>BSBM01000722.1:8425000-8750000 GCA_027924585.1 Larix kaempferi | reverse complement strand
ACATGACCATTATTGACGAAATTTTAGGCATAGATATAATTTTTTTATGCAGATTCCAAATATGTAATTTAAAAAAAAAAATATTGAGATTTTCTATTTATTTCCTAATTTTCTTGTGTCATCACTCCTTAAGTCAAAAAACATACTGTTAGTGTTTATTCCGTAACTTTTCCATTTCATAACCATTTAAAAAAAAAATTGTATGCTACACTAGTAGACACCGACCTCTACATGCAATAAAAAATCCAAGTCGAAATAACTGCACTAAGACCTTCAAAGGTTGCACCCACATTTGATGTACCGTTATCGATGTTTGATCACTTACATAATTAAAAAAAATTAAAAATTAAACATTTAATTTTGGAAAAATAGTGTTTCACTAGTGCTACGGGTTCTATACATGTCTACCAATTTTTGTATCCCAAAACCGTCATTTAGGCACTGAAAGGATGCACCCACAAAAACATATACCTTATCATTTGCCAAAACAATAAAAAGTGACTGTTAGAAAAAATGAAATTTGACATAGTTATGTAAATTTTCAATACTTAAAACTTA
Source organism: Larix kaempferi (assembly GCA_027924585.1). Lineage (NCBI taxonomy): Eukaryota > Viridiplantae > Streptophyta > Pinopsida > Pinales > Pinaceae > Larix > Larix kaempferi. Next base: position 8,749,442 of record BSBM01000722.1, on the reverse strand, counting down.
TATATTCGGAAACGTGACTCAATTTCCTACGTTTCATATTTTTTACTCGATGCAAGATATCTTGTGTAAGTATCTCAAAAAAACCAAGTAAGTTGAGGGATGCCCAGTTTTTCAGTTTTCTATTGCATCTAATGCGCCAAAAGTGACCCTCATTAGCTTGCACATGTTCTCAAATGATGCAATGAGTGCTTTGGTGAATCCATCAATGTCTATTTCTGATGAAGAAACTATCAATGAAGCAATATTACTTAATGAAGTGAATCTAGAAGATGATGAATTAAATCCCAATGTGCAGGTGGATAATGAAGACAAAGATGATAACGATGTTAATGAAATAGAGGCTGAAATAGATTAGATGAAAGAAACCAAAGAAGTTGCATGTGAGCAATTGAAGCTATTAAAGTAGAAGAAACACAAGAATATGAAATATCATAAGCCACTGAATGAAGAAGAAGAGAAGGCTAAGGAAGGTGTCCCATGGAACACAGATGATTTTACTAATGGTTTATTTGATGTTGCGGGTATAGGAGATGAATAATGCAACGTAGTTGAAGATGTTGTATGAAGAAAAATTGAAGAAGAGATGGAGGAAACCATGCATGTTGTAGAGGAATATGACATGAAAACACATTGTAATATTGATTTTGAATATCTTGTTAATAATATCTTCATGAGATGGAGTTTTGAAGAGATCTGGTTTTATAAGTAGTTTCTAAGTTGCGCTGATAAATATGAGGACGACACTATGCCACATGATAAGAATAACAAGTGGGTTTCATGTATACCCACATTACAACATTTGAATATTGAATTTACAACCCATGGTGTTAAGGTCATTCAATGTGAGAATCATGAACACCAGATGGAACATAGTTTTGTGGTTGAAATTGATGATGATAGTTTTGTTCACAAATAATTAAGTTTAAAATATCTTTATTATATAACATCGTACATTTTCTAGTTAATTATATTTATAATGGTAAATTCTATAATCTACATATATATTTCTTTTTATACATATATCAAATTGTATTCATAATTTATTTTATTATATAAATAGTTTAATTTAGAATAGAGATATCGTCATAAATGATTAAACTTAAAATGTCTTATCATATATCATTATACATTTTATAATTAATTATGTTAATAATCATAAATTCATTTATATATATATATATATATATATATTTGTACATGTATATCAAATTGCATATATAATTTATTTTATTGTGATGATGATGGTTAGCCTCTCCTTAGACCACCTTTAGTCTATCGAATCTTCAAAAAAGAATTAATTGGATTTCTTTAAAATTTTGTTCCTATGCTCAAAAGGCTAATTGTATTACTTTAAAAAAAAATCTTATGCTCAAAAAGCTTCGCAAGAAGCTCTCCTAGCTCACTGTATTTTTTGAACATTAGGAGGTTAGAAAGGTTTGCATTGTAGCAAATACTATGAAATTCCGATCTAATGTGGGTGTAAGCAAGGAACTCTAAGAGAAAATGATTTTCATCCTCGACGCTCAGACTCACAAAGGTGGAAAACCCTTTCCTACCATGGCGTTTTAGGGATAGACCGACATACGTTTCACATTGGAGCTCATAAGAGTTCGTTCTTATCTTCGAAATATTAGTTTTATTCTTTTAACTATTTAAAAATGAGAGATACTTCTGGGCTTCTAGATTAGGGTTAATGACCTCGTGATAGTATCTTAATTTTCTTTTAACCTTTAAATTTTTCTCGCACCATAACTTCTTGTTAAAGTTAGAAGTAATAATATTTTTGACATTATTGATATTTTGTAAAGTGTCATTTTCATCAATGTCACAATGGTTTAACCAAGCCATGTTATCTTTACACCAACCCCACTTAAGAAGTAGTTGATTTTTGACTTGATTTTAAAGTAATTGTATAAATAGTTTAATTTAGAAAATGGATATGTTCACAAATAATTAAGTTTTGAAGTGTCTTTATCATATAACATTATGCATTTCCTAATTATTCTAATTAATTATGTTTATAATGGAAAATTCTATTATATATATATATATATATATATATATATATATATATATATATATATCACATTTTATCCATAATTTATTTTATTATATAAATATTTTATTTTAGAATAGAGATATTGTCATAAATAATTAAAATTAAAATGTCTTAGCATATATCATTAAACATTTGCTAATTAATTATATATATATAGAGAGAGAGAGAGAGAGGTTAATTTTGAATAGAGATATGGCCATGAATAATTAAGCTAAAAATGTTTTATCATTATCGATGTTTATATCTTAGAATTTGGGGTGGACTAGCATCTATGATTTTCCTAGATTACATGAGGATGAGACAAGTGTACTGTACAAATAATATAAAAAATAACTGCTGCATGGATAACTCTTAGTTGATGCATGGGAATGGAGAACAAGTAACACATAACGTATTTGTAGCACTTTACTTGTAACCTATCGGTGTTCACCAACCACAAGTTAAGTGGTTGTGCTAGTATATTATTACACCGATAGGTGTTTATATCTTATAATTGGGGGTGTACTAGAATCTATGCTTTTCCTATATTGCATGAGGATGCAACAAGTGTATTGTCTAGATTGATTTTATGGAAGTGGTTAAAAATTTAAAATAAACAATTAAAAAAGAAAAAATAATATAAAAAATAATTGGTAGTTTATGCATAGATAACTAGTAACTAATGCATGGATAACTCTTATTGATGCATGGATACGGGGATTTATGGAACACAACAAGTAATAGATAACTTATATTTGTGACACTTAACTTGTGGTCTATCAGTGTTCACCGACCAAAATTTAAGAATATTATTTATTTGTATTCTTATATATAATCTATCTCTCTTATATTTTTTTTTTCCCAAGGAAAAAAGCTTTATATATTATCATCAGAAAGAGTCATAATTACATATATATGCAAGCATATAGCTTTCATAACAGTGCTGAGCATACTGTTCAAATGTCGAGACCTTCACTGTAATATTACAGTGAGCTATAGATTTTGTTTCATTACATCATAGATTGTTCAACAAGAGCTGTAAAATTGCAGAAAATTCAAAAAAGTCCTTTGAAAGTCCTTTTGATTAGATTGCAGAAGTTAGATCATGCTAGTGATGAAGTGTGTTCTGTAAAGGGTCTTGTTGTTGCAGCAACACCCCTCCCCAAAATTTTTGTACATGTTGGGGCCCCTCCTGTATTTTTGTAGAAAGTTTGCCTGAGAAGCCATCCCAGCCGTCAGCTCTGTTTTCAACAATAAATCTTATTTCCCTACTGAACATCTTGCCATCAATCCTTCCTTGTTTTCCCCAAAAGGCCAAAAGGAACTTAGAACTTTTCCCCAACGTTTTGGAATCCCTTAGGCTATCTCCCCGAAACTCCGAAAAGCCAAACGTCCAACCTTTCCGGAAGAGGGACTTAGATTTTCTTTGTCAAAATCGTAAACCGTGAGGAAAAAGTTATGGAAACCTTCTGTTTTTCTTCCCGAAACGGCGGGAGAACTTGGGAAAGACGCCCGAAAGACTTAGAAAAATTCGGAAGCTGCGGAAGCCTTTGGGCAATGCCTCCCGGAATGGCGGGACTCATTCGCCTTAGACGCCCGAAAAGGAGTTGGATTTTTTTTTGGTCGAAAATCTGCGGAAACCTTCAGGCAACGCCTCCCGAAACGGCGGAGCCCTTCACTCAAGCCTTCCGCAACCGCGGAAAGGTTCCGGTTTTCCTCCTGAGATGGCGGGACTCATTCGCCTTACTCTCCCGAAAGAAGACTTAGAACATTTTTTGACTGGTCGCGGAGAGACTGGAGTTTTCATGCCGAAACGCGGAAACCTTCGTGAAGCCCTTCCGAAACTCGGAAAAGAACTTAGAAGCTTTCATTGAAAATTTGCGGAAAACCCTCCGAAACGGCGGAAACATTCAGCGAAACCGCCCGAAACGGTGGAAGCCGCCGTGATATCTCTCCGAAAAGAAACTCAGATTTTGGCCATAAGGTGCGGAAACCGTTGGTGAAACCTTGCCGAAACGGTGGAGCGATTCAAGTCTGTCTCCCGAAACGGCGGAAGCCATTCGCATAAGCTTGCCGAAATAACACGAAGAAATTCATGAACTTCTTCCAGAATTGTGAAAGGACTTAGAATATCTTAAAAGAACTTTCCAGAACAAGCCGAGGAAGCTTCGCGGAAGCTTTCAACATTCCGTTCCGAAATAGCGGAAGTCGCTGAGGAATTGCCTCCGAAACAGCGGAATCGTTCATCATTTGCTCCCGAAAGAGCGGAAGTGTTCGCCATGTCATCCCGCAATGGTGGAAGTCGTTGGGTTAAAACCCGTGAAAATAACTTGGAGACTTTTTCCAAAATCATGGGAAACATTCGCCAAAGCCTTCCGCAACCGCGGAAGCCTTGTGCGGAAGCCTTCATATTTTTCTTCCGAAACTGCGGAGGCCATTCACGAAAGCTTTCCGAAGATACCGGGCGCATTCGCCATATCCTCCCAAAACCGCGAAAAGTTCGCCTCGACTTGCCGAAACGCGGAAACCTTCATGTTTCCCTTCCGAAACTAGCGGGAGCCTTCGCCATATCTTCCTGAAAAGCAACGAGACTTAGAAAGTTTTGGTTTGCGGAAACCTTTCGCGAATAGCTTCCGAAACGGCGGAAGCCTTGACGTTATGCATCCGCAACGCAGGGCTCTTTTGCGGAAGGTTTCAAGTTTCCCTTCCGCGACGCGTCCCGAAATAGCAAGAACTTCCCCTCTATCCTTCCGCAACGGCGGGTGTGACTCGCAAAATAGTCCCGCGAATGGCGGTCGCACATAGATCGAGACCTTTTGACATGACCGCTACGGGCGACGAATTTAAGCCGCGTTTTAATTGCGCCACCCACCCAATTGAACGCTCACACGTGCCAGTTCGATTTAAATAGGCGGTGGGGGTACGAGCCAACACATTGTTAATTTTTCAATTTGGACGATTGGTTGGACGCCGCGCGAACCGCTCCAGCTCGGATTGCTCAAACACGTTTCACGCCCACCTCAGTTAGCGTTTTCATCGGTGCCAGGTAGGATCTTAACTGTAAAGCCATCTCCCTACACGTCGTATTGTGCTATTAGGTTAGCTGTCTTTTGAAATTGATGGGCATAGGTGGGGTTTTGACGAGTAAAACGCCCGTCACGGGCGATTTTGCCCGTCAAATACGGTTGAATCAAGTTCTTCTCGTTTTTTAGCAGAAACAGGATATACATTGGTGGGTAGACGGTTAGCATGTTCCTTTTTCGGGGCCGCGTGCCTCGTCATCTATTGAAAATACCGAATCCCATCGATGTTGCATATCCCCGGCCGAAAGATTAAGCCGTAAAACCCCGGGCCTTTTCGTAAACTGCGAAACCTCTGCTCATTTCAAATCTTAGAACCGGCGCCACGGCCCCTGTTCAGAACCCGCGAGCACTCAAGCTACGCCATCCAGACCCAAAAACCAACGCCGCTCGAACCTTTTCCATCCATGTGTCTCCGGCGCCATCACCCTCGCTCGAACTGCTCCCCATGGAACACCTCGGCAAGTGCCGCAAATGACATTAGCATTCGAATGCCCTCGCCTAATCGTAAATGCGAAAGGGGTTTCCTTTTCGGCACAAAGTCTGCCTACCCGAGCTTACCCGCCATTGGCCTTCCAAACCACAGCAGTGACAAAAGCTATCCTATCCTTTCCCCATAGCTAAACCGAAAGCACGTTGCTTCCGCAACGCGCTTGTCTCTACGGGAGCATCCCAAACTTTCCCTTTTAAAGAATGGGGGGGTTATTTTTTTCATGTCCCTGCTAAGACGAAAATCATCTTAGTCCCCAGGGCGGAGCTGAAAACCAACGGCTTCCGCAATTCGTCTATCGAGCCGAAAACCAATGGCTTCCGCAACATAGCCTATCTCCTCAGGAGCATTCCAGATTCATCTTTTAAGAGATTCAAATGTTACAATTTGTGTCTTATGTTGAAATAGTATTTTGCTTCCTAAATATACAGCTTCATTGACTTATCTCAGTGATATTAAAACGATGTTGCTCTCTGCTAAAACCTCACAGTCTGTTGCTCAAATGATGACTTTGATATGGATGTTGTCAGGGATAAGTCAAGATGCCGAAAACCGGTAAGAAGAAAGCTAAGATGACAGAAAAGAAACCTGCTCCTCCCAAAACTGAAGCTTCACTCCAAGACACGAGGTGCACCACTGGTGTCCCTCCAGAAATCAGATGGGATGACATCTATAGAATGATCAGGGACAAAGAAATCCCAGATATGTTGCTGGAGGAAGCACCAATTTATTTGAATATCAAAGCCTCAGGCATAACCAGAGCTGCCACCCCGCCCTGAGCTGTTCCCCTGTGCCGAAGTGATCGGATGGATACTCCAGCATGCCGATGCTGAAGGCAGAGTAATAAATGACAGCGGTAAAGTGGCCATTGCCTCTTTTCAACCCGCGTATCTTGCGGCAGCCTACAAGTTTCCCTGGGTCCAACAAGCTCTAACTGATGAATGGTTAAGCCAGATGAACAACATCGAGATGGCCAAGAAGCTACTGGTGGCAGGCAAACATTTGAGAAAAAAGGGGAATGATGAGTATGACGTACAGAATCTAAGAGCTCCTTATAGATTGATTGCCCTGATGCTGTGCAGAATCTTCGGCATGCCCGATGGCACAGTATACAAGATTCAGTGGGTCCCTATCATTCACTATGTGGCATTTCAGGGAACTGTATTTGACTGGGCCACTATCCTGTCAGATAGTCTGGCCTCAATGATAGTAGTTGCAAGGGAAGGACTAGCTTTGAAGAAGGCTGAATTCTTCATGTCTTCATATCTGATAGATTGTATCTTAGCCAAGATAGACTTCCCCAAATTGGGCTGTACATGGGATAGGGCTACCGCCCCGGTCTATATTGCATTCAAGATGTTGTGGGCTCAGAACTACAAGCCCAGCTACAAACTCATCTGTGAGGGGTTCATCATGCCCCTGTACGAGAAAATGTTCAAGGAAGAACCAAACTGCCTGTCAGAAAATGCTTTGGAAGTCCTTGAGGATTATGGGGACTTTTACTTTTCGGAGCAAGGTACCTACCTAAGAATGTTTGGAGGGACCAAGCCCCCATACATCTTGCCGCAGTATGCCACAGACTATGTGGTGCTCAAGGAAGCAGTAAGACAACTCTTCTTGGATGGGATTGGAGCATTGCTCCACAAGCAACACAAGGCTTCCTTTCCCCCTCTACCTTTCTGCATCGGCGCTTACAAGTTTTCAGGGGTTGCCTCGGCCAACGAATTTGTTCAAGAGTTGAAGGCCTTCCACTTCGGTGAGGTCATCTTCCACAGGAACGACAGAAAGGGTAAAGTGGCCGAGCATTGCAAGGATATCTACGATCATTTTGAATACTCGCATTACCCCGATGCCGAGGAGGAGGCATTCAGAGGCATCAGCAACATGACTGAGCTACGGATATGTCTCCAAGGTGCCGGAGCAAGCTCTAGCTCAACCAAGGCCCAGAAGACCATCCAGCAAAAGGAGAAAGAAGTTGAGGATGCCCGAGCTCAGGAAGAGCTCAGATTAAGAGAAGAGGCGAGGTTACAGCGGGAAGCTGAGGAAGCAAGAAAGCAGCAAGAAGCTGAAAATGAAAGACTGTGGAAAGAGGCTGAAGAAGCCCAAAAGCAGAAAGAAGAAGAGGCTGAGCAAGCTGAGGCAGAAAAGAAGGCGGAAGAAGAATTAAAGACAAGGGAAGATGCCGAGGCAGGTGGATCCGGTATGCAGGACATGGAAATAGACACCTCTCAAGTAGGTGGCTCTGGTGCCCAAAAGGAAGGAGTAGACCCTGCGCAGGAAGTCCGGACCCCACCTATGGAAGAGGACATAGACATCATAAACCGACCAATTGTCCCGTACACTCCATCAGGAAAGCGTACGGTGTCCAAATGGAATGAGTTTGTATATGATAAGAAAAGAAAAGCAATGGTCCTCCAATCAGAAGAGAGGATTAAAAGTCCCTTCCATGAAGACATTGTTACTCACCGGGAGGTCACCGTCATGCAGAACACGGATCAAGATCCCATTGCTATGGCGTCCGCAGTTATAGCGACAGCAAAGGCATCATTTGCCAATGTTGACGTTATAGTTAAAGAAAATATATTAACTAAGAAGAAAGCACGCACGCTGCAACAAAATGTGGCTAATGAGCAATCCTAAAGAGATCTGGCAATAAACAAGTATAATTGCTTGTACGCTGAGCATAGGGAGCTGTCAAATAAGTACAGCCAGCTGGAGGAGGAAAAAGACCAGCTAACACTTCAAATGATGATTGTAGAAGCGGAGAAGAGTGGAGTGGAAGAAAAGGCTTCTCAGCTAGAAGCAGACAAGCAAACATTAGCTGAACGGTTGGAGCAGGCTGAGAGCAAAACGGTGGACTTGGCTCCCTTCCACGAGTTGTCCTGCAACATTCTGAAGCAAATAAATGGCACGCAGGAGCTGATCACTGACGAAGTTTGCAAACTCAAGGCCATGATAGTCAGATTAAAAGAAATTAATGCGGAGGCCCACAGGCTCAAAGCTAAGAATACCCGTGTCAAGGAAAATGTCATAAGTCAGATGGCATGGAGAGAAGGGAAAGGAGGTTTCCCCCCGCACCTTCCTTTTAAGGCTGTGGACGATTTTAATGAAGATATAGCCTTGTTGGAGTTTGGCAGGAACTGTGCCAATAAGCTGATAACCAGTGTGCAGAGGACAACAGATAGAATCAACAGCCTATACCAAAAGCTCAAAGGAGTCCATGACAACTGCACATTGAGTTTCCCTCAGACCCTAGAAGACTTCCCGGAAAAGGAGCAGCGGTTGTCTCAGCTGAAAGAAGAGCTAGGCATCCAGATGGAGTATGTGAAAAGGATTGATGTCCTGGCCATGGATGATCTCCAGCATTATATCGGTTCATCAACACTTCACAACCATCTGCTGAAGGAAGTGCATCAAGCTGCTGAAGCAGAAGTCCAAAACATTAAAACAAAGCTTGGGAAGAATGTGACTTCTCATAAAATCCTGTTTCCCGCTGCAGCAAACATAATCATAAGGGACACAGGTGTGTGGCACAGCTACATAGCAGAAGAGGACAGGAAAGCTGCAGCAGCAGCAGGAGCATCAGTAGATCTGGCAGCCTCTCTCCCAGCAGCCTCTTCCCCAGCAATGGCAGAAAGTCTGGCCAGTTCAATTCCCCCTTCCCAATTAGGAGCAGCATCAGCAAGGGATTCGAGGGCCTCTTCCCAGGCAGCATCAGTGACAATTAACTTGGGCGACCCTTTGCCAGCAGAAGCTCATGCACAGGAATGAAGAGGCTGAATTCAGTGAGCCACTCTCTTCAGCCAAACACGTGCCCAGCAGGGAAAGCTTTGATGTTAGCCCATTTTCTGTTATGTATATTTTGAATGTGTAAGGCGTAAGCCATGGGACAGCTGTCCCTAATTTTTATCAAAATATTTTTTGTAAAGGAAGTTGCCATTTTTGGTGGCCGATTATAGTGGAAATTCCTGTAAATGACAGGTGGAGAATGCTAGGTGTCAGTCCAAAGGGCAGATTTGTAGCTATAAATAGCATCTAGGAAATATTAGAAAGGACTTTTGGCAGGGAATGAAATTTTGGCAAACGATATGAGCTATCTTGTATCGGGTCTGTAAAATTGAATTTTCTAATAGAAGCCACCGGGAGATGGACGTTTTGCATGGGATGTTGGACTGTTGTATGTTGGACTATTCTGATGACTGCTATTCTGTAATGTGAGATCATTCTTACCATCTGAACTATTTCTATGTATTAATGATTTTGCTTCTCCTGTGCATACGATTTTCTCTATTTTTTGTGAACAATGAATGCGTTTCATGTCAAATCGGGAGCTATCTGCTGATTCCTTCATCTTTGCTGTAGAATCCTCTTTTAGATCGAATAGCTAACTGTTTTTTCTTCAAGATCATATCTACTGCTCGTTGTTCACCCTTTAAATTGCTCCTTGCAGGGATCTTTAAGTTCAATTCCAGTTTTGTTGCATCTAGATCTGTTTCTTTATTCTTGTCACATAGATTAAATAATTTTGCTTTCTTCTGTTTAAGAGCAATAGATGCGTTCTTTAAGTTTCATTTCAGATCTCTTCTTTATTCTTTTGCTTTCTTTTGTTTTATGAGCAATAGATGCGTTCTATGTTGAATTAGAAGTTATCTTCTAAAATCTTTATCTTGCTGTAGCTTAGATTGTGAAAAATAATAGCTATCTGTTCTTTGTTTACGATATCTGTTACAGCTGATTGCTCCTCCCTTAAGCGTGTTCCCTGCAGGGATAGTTAGATTTATCCCAGTTTCTAGGCTTAGATCTGTTTTAATTGCATTTAGATTAGGTATAATTTAGGCACTTGCATCTCATATAAAAAACACATAAAACCCAAAAGAAAGGTGGATCGGGCCATAACCGATAGAATCGGATTTAAAGTCCAAAACCACAGTTGCCGGAACCGCTAACCGGACGGATTCCCTACACCAAATGGGAGATAGTCTAATTGGGACCATCTCTCGGGGAGAATCCCTTTCTGATTGATGCTACGATATCCGAGGCATCAACAGGTCTATGAAGGAACTCATAGAATTCATCCAACTTGGATTCTATAATCTTCCATGTTTCGAAATCCATAGTTAATCCTTGCTTGGATAGTCGATCCGCCGCTGAGTTTCTTTCCCTATACACATGTCGGCATGTCATAGAGTAAAAAAGAGCCACGAGCCTGCAGACTTCTTCAAACAAAGGAACAAGAGAGACAGTTCTGCAACGATGGAGCTTGTTCACCCAATTTATGTCTATGAGTGAATCACCAAAAATTTGAAGCTTTCTACAGTTTTTCTCCAGAGCGAAACACAACAAAAGTTTCAGTGCAAGGAGTTCTGCAAAATTGTTTGTGCTTGTCCCGAGACCCATTTGGATCTGGAAGTGATGTGTTTATGAGAGGAATAGTGTGGTGCTGAGGGAGATGACGGGTCTATTTGTTCTTCAATGATGACACGGGTGGCGGGGGTGGAACGTTGTTGGGGGAAGAAGGAGAGGATGTCTAGGCCAAGTTTTGCAGTCAATTCTGGAAGAGAGGATTTTTCTAAGAAGATGGCTGCGTTTCGGGCTAACCAAATGCCCTAGATATGAATGAGTGGGAGTGCTTTGATGTGTGAATTTTGTGTTGAGGATAACCAAGTGTTCCAGGAGTTTTCTATGGTTTGTCCAATCCAAATAAAACTGTGTTTTAATAAGGAACGAGTGTGTGACCAGACTTGTAGAGAGAAAGGACAGAAGAGGAAGAGGTGAATGGGGGTTTCCTCATTGCTTTTGCACAGTGGGCACCATCCAGGTCCTTCCAACTGACGATTCTTCATTTTGTCCCATGTGGGGATTCTGTTTTCCAAGACACACCACATGAATTTTTTAGCCTTTAGTGGACATTTTAGTTTCCAGATTTCGATTTGCCACCATTTGGGGGTCAAGGGGAAAGTTATGGAGCAAAGGTGTTGATAACCTGTTTTGGGGGTGTAGCATCCGTGTGCATTTAAATCCCAAATGAGTTCATTCGGAGAGTCTGTGAGCCGGATGTGTGAGGCTCGAAGTGCAGCTATGTATCTATTCCAATCTGTTGTCCATTCTATAGGAAGCTCGAGATCCTCAAGACTCTTCCAACCTTGATTCCAGAAATTTGTCGAAACTGGGTCTGCAAGCTGATAGAGGTGGAAATATCCAGAGTTATGTAGATGTTGAATTAACGACGATGGTAGAGTGTGTTGGAGTTGGCTTCCAGGCCATGGATCTGCTCCAATTCAAAATTTTGTTCCATTCCCTACTTTCCGAATGAGGTCGGTATGGATCAATGGAAAATCATTACAAATTGCTTTCCAAATGATGGAACCAGAAGTAGGGTTAGTATGTGTTGTTTTCCTGATCCAATCCCAAATGGTTAGTGGGGCAATGTATTTGTAAGTTACCACCATCACCCAAAGGCTTTTTGTTGTGATTAATCTCTAGCCAGCTTTTGCTGCAAGTGCTTTTGCAAATAGTGTTATGTTTTTGAGCCCCCAGGCAATCTGATCCCATTTTATCCACGGAGTAACTTTTTGTTCTTTTTTCCCAAACCATAGGAAGCGAGAGCAGATTTTCCTGGTTTTTTCCAAGATGGATTTTGGGATCCAAGCCAAGGCCATCCAAAAGACAAGGATAGCTTCTAGAACTGATTTAATTAGAATTAGGTGCCCTGCTCTTGAAAGCCATCTATTGCTCCAGATATTTATCCTGCTTTCCAATTTTGCAAGTAGCCAGAACCAATCTTCTTTTTTATAGTTATTTGGCTTCAGATTAAATCCCAAGTATTTGAGGCCCCCATCCAGAGGGGAGACAGTAAAAGGAAAGAAGATCTAGATCCTGTTGATGGCTTCTTCTTCCATGTTGAAAGTGGTGATGGTGGATTTTTGTTCATTGAGTTTCATACCTGTGGTTCTATAGAAGAGTTTTAGAATTTCTGAGAGCATCTCAGATTCCTTGTGGGAACCATTACAAAAGATAAGGATATCATCTACAAAGAGCAGATGAGTGATATTAAGATTCCCATCAATTTTGATTCCTTTGAAGACACCTCTGCTTTTTGCATCTAGGATGGTTCTACTCAGGCCTTCGGCCACCAGGAGGAAGAGGAGTGGTGAGAGTGGGAAACCTTGTCGAAGACCTCTCTCTGAGTGGAAGAAGGGTGTTGGGGACCCGTTGATTAGGACTGAAAAGGATGCTGTGGAAATGAATGCAAAGATCCACTTGATGAAAGGATAGTTGAAGCCAAGGTGAGTGAGCAGAAGCCTAAGGTAGAGCCAACTTACCCTGTCAAAATCCTTTGAAAGGTCAATTTTGAGAATGGCCCCTTTGGATTTTTTTATCTTGAGGTTGTGCATGCCTTCCTGGGCCACTCCAATTGCCTCATGAATTTTTCTGTTCTCTAGAAAGCCAAGTTGCTCAGGTGATATAAATTTTGAGAGAACCTTCTTGAATCTTTGAGCTATCACTTTTGCGACCACCTTGTAGGTAATGTTGCAGAGTGAAATGGGTCTGTAATCCACTAGACTGAGAGAGTTCTCTTTTTTAGGGATGAGTGCTATAAAGGTCGAGTTTAAAGGAGGGTGTATGTGGCCATTCACTCGAGATTCTTCCACCAGATGGAGAAGATCTGGTCCAATGATGTCAAAGGCTGCCAGAAAGAATTCGATGGTCCATCCATCCGGTCCCGGGCTTTTGTTTTTTTGAAAGCTGTGAAGAGTTGCTTTGAGCTCTTCTTCTATGACTTCTTCAAGGAGCTCTGAGTTGTACTGCTCAGATATTCTTGAGGGGAAGAGACTAGAGATATTAAGAACTTCTGCAATGGTGGCCTATTGTTTTGCTTTGAAGAGTCCTGCAAAGTGAGCTGAGCTAGTTTCATCCAGATCTTCGAAAGTAGAGACCCTTTCATTTCTACTATTCTCAAGTTCCTAGATTGTGTTATTACGTTTCCTTCCTTTTGCATAGGCTTGAAAGAATTTGTTGTTGTCATCCCCACTAGCCATCCATGTTGCTCTCCTCTTGAGCCTCCATAATTCCTCTCTTTCTTTTAGAATTTTAGTTCTATTGGATTCAAGAGAGAGTAGTTTTTCTTTGTCCACCTGGTTGAGGAAACCTCCCCCCTCACTACTTTGTAGCTCTACTAGCTCAACTTCAATCTGGAGAATAGCCCGATCGTCAACCAGTTTTTTCTCTTTTGCCCAAGCCTTTAAAATTCCCTTAATTTTAGAGAGGTTCTGAGCAAAATGTATGCCTGCAGGATTGCCAGTATCTAGTGCAAATGGGGTCCAATTGTTTTGGATGAGTTCAAGAACTTCTGCTTCCTTGAGCCATGCTTCACAAAATTTGAAGGGACTTGGTGGTTTGCTAGGATTTTTGAGGATTTCTAAGAATATGGGGAGGTGGTCGGAGTCTCCTCCGGAATCAAACCAATGCTTGAACTAAAAGTCCCGATCCAGGAGATCTTCGGCCAGAAGGAATCTGTCAAGTCTGTTAGCAATCCTTTCATCCCCAAGCCTTCTATTCGTCCATGTTGGTAAGAATTTTATGGGGTCAAGATCCACCAACTTTATGTTTTGGAGAAGGTTAGTGAAGAAATTTTCCATAGACTCTAATCTTTCTCTTGGTCCCCAAACTTCATGAGAGCTCAGGGTGATGTTGAGGTCACCACCAATTACTGTGTTTGCTCCTCTTACCAATGAGGATTTTTGAAAAGACTCCCAGAAATCAAGTCTGGCTGTGTAAGGGCCATAAATGTTGATGATATTTAGGGAGAGAGCTGCCTCTTCCCAGAGAACTTGTACACCCATGCCATAAATTTCACCCCAGGAGTTGGTGAGCTTGATAGTGGACTGATTCCACCCAATTGCCAAACCGCCAAAATTCCCTCTAGCACTCTGGGCAAGGAAGGAGTAGTTTGGAGAGATAGAACATAGGATAGAAGAAACTTCAGATTCTGAACCAAAAGTTTCTTGTAGGAGGATTACATCTAGTTTGAGGATCAAAATCATCCTCTGGAGGGCAAGTTTTTTCCGGGTACTTGCTAGACCCCTGCAGTTGAAGGAGAGGAGCTTCATCGGGGAACCCCTACAGGGGCTTTTGCTCTAAGTGCCCCAGTGATAGTTTTCTGTTTTCCATTTGCCTGATCTTGGAGTGCTTTTTGTTGAGCAAGGGAGAGGTGTGAGGGTCGACCTTTTCCTTTTTTATCCAGGGGTAGGTTAGGTTTTTTCCCTAAACTAGGGATGGGGGGAGGATTAGGTAAGGTCGAGATATCTTTGGTTCTGAGGTGGAAACGAATTGTGCAGGAGGTGGTTGAGGCGTTCGGGGAGGAGAGGGTGTCTACAGGGGAAGTGAAAGTGTTTTCGAGGGGGAATTTTGTTGTTGTGTGTGTAGGGGAAGGTGGGGGATCTGGGGTTGTGCTGGGAACATAATCATTGAAGTGCAAAGAAAGTAAATGAGCATTCAGCAGTAGAGACTGAAGTGGTACTTGGGGAGGTCGGGGCTTGTAGAGGAGTGTGATTCTAAACTAGAGTTGTGATGTGCTGGGGTGCTGTAGTGGTCGTTGTAAGAAGTGGATCTGTTGGAGTAGCTAAGTGTACTGTATCAGGTAATGTAGAAGCCCTTTTGTTATCCTAAGCCGGTTTTTCCTACGCCATCCAACGTTTGCGTGCGGGATCCTTTGAGAGCCCTAGAGTGCAATTGCGAGCAATATGTCCTGTTTCATGGCATCGATGACACCGGAAGGGAATTGCTTCATAATCGAGAATCTGCTTTCTGGTAGTTGAGTCCCGGAGTAGATTGATGTGAGCCCAGAGCTTTGTCCTGATATTTAGAGAGACCAAGATTCGAGCAACTTTTCGAATCCGGATTTGCTGAAAAAGAGAGATCTGCCTCTAAGAAGACCCCCAGGGCATTTCCAAGGTCGTGCAGGGAGGTTGGGTTCCAAAATTCCCAGGGCAAGCCAGGAAGATGGACCCAAATTGGAAGAGTGTCAAGTTTTTCACTGTCTGCATCAAAAAGTGGCGTCCAAAATTTGAGCATGATGGGAATTGACCTGAAGCTCCAATTATGCTTCAGGATTGTGTTCGCATATTCAGATTTTTTGAAGAAGAACCCAAACCAGCCTTTGGCAAGTGCACTGATTTTGGGTTCGCACTTAATAAGGCCCTTCCACTTATCTCTAACCTAAGTGTCCAGCTCTTCAGGAGTGGGGTTACAGTCAACAATTTTTCTGACTAGGGTTCGTTCTGCCATGGGTCCTTCTTCTTCAAGCGAGATATTTACACCGCAGACAAGATTCAGTGGGCTTCCTGTTGGTGAAATACATTTGTTTTTTCATTTTTTGAAGGGAGGGATTCTTTCATTATTGTCATCCTCCACCAAAACTGCACGGTCTTCTCCATTGTTGTTGTCTGATCCTGTTGTGGGTGGGGAGTTGTGGTGGTCCTCCAAGTGAGTAAGGGATGCTATAAATCCCTCAGGGCTCTAAAGATCCTCACAGTCCGGTGAAATTTTAGAGGGTTTTTGCGGTTGGATGGGAATGGTTCCGAGCCAACCTGCTTCTAGCATTTCCAAATATTCTATCCATGATTGTTCAAGCGGCAGGAGGGAGGTCTGTAGGAGTGAGGAGTCGGGATCCGGGAGAAGGAAGTTTGGATCAGGTGCAGGTTGAAAGGTTTTCGAAGAGAAAAAAGTATGGGAGGGTGAGAGGGATGAGGTGTCGAGATCCTGATGCAGTGTAGAGACTGCTAGCGGTGACTGTGGAGAAAGAGTAATGGGGGTTGGGATGGCGGTAGTGGGAGCATCCGAAACCCTAGCCTCCATTCTAGCAGGGGAGGGATGACAGGTTCCAGCTGTCAGCGGGGAGAGAATATCGGTAGGATCAGTGAAAGAGGCAGGTGGCGAGGAGGTGAAAACGGAGATGTGATGCCAGGTGTCGTCTATGTAATCTAGGGTGTCCTCAAAGTCCATGTGACCGAGGTTAGGGAGCGGGAGTGTAAAAGGAAGGATTCAAAAGGTAGGAAGGGGAGGTTCGGGGCTTGTAGGAAAAACCCCATGGAATTAACGAAGCTGTGAAAAGAAGTCATCCCAAAAGCTTTGCAGCTATCCTCCGTACCTTCGCTCCATCGTAGCCTCCAACATATCTCAATCTATCTCTCTTATATATATGATATATGATTGCATTTAATACGTAATAAAGAGTGTCATGTGTATATATATAATAAAGGGTTTTTTTATAAAACCAAGATAAATAAAAATCATTACTATATAAATTCACCATAAACATTTTATTTCAAAGGTATTAATGTATGATACCTTTGAAACAAAATATCTTTAAATACATGAAAAATATTATAGTCAAGAATAGTCAACCATAATCAAACATGGTGAATTTGAATGGTCACACATAGTCAAACATGGCTAATCATAGTAAAACATGGTCAACCATTTTATAACATAATCTACCATAGTTAAGCATTGTAAAAAATGGTCAAAAACAATGAAGCATAGTCAGCCTTTTTAAAATAGGGTTAATCATAGTCAAACATGATTAACCATGGTTAAATTTGGTCAATGATGATTTACCATGGTCAACCTTACTTAACCATAGTAAAACATGATTCACAAAAGTCAATAATGGGTAACTTAAGTCAACTATTGTTAACCAACGTCAACCATGGTTCATTAAAGTCAATTATGATCATACAATATTCAACCATGTTAAACTATGGTTAGATAATTCAATGATAATTTGTCACCCTTCGTCAACTATGGTTAATGATGGTCAAACATGCTCAACCTTCACTAAAGTCAACCATGGTTTACCAAAGTCAACCATAATTACCCATGCTTAACTAAATTCTACCATTTTCAAACCATAGTAACTGATGGTTAACTATGGTAAAACATTATCAATCATCATGACACCCATCATCAACCACTGTAAATGATGCTCAATTGTGGTTAACCTTAGGTAACCAATGTCAACCATGGTCAACCATGGTTTTCTAAAGTCAACCATGATTAACCAAAGTCAAACATGGTTCAATAAAGTTAACTATGGTCAAATAATAATCATCCATGGTTAACTATGGTCAAACTTCGTTAATCATGGTAAACAGACTAAACCTTTGTCACTTATGGTCAAACCATAGTCAATAATGATTAACCACGGTCTAAATTCACTCATCATTAACGAAAGAAAACAATGGTTCGTTAAAGTCAATTATGGTCAAACAATGTTCAACCATGGTAAACTATTGTGAGAATAATTCAACCATCATTGGTCACCCAACATCAACTATAGTTAATGATGGTAAAACATGGTCAACCTTAACCATAATCAACTATGGTTCACTAAGGTCAACCATGATTTACCAAAGTCAATCATAATCACCCAGAGTTAACTAAATTATACCACTGTCAAACAATGGCCATTGATGGTTAGCTGTAATAAAACATTACAACCATCATTTGACACCCACCGTCAACTATTGTCAACAATGCTCGAAAGTGGTTAATCTTAGCTAACCTTAACTATATTACAATATAGTATAACATTATAATTAATATATATAATTTTTACTATTTTATAATATAAGATTATTAATATTTTAGAGATACGTCTATGTAATTATTAGCAACAACCACATTAATATTATTAATGTGGTTGTTGCTAGTTATTACTATCAAATTCAATTAAATACAATTAGAAAAAAAAATACTTACATTTAACTATACTACCTACTTTTAACCATAATAATTTTGCATACCTTTCTTTCACATACGCGGCTTATAACCATAATAATTTTTCATACCTTTCTTTCAGCGACGCGGCCTGCTTCCAACCATAATGATTTTTCGTACCTTTCTAATGCAGGACGAGCTTTAATATTTAAAATTAAAACAAGAGCAACAAGTTGCAATGTCGATGACAAGGCTGAGAAAGCAAAGTGGACCACTGCAACGTGCCAAGTGACCCTAGTTGTGCCTGCGTCTGAGCGCAGGAAGGTCTACTGAACAATCAAGTATGGAAACAGTGATATTTTTCATTCGGGCATGCAGTCTCTATATGTCGCATGTTTAACAATGAGGGAAGACTTTATCATTATGGGCATATTAGACTATCGAAGGGCAGCTCTGCCTAACTTCTTACTGTAGTATCAAGCCTTGGAAACTTCGAATGGTTCCATCTTGAATAAACATGATGGCAATGCATTTCATCCTGGAACATTACAGTGGTAGTTTTGTAAAATTTCATAAATTTGGGCTCCAACTACATTCATTGTTCGAAGAAGCTTGAAAAAATGGGCATTTTCTTATAATTAGACAGATCCAGAGAGAGTGCGAGCTATTCCATGCAAATATAGCTATTAATCTATTCCTTATATAATTAATTAAAACTACTATTGGATTAATTTATCATGCAAAAGTATTATCCGGCATTGATGTTAATGGAAAAATGAAATATAAAATATAGATATGAATAAATGACATTTAGAGTTTGGTTAGAGGTGTTGCTACAACATCTTCTGCTTCTGAACTATTATGTAAAATACAAACAGTGATGAATAATAAGCTAAGTAGGAGGCAGCGATAGAGAGACATTATAGAGCAGTACTATTGTATCTCTTTCCCCAACTTTTTGATATATTGAAGCAGAGGAGATAACTTCAAACGAATTTTAAATATACTTGATATACATTGATTTCTATTCTTGCTTGTGCCTGAATTGTTCAATGTTCGGTGAGTAAGGGTCATCCATTTGGCAGCAGGACCATTGTTCTCTGCCACTAAAATATTTCCTACATTTAAGGGCACAATTTCTTGAAACCTGGGAAAGTCCACATGCAGATTGAATCCTGTTAGAATTTTGACACAACTTTGGGAATCTTGATGAAAACGATCAACATACCCAATTTCATTCTGAAACTAAAAGAGTCTTAATTGATATCATTTTATTCATGAAAACAAATTATATAAAATATTTTCAGGGCTTTGTTCATGTTGTTGAATTGGATGTAATGAGAAGAGTTTGTTAATACCCCAAAACATAGATGTCTGTTGGAGCCGATATATGTAGCCATTCCTCCAAATCCAGGTCATTGCGGGGTTCTTTACCTCCCACATTCCATGTTTCCACAAATAGCCTACTTTGCAAAAATACAGTTCCATACTTAGTTCATTAAAGAAGTTGTTTTTTGATATGAACAATGAGTGTTCAAATCAAAATCCCAACACATTCTCAATTACCAGTATTCGTCCTTAAAGACTTCTTAGAGAAGCAACCCACCGCAAATATTGGTTCTCATATTTGAAACTCTAGATGAGATGGGTTTTCTTACAGTCCAAATTCTAGACAAATGGTGAAAATTGAAGAATGCAATAGAACATTAAAAGCATGATTTTTTATAACCTCATTTATGTCACCATTGGTTATCTGTATGATGTTAAAAGCATGATTTTTTATAACCTCATTTATGTCACCATTGGTTATCTGTATGATCGTTATATGATACAAGCACATGGCAGAAAGATGAGAGAAAATATTTTCCTTTGGAGAACATTGCGTTTGTTTTTGTATTACTCGAATACATTCTCATAATATTCAGTTTGGCACAAAATTGAATAATGAAGACTAATATATGTTCAGCTTATTATAAACTAACCTAGAATAACTTCTTCGGAGGAGCAGGAACACAAAATATGTTTAAAATGGACAATATGAATAGACTAAATCCCCATTGTTTCATCAATATCAAATTTCAGCCAAAGTTAAATTCAACCAAATACCATACCTAAAGTCACGAGTATCTTCGACTTGGGACATCTCTGTTTCCATTGCTACAGGGTTGAAGTTATCTGGATTTCAATTCAACAAGCTTTTTGTCATGATTGTAAACATCGAGACAAAAGGCAGAGCAACACATCCCTAGTAAAAAAGCAAAGGCTAGGAGAAAACTTGTGGATTTTTCAAGTATTCTGAAACGCCTGTAAAATAAAATTGGACACATTATCTTGTTGAAGGATTTTGTTTAGTACCAGTGCTTTTTCTTGAAAACAGGGACTCCTTATCGGAGCAGCTCTTTCGTCTCCTAGAGAAGGGTTCGCAGTTGTCTGCAGATTTTGTATTTGGTCTTAGTGAACAATAAGCTAAATGAACCCCTTTCCATGAATTCATTAGCAATGAAATCTAAATCATTCATGAATTCATTAACAGAGCAAATTCAAGTATGTATTCAAGAGTGAAACATTGCCATTATATCTCTATAATCGCAGACAAAAGGAATATTAGGACATAAAAAACACGTTTGATTTTAATTTTTAACTACTGAAGTTCAGGGCCTCTAATATAAATATATGCTTTTTATATAAGCCTAGGCTTACTGGGTACTCACTGGGGTTTGGCATCATAATTCTAGAGGATGGGTGTTCTTTCAAATTAAGAAGTATTTGATTACCTTCAACAATCTCATCATCTTGGTACTCATCCCATTTGCTCTTCATATTCAACCGCTTTCTAACCAGAAACTTACGCCAGGAGGACTATAGAAACATGGAAAAAAACAAATGAAACTTAATTGAAAATCATGGCATATAGATTTTGGATTAGAAAAATAATGCAATGGTCATTCAACATAGAATGGAAAATACCTGGTATTTTTTGTCATCGATAACTGTCATTGCTGCACAGACAGTTAAATCCTTGGCATTTGTGATTCAAAGTATTCTATCAGGAAAAGCAAGAGTGAGTTCACTTCTCTGTGAAATCCTGATGGTCATCACTTAATTCAATGAAATCGTTCATGTGTATCAGGAAAACATAATTTGAATGAATGGGATCCTCTAGACCCCCATAAACTATATGAGAAGCTCAAGAAAAAATGGTGGCAGCGAGGAAAACAACAACATATAATAAAAAAGAAATAAGGGGTGTAGCTACTAGAATTAAAAAATGGCTGCATGTATATGAAACATATACTAACCTGCACACTTTTAGCCCCTGTATTGGCAAAAATTTCTATATGAACACGCCCCTTCATATTAAAGGGCCCTAGATTTAACGAGAACTCTCATTTGCTCCCCGCAACAACAAAAAAAATTCATGTTTATGGTTGCTTCCATTAGTTGGCTAAGAGGAACGACTACAGTTTGAGCAAAGATTGCAGTAATCATGAGAGGTTCTCTTCTATACCCAAATAACTTATTGAGAAACAATAATATGAAGCGCAACATAATTCAAAGAACCCACCTCCTGAAAGTCATGACAGGAATGCCTGGAGCTTTCGTCTTTCGCACACTAAGTGCTACATGCTCGATGGGAGATTCCCTTCTTGCCGATCTCTTTTTCGAAACACTGAATTCATCTTCTACATCGCCCATTTGATCTATCTTATATAAACTTGTTTGTCACCTAAAACTCTTCTAGCTCTTTCCTGGGGTTTTGATTTCCTTTTTTCCTATTTCAAAAATTTCTCATTTCCCCTCTGGGAAGCTACTGCCTGAAGACAACCATTTAGGATCAAAAGCAGGAAAACAAAATGGATATTCCAATTAAACACAAAGCAACAAAACAAAAATGGGTATTCACACAGAAATCAAAGCAAACATGCTGCAACCGAGAGGAGCATCTAAAACCTACTATAATTTTTTCACAAATAAAGCAGCAAAGCCCAAAAAATCACATGTCTGTACAGTGTCCAAGTAATGTAATGTATGATGGTATAATACTGTTTTGTGACCATGAATCAAATCTAAGATGAATTTCTTAAAAAACAAAAGTATGCCCGCGTGAGAAAACAGTGACACAACAGTCCAGATCATCAAGCGTTGTAAGGGAAGTTAATATAAATATAACACTCATACCATGGAACATTTAAATATATAAACTACATAAATTAATTAAAAAAAAAAATCAAGCCCTGATATCTCAGAAACCCAATCAACCAGCACTATCGCCTTTAGAAATCTCAAGCCCTGATATCTCACAAACCTAATCAACCAGCACTATGGCCACTTCAAAACTCTCAAGCCTTGGTGAAAACACGGGCATAATGAGTGCAAAGTAAATATCAAGACGGTAAAAAGACATTTAAAAAAAAGATAAAACAAATGCAAAACCATCGCATCCCATAGCGCACCCATTTGTGAAATTACCGAATCTAGTTTAAACAACAAAAAAAGAGCACTACCCAAAAACTGAAACAATATGCATTAGCTAAAACAACATCTAATTGCATGGATTCCTATATACCCACCTGTATTCTCTGGCAGAAGCTGTCATGTTGATTGATTCATAGATCCAGGCTGCCACAATGTTTGGTCTCCTGCGGATGAGAATATTGGATTATCAATGGCAGATGAACGCAGAAACAAGACCTTGCAAGCTTATAGAGATTTCAACAGCGTTCATGATCATATATGCTGATAATAATCTTAATGTTTTGCTGTAAGCAGAGGCACAACAGAATCCTTTACGCCTTGGTGACCATGACCTGAGTCAAGTATTTGATGTGAAAGCCATTTTAGGTCGGGCTTCCATTCCCATTTCAAGAAAAGCGCTTCTCCTCTTGCATCATGTGTAGAGGAGTCAATAATGACCATGTGTACATAGAGACTGTCTCCATCGCCATTAATTCACACAACAGAGAGCCGGCAAAGAGGTGGCGTAGTGGCGTTTGACACAACACCTTGACAGAGCCCAGTTTCACAATTCAAGGTGGGACAGATGTCAAACCGATTTACTGCTCCAAATTTCAAAGCACAAAATTAATATTTAAGCATAGTTTCACTTTGCAAAATGCAAAATGCATATGCACCAACAAAGTAATAGGTCAAAAATGACCACAAGATGTCATCGACATAAAAAACCGTTTAGTGAACGGGGAGCATAACCATCGACCTTTTAATATTAAAAAATTTAAAATACCCATTGAGCGAACATAAAGCTTAACTATCTTTTTGAAAAGATACGTTGACCAATCGTGAACACTATCTTTCAAATTTTGTGAGTTGTCAATTTTGTTGTTTTAGTTTTTTTAGGCTTATGCAATTACAGTTTTGATAGAGGGAATTTTTATGAGAAAAAGATGGAGAATTTTTTATCTTTAAAAAAAGATAAACATGGAACTAGGAGTCAAGCTTTGAAGCAAGACTAAAAAAATTTTAAAGTAAAGAAAAAAGAAGAAAAATGCTAATGAAGAGAATTATAATTAAGAAAAAAAATATATTAGAAAAATATAAATTATTAATATAAAATTAATGTTTAATAATAATAATAATTAATATAAGCATTTAATTAAGCAACTTGGGTGGTTGG
This sequence comes from Larix kaempferi, assembly GCA_027924585.1. Lineage (NCBI taxonomy): Eukaryota > Viridiplantae > Streptophyta > Pinopsida > Pinales > Pinaceae > Larix > Larix kaempferi. The sequence goes on along the minus strand of BSBM01000722.1, from coordinate 8,725,482 downwards.
GAGGATTTGAGTAAATAATAATAATAATATTTATAGGTGTTTATGTCTTAGAATTTGGGGTGGATTATCATCCAAGCTTTTCTTAGATTGAAGGAGGAGGGGTCAAGTGTACTATCCATATTGATTTTGTGGGCATTATTCAAAATTGGTCACAAACAAACAATTATAATATATATATATATATATATATATAACTCGTAATTGATGCATGGATAAGTAGTAGCTCATGCATGGATAACATGTAGTGAACTCATTTAATTAAATAAGGTAACATGTAAGCATAGACAATAGGTAATTACAACTAAGCATAAATAACAAGTAACATATAACTTGTTCAGGGCATTTAACTTGTAACCTATAAGTGTTAACTAACCACAAATTAAGAAGGTGTGCTAATATTAATATTAATGATTGAGAAGAAATAAAATTAATAAAATTGAGAAAAGTTAAAAAAAAAATAAACAAGTACTACATAGTAGCTAGTTAGTTTAGGGACTAGTTGCTTGCTTAATTTAAAGATAACTAAATTGCACTTCTAAAAATTGGAGACATTGATATAACATAGATAACCATTAAAAACATTATAAAATAAATAATATAAACCATTTAATGTAAACATTGTAAAATGGTTTATATGGTAATATAAACCTTGTAATATAAACCACCTAAACATATGGTATATGCAATATGACTTCATATCTATATAAGTCAAATGAAAACTGATTGATAACACTCTTAAATATTTTTAAACATCTTAGTAAAGCAATCTAAAATATTAAGAAATATTAAACTTTAAAGGGTAGAGGAATAATTGGTAATTTATTTCATTAAATTTATTGAGAAACAAGAGCCACAAGGTGACAATGTCCTTGACATTGCACCTGCGTTGATTGGTGGTCTGCAATTGTTAGGCCATTGAAAAAAAAAACAGAAGAAGAGTTTCACACTTTAGTTAACAACATCCCATGATATATTAACACTATACATAACTAAATCCAAAAAAAGAAATCTCCAAATAAATAAGGATTAAACTCTTAGGGCCATGCATTGCATTGAAATATGATTTTGAATCCATGAAGTTACCTATGAGAGGCAGGATATGCCTTCGATTGCTTTTAGGTCATGTTAGCTAGGTCTGGTATGGCACTATGAGGAGGTTATCGAGTAGGGTGGGTCCTCCTAGATGGGATGTTTGTTGAGCTCTGAGTGAGGTGCCTAGAAACCAAAATATGTACATTATATCACACTGCAAGGCTCCCTCCTAAATTTTCATATAATTTATCGGATGCACAAAGTCTATCCATTTTAAAGAACTTCCCATAGACAAAAGCTTAAAAGGTTTCGAGGCAGATTACAACTTAGTTGTTTGAATCAGTCAACTAACTTTAACAAGTAGTTATTGAAGTTGTTTGATGATCTAATCTCTATCTGGAGCTATTGGAAAATTCGGACAAATAGGCATATTTGATTACCTAATGCAATGGGATGTGTTTCACATACATACAATGAATTCACACATATATTATTATTGAAACATGTGATGGATGGAGAATGCGTCCCGAACATCTATGATTATCAAGAAATGTGATTCTTGTCATTTGGCAATGTGTGTAGCTCAACACTTTGCAAGGATATCAAAGACACGCGTGCTTAGTGGCTGGAGATGTCCATGCAAGTAGTTCAATATTCTTGTTCATCTTTTCGGTATTGTTCATCAAGGTAAGATACTCTTGTTGTATACCAATCTCGAACAACTTCTTCTTCAAAAACTACTAGAAATTTTGAATGAAATGCATAACCAATTAAGACCATCAATGTTGCATAGCCATTGCTCTGCTGGTAGACTAGTATACTGATTATTAGAGGCTTAAACTTGGTATGGTCAACAAATCCTACCATATTGTTTATTTGTTGATTACCTTTCAATGAGCCTTTGCAACTTTAGCTAACAGGTAGATAATAGAATGTCCCTTGCTCTAGAACTTGAGGTATTCTTTGTCAATTTGAGAAAACTCCAGTAGTTTTTCAATCCATGCTGAAAATTTTTTTTAGCCAAATTGACTACGAAAATATACGGGGCCACTTTTAAGGTCATTTAGCATCTTAATATGCCTAATGGCATGCTTATTGGATATAAGGTTTTAGGACTTGCGGATGAAATCACAAGTGCTTACCCCATTGAGTTGACCTTTTGTCATGAAGAATCTAAGGTTTACCTTTATTTAAAATATATAAAAAAAAACATTGGTTTATTACTAATTGATAAAGTAGTTACCCTTTCATGGAAATGGTGGAAAGTTTAACCTCTGTACTCCCTATATTATAATATATATTTATATTATGTTAATGCAAATGAAAAAATAAAGTTCATAACCAACTAAAAAATAATTAAAATACACCACATAGTGCTATGAGCATCTAATGAATATATTTTTGGTTCACCTCAAATAAAAAAATATAATGTCTTAAATAACTAATAAATATATTTGGGATTCACTTTAATTAAAAATTGCCATTTTCTATGGGAAAAAATATACATACATATTCACAACTACTCTTAATTTTTTTATATAAAATACTTTCGGATATAATTTTTTTTTGTAATTTTCACTTATAATATTTTTTTATACAATTTTTTTCTATACAATTGTGTAAATGATTTACTATAAAGTTAGTAACATACCTAATAAATAATGGTAAGGAACATTGAAGTATTTTTTGTATACAATTTTTTTTAATACAATTGTGTAAATTATCTACTATAAAGTTAGTAACATACCTAATAAATGATGGTAATGAACATTAAAGTGAAGTGAATTGTTGATGGAAGGAGGAACACATTTTTATTTTATATAAATAGTTTATTGAGTCCATCCATTGAATGGGCTACACATAAATGGATGGATACTTTAAATAAGATCTCACTCAAAAATTGACTTTGAAAATTCCACTCAATTTCGATCCCTATTAAATTTATTTTTTCCATTCCTAAAATTCTTAGAATAACATTATAAACATACAACATGTAAACATTTAATGTATAGAAAATGTGGTTACATGTATGGAAGTTGAAGACTTCCTAGATGGGTACATGGAGCAAATTTCTCGATGTGAGAAAATTCATGCTATTAAATTAATTTAGTCAAACTTTATACCAAATCAACAAATGCCATCGTTCATAAATGTACAGAACCCAAATGGATTTTGGATCATAACTAGAAATATTAATACATTGGAGAATAGTTTGATAAAACAAATAGAGTTTCTTTTGAAGTAATTTCATGGCCGAGAGGGTCTACATTTCCCTAGCTCGTATGATAATAAAAAAAGTGGAAAATTATACTCAAAACTTTATGAATGGGCGATAAACAAGTAAACAATGCCAAGTGGAGTAACACAAAGTGAAAAAGGTATTTCACCATCACTGAGAATAGATAGAAATACATGCAGGACAAACTAAAGTGACCAAGTCGAGGTATGGTTATAATACAAGAGGAATATTTAATTGTATTAAAAATAAATGAGTATTTTAAGAGTAGACAAATATCATATTCGTAAACACAAATATTTTTACGATACAATGGAAAAAAACAATGAAAGGAACTTATGATTAATACCCTTGTAATTTATATAGTCAAATGTCCATATTATTTACAGCAGAGTCTTATACAAAAAAAAGAAATATCATTCCGAGTAAAACTCCCTAAGGGATAAACCAAAGAAGGAATGTCTGAAATAGGATTCATATAAGGTTTGATACATGGCCAAGTAGACTTAATATTGATACATATGTGAACTCTCATGCCCAAAAATTCTATTATATGCATACATCATTCATGCAGTGGAGGTGCGACTCAGAAGTAGGAAATTGAATATATCTATATATATATATATATATATATATATATATATATATATAGAGAGAGAGAGAGAGAGAGAGAGAGAGAGAGAGAGAGAGAGTAAAATACCAATATGATGAAGAGAGAATGAAAGTCTTTCTCGTTTGGTTTAGAAAATGGCTCTTGTTAACTCATAAAGAAGATATTGAACAAATCAAGAAGACAAAGGAAAGAGAAAACTGACGAAATTGGCTTACTTTAATTTTTCATTAATCAAAATGTACATATATAGTAATACATTGCTTAACTTCGAATGGTATAACCGTTAGAGAGAACGAACTAGGATTAGGTTCTTTTAACAAGTCTGAGTCTCAGTCTTAAAGTGCACTTGCTTTGGAGGGTTCTTGTCATATGTATAGATATTATTAATGGTCTATCAATAAATTGTACTATTTATACTATATAGTTGACAAATCTAGCTAGATTACTCTGTGCTACCTTTTGCCCATAAATAAAAAGGGCACCTGGTTAGTTTTCTATCATTCGGAACCTATTTTCTATGAATCTTTGAAGCACTCTTTTAACTTTAGATTATTCATTTTACTCCTGAGTAAAAAAACTAAAATTTAAAATCGTTCTTTGTTCGTTTCTCTTATGGATTTGGATTTTTCGACCGAAACAGTGAATGGAGCATCTAGGAAGCTCATTTTTTTTTGGTTATTTTTATAAAATATTTTCAGACTTTTATATTGGTAAATCATATGGTTGTCATATTTCTTAGCAATGTGACAATTAAATATTGATTACAAAATATAACAACCAAATACAAATAAAAAACCATTTTAATAGTATTGAGCATATTCTGGCTTAAGAGAGGTTTTAACTTGCGTAGTTGCACCAAATCCTATGTTACGAGGAAAAATGGTAGCTCCATGCACATTGTTATGACCATGGACAACATCCGTCACATAAATAACAGGAATCCTGAGGCGAGTGCTCATAGCTGCGCCCTGAAGTCTATCAATCATGTTTTCCCACATAGTGGCTATTGCTCAGGGTTGAGGCTCGCTTCCATCTACATTCATGACATTCCTTGCATTTCAAATTTTCAAGAAGATCGTTAGGCCTAAGGGACGAAATTCAGAGCAATGGATCTTATAACAAATGTATAATTTATGAACTTGAAAAACACATGAGAAATCAAGATAAATTGCAAACCTATTGTGAAGTTTTGAATGATGCAGGATTTGCATCTATAACCGAGCATTCGATTTGTGTCACCTGGCCAATTTTCTGCACATCCACGCCATTCCACTGCATAGAGAGGGCGAACATAGAAAATGCCACTAATTCAATTATCTTAACAAATCAGCTGCTCAAGCAGTCCATGCTTATAATATAATCATTCACATATGATGAAACTTCCCTCTTAACAGACTTTATTATTCAATTCGCCGATGTGATGAACCAACAAACCTTCAACAACTTTCTCTCACCACACTTGTCGATTGAAACTACCACCTACTCATCAGTAGCCTTGAGTACCTCTATAATTTCTGGATTGTTTGTGTGATGATTCTGAATGCGGAGAGCATAGTTTGTTTCTCGTAGTGTTAGCTGCAAGACCTATCTTGCAGAGAAAAGTATATCGATGATCTCAAGCAATGATCACAGACAAATGCTTATAACTGGCAGTAGCACCACACACAACTCACAAGAAATGTGGTAAAATGAATAGCAAACAAACAAACAATATGCTTTTGGGTTGTGGAAAAATGTCAATACCCAAATGCAGAGAACATGGTGCTAGCCCATGACAAAAGTTGAAATAAGGATAAAAAATTGTTTATACAACCTATGATACAACTAAAATATCCCATCTTCGTGACACCGTTTCTTCCTTAGCTTCTGTGAGAATAGCTGGGAAAGATGCATGCTCAAATCTACAGCTGTTGCCAAAGCCACACAGATTGCAACGTATTCCATAGAGTAACATCTCTCATAGCTATTTGGACAACAATTTTGTTGCATTGGCGTTCTCCCTGAATAGTAGAACTCATCACAAAGCCTCCGTAAACAGGAAAGGGAAACTGGTTGAAATAAAAATCTCCATTGTTGTGAGGGCTTGCAACAGGAGAGTTGAAGGATGAACAACCTGACGGACAATTACCCATGTCAATCATAAACTTCCCTCAATTTTGGGCACTAATCACTGATTCTACGAGCAATATACCACTATTCATGCCAACCAATCCACAACCCTCTTCCATAAGCTCAAATCTGCAACCCAAACCATCACTGCTGCCTCCATGCTGGGAAAACCTACTGTCTCGTTCCCAATCCGCCGAGTAGTAAGGTGAGTGTAACCTCCAGATTGAATGTACATGTCCATCTTTCTCTAATTTCCCTCTTCCTATCTCTTTAACAAGCAGAGACAGGTAAACAATAACCAAAACTCAAAATACCCACCCTACCCTGCATGAGGCATGGGATGGGAAGAATCGAGAATGATCATAAATATGAAGAATTAAATTCCAAATTGATGTCTGCGATGGGTTTTTGTTGATGTAGCCTCTGTCTCTTCCTTTTCCGTGAAAGGAAACATACATGTATCATCATCAAATATAGAAATATAAAGAAAAGAGACCCGTCCTAAACCTGGAACAAGGAGAAGAAGATCATCATCGCCTGGGACAACAAATGTTGCACGACCCATCCCATCCCATCTGTCTCACAAATTCACGCCACGCTTCGACTCGCTCACTCGTTACAGGAAGCCCTAAATAAAAGATGAACATCTGACGACAACCAGTGCATTGCATTGGGGATTACTTAGCGGCATTGCATTGCTCAATGCCTGAAACTATTAACTGTTAGAAGAGAAGAACCTTTGTGATGTGGAACATGAGATTGCACAACCATTAAAATTCACTTATTTTGAGGGTATTATTCAAATTCCAACATAATGCATGGAAACTTAATAGTTAATTACATTTTTAAGTTTTCTAGTTGTGTGTATATACATTGCTTATTTAGTTTTTAATGTGTAAGTAGTTAAGTAGTTACCTTGTGGACCCTTCGTAAAACTATAAAAAATCTTTGGTCAAATTTGGTTGTGATCACTACAATTTTTTTTGGTTTTTTCTTGTCCTTGTTTTTTCTAGATCAATTAGTGCACTTCACTATCAACTTTGCAATCTTTACATTTGAGGCATTTTTCTACTTCATCATTTGGTATCAGAGTGTGTGATTTAGGTCCATCTTCACGCTTGAATTTGGTTCTTTGGCTCAAAACGCATCCAACATTCAACAAGCATTGGGTTTATTGGAGTTCGTCCTCCTACTCCACATAATATTTAGCTCAAATTTGGTTCTTTTGAAGTATGGCCTCCAAACCATATATTTTTTTGCACAAACCCTAAATGAATCTCTTCCTAGGGCTTCTTGGTTTCAATATTCAGCTCTCTTGGATCATTGCCCACCCAACATTATCCTTTTTAGTAGCATTGTTGTGAGGAGATCTTAATGTAATGATATAGAACAAGGCTCAAATATCCTAGTGACTTGGTGAGGGTCACTCACAAAGGTACAAGTGAATAACTACTCATTTTCCTAAGATCTAGTCATCGTTTCACAAGATTTTGAAGCTTATGGAAGGAGGAAGGGGATTACATCTTGCAACATGGTTTCCTCTGAGATTTTGATCCTTGCTTTCTATTCTTGCGCTCCTCGAATCACATGCACATAATAATTTAAAACATACCCTTCTCATTCCAAAAAAACAGGAAACTAATGAAATGCATTGAAATTAAGATCCTATTAGTTACCACAATAATGACAAATCGGATTAGGAAAAAATGAATTTGTTTGTATTGAATCAAAAGGAAATGCAATTCTTACAACCTTATCACTTGTAGTGACATAATCTCCAGTATCAAGGTTCTCTCTCCTTTACCCTTATCCTTGATCACTAAATTCTATGGTGAATGAAAATTTATGCACTTTCTCTAAGGTTTTGATGTCTTGTTACTCTCCAAATTGTCCTCCCAAGTATCTACCCTAAATGCTTATTGTATAGCTTTGAATTTGAGTGAAAAGGTAAGAATCTCAATGTGGGATGACAATCCCAATTAATTGAGCTTTTCCTACTTTTAATTTTCACTTGATGTTCATAGTTAAGGTTTTCATTATAATTAAGCTTTTCAACATTAAATGCAAATTTTCATGTATTTTCCTCCACTTTAAGCTTGTGGTGACTTTTCTTAGCTCATAATTAGCGACTTGATGAACATAGTTTCCTCTTTAGGGCCTCATAAGTAGCCAACCATTCATACATTTCTTCGAGTAAAGTAGCGATCAATGCATGAAACAATGTTTTCCTTTAGTGCTTGCACTTAATCTTCATGCTAAGGATGGACTTGGTATCCACTTTCGATCCTCGTCATTAAGGGTGTTAAATATTGTTATAACAGATGCCCCCTAATGTGTTAGGTAAGAAGAGAAGTTGATGGACGAAATAATCAACTGAATAATCAATAATTGTGCTTAAAGGTATAAGGAAGAGAACCATAGATGCAAGTGTTGGTCAGAAACTGCAAGTAAAACAAGGAAATTTCCCAAATATATAAAATATTCCTGAGGCGAGTATACCCATGCTTAATAGTAAACAAACATGGCCATCAAAAGTACTTCTTAGAATGTAAACATGCACTATGATAAGTGCAATATATCAAGGTCTTCGCAGTACTTCAACATGGTAGTTTAACCTTGTGCAACTCGGGTTGTTAGCATTTATGAGTGATAGGATTATTTGTCCCAAGGTATTCAATCCAAATCAACAATAGTATGAGTCTATATCATGCAAATAAATGAATTGTAGTCAAGAATAATAAGACACGTCTAATCACTGGTCATTGATGTATACCATTAACAAACACAAGGAGGTCCACTGATAATGATGATGGGCTCCAAGGTAGTGAGTGTACAATCACTGGTCATTGATGTATACCATTGACAAACACAAGGAGGTCCACTGATAATGATGATGGGCTCCAAGGTAGTGAGTGTACACGTCTAATCACTGGTCATTGATGTATACCATTGACAAACACAAGGAGGTCCACTGATAATGATGATGGGCTCCAAGGTAGTGAGTGTACAATCTAACAAGTGTGAATATATGATTTGTGGTCAAACACTCATAGAATCAAACGTTTAAGAGTCATTGCTGTATACCAACTGTAATTTGTGAGGATACATGCCACTAATGACTGTAAGATCCAAAGTAATCCTGTAATGCCCCTCCCCAGGGCCTAGCTAAATTAGATATACATATATAATCACAAATAGATATGAGATGAAATCTATCAAACATTTAATTTGTATGTTCTTTTAACAAATAAATACAATAGATAACAAATCTATATACCCTTTTCACATAACCAACCAATCCAAAATTTCAACATTAAAATTAATTCAATTCCATTATAATGCATAATCATAAGACAAAACAATAGCTATATCATACCTATCGATCGCCAGTTGCTGAAGGTTGAGGACAAGCCGAAGGTTGGTGCTTCCGCAGAATCCACCGCAAGATTTAATCTTCAAGATTTTCAATCACAAATTATCTACCGGTTTCCACCATGTTAACAATCAAATTAACACCCTTAACAAGGTGAAATGTAGAAGCACATTTTACTATTCGCCTGCAACATGAAGACAAAATACAAGTACATAAGAGAACAATCCTCTCGTATCTAATCACTACTTCCATAATAGGAAGGATTGAGTGAAGAAAGAGGTATCCTAAAGAGGCAAGGTTTAGTTATTGAACTACTTGCTTGAAGGCTCAGATCTAGTCTCCACCAGTCAACAATGAGAAGAAATGCACAAAAACTACATTAATTGTGCCTAAGAATTCTGAATTTGTGACAAAAAGCTTGAAAATACTATAGAAAGTGGGCTTTTGAGTAAAAATAATCAAAAATCAAGAAAATGTATTATCCCACATTGAAAGTTGAGACCTAAATTCCCATTTACCAATACTATAAAACAAAAGCATTTGGGGCATAGTAAGATATAGAAAGTGAGAGTAAAGGCATGTTGGAAGGATTTCAAGGTTGGAAAGCTCATCTTCAACAAAGCTCTTGAAGGATCAAAGGCAAGGATGGAGAATGATGGCTCAAAGAAAGGGAGAATGGATTCAAATCAAGCAAGGTTATAAGTAAGTATCATTTATTCTTTGATGTTATATCAAGCAATTCAATTTTCCCTCCCATTTATGAGTTTAATTTTTTCCCTCCAAGTTTAGTTTGAATTCAAAATGGTTAAATATCTTACGAAATTTTAGATAATTGCTTCATTTCTATCAATTGAATTTCACCAATTCATAGTAAAATAGCTAATTAAAGTAGATACATCCCTACTACAATTTCTTTTTTTAACCATGGGAACAACAACCTCCCAAGGGTATATACAACAGCCCGCAAGCCAGATATACCAGAAACTTGTGACTCAGCAGGGGCCGAGACGTCCCGAGACCCTTTATCCCAGGGGAGAGCCTCTATCCCAAGGGTAACCTACCCTTCAAGCCTTGTCACAATGGGCCAATGAGCAACCCTACCCCCCACCGGTTTTGAACCTGTGAACTCCTCAAAGACAACACATGTTCTTAACCATTAGGCTCACTCATGTGCTCGTCCTACTACAATTTCTATTAAAACACCCTATCATACCCAAAGGGTACTCTTCTTCCTCTGGGACCCCCAAGCTATGACAGGGATGACAATACTCTACTAGCCAATGAACTATGATACCAGAATCTCTACTAAGGGGGATACCAACCCCATTTTTATATCATAGTGAACCACCCCACCCTCCAACAGTCACCTAGACAGGAACCACAACCCAAGCTACCTCCAAAATTCTTTTGCAAGGAATAGATATCTCAAACTCTCTCCTTTTTTTATAGCCTCCCCTGCTTTATTTTCGTGCCCCCCCTTTTTATTTTATTTATTTTATTATTGTCATTTCTAATGTTTATCTTGTTGTCATTATTATTATTATCATTAGTTTTATTATTTCTAATGTTTATCTTATTGTTGTTGTTGTTGTTGTTGTTGTTATTTCTGATGTTTATCTTGTTGTTGTTGTTATTATTATTTTTATTATTTCTAATGTTTATCTCGTTGTCATTATTACTATTATTTAGAGCTTATCTTGTTATTATTATTATTATTATTTATTTGCTTGATCAATTCATTTAGTTAATATTTTATTAATTCCCGTTCCCCTTGCCCAATTATGAATTATTAGTTAATTAACCATCGCATTTTCGTTGCAGCCATGGATATCAAGGCGCCATGCTTCCCACATTCCATTCAGATATTCCATTAGGAGGGGAGATGGTACGACGGTTGAGATGTCGTTAACTCAACCTGCCTACCCTGTTGAGGGACTCGTGGTTCCCTAGGGAATAAGGTCGAGTCCTTATTGCGCGCCCCCCCCAATAATATACCTCGTGAGTGACCGTGCCATGACTGAATCTCACGAAAACACGCATCTGATGAGTCAGAGGCTCTCTCGCTCTAAATGAACTCATCGCGTGGACATTAGATAGACTTAGTTTGTATCAGGTTCAACCTCATCCCTGTTGGGTGTATTTACTGTCTTAAGGAATCACCAAATATTTAATTATCGACCAGGGTTGGTAATCTTAGAGTTGTGGCATAGTATATGGTGAGGTAGAATGGGACCTAAGGCTTTGGCTCGACAGAACTTAGAAATGTTTAATAAAGAAAATATCGAAAGATATTTCAAAATGAAAAACCGAGTCAAACTTCAAAAATACAACTACTTAATTGATTAAACCTAACTAAACCAATAGATCAGAATAGTATCAATCTATACTACTTTACTCTATGGACAATAACTGAAAAGATAAAAACAACGAATATTATTCTAGGAACAAGACTTGATCAAAAGCAAAACTATTTTGATGAAAATGGAAACTACTGATTAATGATTCAAACTCTAGTCTAGGAATTAGAAAACAACTATAAATGAGTTTAGAAACCTATCTATGAAATGATTCAGTTGAAAACTAACTATGGAAACAGGAAACTATATTAACTTAAAGCAAAACTACAAACTACTTAATGAATTCAAAAACTATTAGTGTATTCAACTCAAGATCAAACTAAATCACCTAATTCCATTCTCCTTGAGGATTCTGAGCAAATGTATCAAATGTAATAGGAACAGGAGAGAAGGTATCAAAATGACTTTCAAATGTGACAAGGAAACAAAATGGAAGCAAATCTAGTTTAACTTCTACAAATAAATGCAAACTAAAGAGTATCCAATTACAACTAACTTTAAACATTGTGATCTATTCTCTATCCCTAAGCAAATGACATGGAACAAATGCAATCTAGAAGCAAGTAGAAAACTTAATAAAGATATTTACTTGCAAATGAATTTGATTTAGAAGCAAGTAGAAAACTTGATAAAGATATTTCGTTTCCAAATCAGATCCTATTCTATGAACATCTTTATTAACTATGTGAGGTTGAGAAGCAAATCCTATGCTTGAACTAAGAAACCATCAAAACTAATATACTTTGGAGAATGAAATTACTAAGTTCAATCCGAAATCAATCTTAACATGAATGAAGTAAACTAAACTAGGAATGAAACTGATAAATTCTAGAATAGTAAAATATTAATAAATCAGATATAAGAGAAACATAATCTGAAAAGAAACTAAAGCGAAGTTAGGGAAATGGAATGAAAACTAAGAATGAGTATGAAACTTAATTAAAACTCTATGTAGTGCAAAACAAGGTCCTAATTACATATATGAATGCTAATCAATTACAAGAAATATTACAGTTCGAAAACCTAAGAAACTGGATTTTAAACAAGCATAAAAACAATGCAGAAAATATTAAAGTCTGTATGACAATCTGGATGACAGTCTGAAAGACAGTCCGAATGACAGCCCGGATGACAAAAAATGATATAAACTAAGGAAAGAAGCAGACTAAATGATCTTAACGCCAGCTGGTTGATGCATATGAACCTACAGTGCAAGGAAAAGCAGTAAATAGACTGCCTAAAAGCTGAAATAACAAAAAACCATCTATACTAATCATTATCTAAGGAAATGAACTATGTCTATTGCATGATAAAACAACGTTGAGATGTAAATGGAACTAATCTACAGCTACAGGAAGAATTAGCAGAACTGTATCTAACTATGAACTAAACTCTGAAACATTAGTTAGTTAACTCTATCTAATTTCAAATGACAAAACTAAAAGCAAACTTAAAGAACTATGCATGACTGGTCATTTTAACTTCTAAGAATGTAAATTAGATTAGTAGCAAGATATGAGTTACAGGAAATAAAACAACGTCTACAGGAAACTAGATTAAATACATATACTGAAAAATAAACTATCTACTTGTAGGAAAGAAATACATAATATACACAAAACCTCTCATTTTTGAGGGGCCCTTCTCAGCAATCAGGGATTGAAGCTTAGCTCAAATTATTCACCAACAACAGAACATCAACAGCTAAAATCGGGAACTTCCATTAACTGAGAAAAATATTACACAGTGTCTCTATAAAAATTACTGCTATCGTCTATATGTGCTATGATGTTGCATTTCTCCACAAGAGACGTCTTTATATAATGTTTTACAATAAGAGAGGAGGTCGACCCTTTCAGTGGTCGACCTCTCCAAAAAGAGAGATCTTTAATGACCGCAAAACGGCTGCATGATGGTTTACGATAACGCACAAGTCGTCTTCCTGAGTTCACGGGCATTGGTTTACTTCACGCGGGCAGCTTTGCGTTGGTTCCTTTCAACGTGGGCAGATGATGCGATGTCAAGCTAGGCAGACAAGAGAGCATATCTTCTATAATGGAGGCTCACGAACCATGAGGGACACGTCCCCAACAGAACCCACATCACCGTTTTTGTCTTTAATGCCCCGAAATATCTTGACCAACGATTCCGTGGGTGTGAATGGAGGGCTGAATGACAGTTCGAATGCGGCTGGGCTTCTTAGGCGTAAACGCGCGGCTAGATGAAGGTCCGAATGATGACCACAACTTGTAGATCAAAAACTAAATTCCAAGCACATCTAGAAATGTGAGACAATTGTCAATAAACCATAAAAATGATGATATTCAACCAAGATTCATGTGATATGCAAATACGTTCATACCTGGGTCTGATTGATGGTCTGAATGGCAAGGAGAATGACTTATCATATCAAAATAGTGAAAATACGCCAATCAGAGCATGTTTACTGATAAAAAATGGTGACAAAAATGGACACCAACATTCCCCCAAACCGGAGATATGCTAGGTCCCACTGAGCAAGCAGAGAAGAAATTAGGAAGAAGGCTAAGTTGTGGTAGCAGCTACCTTCGACTTGGAAGAGGAAGTGGATTTATCCCTAAGCTTCTTGAACTGGTCCTTCAAAGCATCATGCTTCAACCGAAGAGAAATGTTGGAAGCTGTTTTGGCGTCATTTAAATCTTCAATGCTTTTTACTTGTAAGCGTAATTCTTTGCTCTCTTCATGAAGCCCAGAGATTATCTCGACATACTTCTCATTCTAGATTTTAACTGTGCTATGTCTTAGGTTAATCTGTCCACAGTCTGATGGAGTGGAGTAGATGCTTCTGCAAAAGACTCAGGATCTTTTTGAGGGCTTGATCCCTTTAGAAATGGTTAGGGATCAGCAGATGTAATGTGTTCCTTAGGAGCCTTATCTTCAATATGTGCAGGGGCAAGATCCAAGAAAGGATCTTCAAGCAAATGGGCAGATATATTGGTTAACGCAAGAAGGGGTGATTCAAGGGAAGGGTCGTCCGTCTAGTCATCAAGACTGTCTGAATGCATTGGTTGAATGACGGACTGATCGATAGACTGGATGACGATCTGATCGACAGACTGGTCACGATTGGCCTTTCTTGACTTTGTGGTTATTGGTGAAAAGAATGGGGGTTTCGCGGTTGTGTCCTCGTGGACAGGCTCAGGAGAGGATGAGTGAACAAGGTGCATTTCTCCTGAGGCACCCTCACTAAATTGTATAGACTTGGTATCCCTTTTTGTTTGGGAAGGGATTTGAACAGTCTCATCTGCACGGTTTTGAAATCGGTGACACTTGCGAGAGGTGGATGCTTTAACAAGGGGCTTCTTGACCAGATGGGGGTTTAGTGTTTCAAACACAAAGCTAACCCACGTTTTCCCTTTTTCTTTCAACTGGTGGTGATCAGGATTTTTATGAGAGAGTGATGGTATAAACTTCCAGCAGGGTTAACTACATTTTTCCTAACCTGGCTAGACATCTTTTCTAGGCTCTTTAGAAAATAAAATGGAAAATTTAGGGCCTGATTATTAACAAAATGTGCCAATAATCGGAAGTGGTAGGCTTTTAAAATGGTCTACTTACCTTCACAGGTGATCATCCGGATGATGACAGTCAAGGGATCGAGATATTCAGGCTTAACCCACTCCTAATGGAACCCTTTTGTGCCTGCAACGTGTTGGTATTCGAATTTGAGAGAAAATTCGTGAGTCGTCCACAAAAGGAAAAGGTGTTTGTGCCAACGAGCACCCTCCCTAGGAAGTTTCGTGGCCAACGCGATAGAGTCCTTTGTTACAGGAAAGGTGAGATGGCCAACCTTATTCGTTTTTCCATCGAATCCTTTGGAAAATAGAAGTGAAATCTCGTCATCGTGGCCATCAAGAATATGAAGGAACGAACTCCAACCCACTCGAAGAAACACTTCACGGCACGCCTTGAATTCAGGAATGTGGAGCAAGTCCTGGTAGCTGCCAGGCTCTTAACGGATCGGCATTGCTAAGCATAGGTCGAGGGATGCAAATGGATACAGGGGATGCAAGAAATTGCAAGAGACGCGGCTTGATAGACTCTAGAAAGATAAGGGCAAGCAGAATGAAGCAGAATTCACGCAGGGGTTGGTTTAAATCATGATCCATTCGAACGGTTAAATGATCATGAGCAGAGATTTAGCATGCTTGAACGATCATGCTATCATGCAAAAATATTGGATCATGTGCCATCATGAAAATTCTTGCATTGGTGAATTCATATGGTTGTGATATATGCAACCATGTCCAAAGTAAGCTTTGGACAGGTTGAATGTAATGTTCATCATGAGATATTAAGCATAAGTAGCATAAAAGAACATGATGACTTTTAATTAATACAATGACAGATCGCATGCATATAACTTAATTAAAAATTACAACCATATGATAGCAATAAAGTGATTTTGAAAATCGCAATAATGCATGATTAACCAATTCATTTGATGAAGTTGAAATGAACAAAGGAATGAGGTCGAATGCAGAAATGATATTTGATTGATCCCTTGTATGATTAGTCAATTAGATTTTACCAAAAGAATTCAAAAATTATATCCCTAACACACTTAATCGTGCTATTATAAACTATGGTTTCATTCGGTACTTCATTCGGCACTTCATTCAGATCGTCATTCATTTGACTCATTCGTCACTTCATTCGGATCGTCATTCAACCCTTCATTCGATCCTTTATATGGACCTTCTGTACAAAAATGTGCTTTGCTGGATCTGAGTGTTGTTGATTATGCAGAGAATTTTTCTAGGGCAGTTATCACACAAGAGGATGATGTAAGCCTGCTTTTCTGAAGCTTTAGTCGTGCTCCTCTTTATTTATCACGGATCAGAACAATCTTCTGCTACTTGCATTATTCCTGAAAACACCTATCATTTTGTCAGAGATAAATGAACTTTTTATAAATAATTAGAAAGTAAAAACAGTTCTGAACCTCCCCCAAACCAAAAATATGGCGTGTCCTCAAGCCATCAAAGAAAAACTGATTAATATTCAAATATTTTCAATTAATAGTTTAGCCAATAGCTCTAAAATGCTACTATTATTTTTTTTTGTAAGAAAAAGAAGAAATACTAACTAATAAATGGAGATGATTCAGATATGTACATTCATAAAAAAAATAACAGTGCTTAGGAAGACCAAATGAATAGTGATAGTACAATTGATACGCAAAAATGCCATAGGAAAACCAGTCATCCATGACTCATTTTAAAGATCTCTTGTCATCCAAAGAATATAGATAAAGTTCACCCTAGAGTTTGTAAGATTTCTATAGTTATGGGTCCCATTTCTAGGATAATCATATCCAAGGTATTGTTTGAATTAGATGACAGGGTCTAAGTCCAACTCACATCCATTCTCTAATGACAGTATAAATAATTGGCCTAAACATGTATTCGTATACTCAATTTTTTTGGATGAGCCATGTGCATAGCGATGCGTTAACCAAACCTCTTTTACCCGATATTGCCCCAATGTCAGCAAGTCTGTTCAGTACTCGGTGGATTTATCTTGGTACCATGCAAGCATAGCCTCGCTGCCAGCAAGCCTGTTCAATACCCCAACGATTTACTTGCATTTACCGAGCTTCCTTGTTTAAGATTTTACTTAGCATGGACCCGCTGCCAGCGATCCTGTTCAGTACCCCGACGGGTTTAATTGCATTTACCGAGCTTCCTTGTTTAAGATTTTACTTAGCATGGACCCGCTTCCAGCGAGCCTGTTCAGTACCCCGGCGGGTTTGCTTCGTATAATGATTTTTTTTGTATGAGGAAGTTGGTTGGCACTAGAGTGTGTTAAGCTTGCTAAACACATAATTCAAATTTTTAGAGCGAACCTTATGAGTAACTTAATTTATAATAGTCTGGATTATAGATCATGTCAAAAGATAATAACCTAAAGTTGTTCTTTGACCTCTCAGTCTATCTTCTTCATAA
Organism: Larix kaempferi; assembly: GCA_027924585.1. Classification (NCBI taxonomy): domain Eukaryota; kingdom Viridiplantae; phylum Streptophyta; class Pinopsida; order Pinales; family Pinaceae; genus Larix; species Larix kaempferi. Next base: position 8,707,775 of record BSBM01000722.1, on the reverse strand, counting down.
AAGATCAGTAATGTTCCCCACAAGTAGAAAATATCACTTACTCTTGGGTTACCTTTTGAAAGAAATGCTTAAGAGACAAGTTTTCATAATGAGTCTAGGATGAACTAGTAATCCATAGGTGCAAGATAGAACTTTGAAAATCATGATGATTAAAGTAGGTCTTAAGCAATTGTTCTAATGATAAATCAGAAATGTGCATATCTTAATCAAATACCATATACAGAATCATAGAAGAAAGTGGTTAGAAATGATATAAACAACACTTTAACTTTTCACTATGAATTTTCAATTTTCAACAATAATCGAAAGAGAAGGAATTAGGATGCATTATGAGTTTTTTTTTAGAACACTTCCCTTTTCAAATAATATTGCATGAGCTGATTATAGAGGTAAGGTTCTTGTAATCAAACTGCAAAACCACTTGTTAGATGATTCAAATTTATTTGAAACAAAAACATATGTACAAGGAACAGTCATATGAAATTTTATTAATATTAGGAAAAGGGAAAAGAGTCTTCTTGTTTTAATTGACAAAATTCCATAAGTTGGTCATAAGAGTGAATTTCCTGTATAGATGCGATCAATTGTTAGAAATGACTCTTATTTATTTAAAAAAAACAAAAATATATTTACATATATATGCAAATGAAGATAACCCAAAATAATTCAAGAACCGGGAGAAGGAGGAATGACTTCCTCTTCTACCAACTCCATCTCTTTCTGTTGTAAGGCATTCTGCACAAAATCTTGTTTAGATATTGGTTGATGATAAAGTCTAAGTCTATGTCCATTTACAAAAAAAGAAATTTGTGAATCATCAATTGTCTTAATCTTAACAGATCCATTATCAGAAGCTATAACAATTTCATATGGACCCATCCAACGAGTAGTTAATTTACCTGTAAATTTTTTGTACCTTGAATCAAAAATTAATGCCCAGTCTCCAGTTTTGAATTGTTTTTGTTTAATGTATTTATCATGACACTTTTTGCTTTGGGTTGTATTAAAATTGTGCGTTGAATAGCATCTTGTCTAATCTTTTCTAATTCATTTATCCGCTGGATTCGTTGTCTCTGTGCTTCTTCTAGATCCATCCCTAATTGTGCAGCCATACGAAAGGTTTTGACTTGAAATTCAATGGGTAGAAGAACTTGTTTACCATAAACAAGTTCATAAAGTGTGTGGCCAGTGGTATTCCTCCAAGTTATTCTATAAGCCCACAAGGCTTATGGAATCCTATCTGCCCAATCTTTGTGGGGTAACTGGATAGTCTTAGTCAGGATGGCTTTTAATACTTTGTTGGTAGACTCTACCTAACCATTGGCTTGTGGGTGATATGGTGAAGATTTACAATGTCTAATACCATATTTGTCAGTAAGATCTTTCATCAACTTGGAGGTGAACTGAGATCCTTGATCGGTTACAATTTCCCTAGGTACATCAAATCGGGTAAACATTTCTTCATATATAAATTCTACCACTGATTTTTCTGTGGCTCGGAATAAGGCTTCAGCTTCTACCCACTTGGTGACATAGTCTGTGCAGACTAGGATGTACTTATTCTTGCGATACATAGGGGAAATTGGCCCAACGAAATCTAGAGCCCATTTTTCAAAAGGCTCAATCATAACCTGGGGTTGTAAGGGCATCTCATCGGATGGCATAGGTCTACCCATTCTTTGGCAACTGTCAAATCCCTTGACATATTTGGCAGCATCCTTAAAAATGTTTGGCCAATAATACCCAGAGTGCAACACTTTGTATGTTGTTCTCTTATCAGAAAAATTCCCACCACAAGGTCCACCATGACATGCATGAAGGATCACCGCCATCTCACCCTCTCGTACACATCGTCTAATAATAAGATCAGGACTAGTACAAAAAAGTTCATTGTACACCCAAGAATAATTAGAACTTTGAACTATGATCCTACGTTTCTCGTGTGGGGAGAGATGGTTTGGTAGCTTTCCAGTTGCTAAATAACTGGTTATGTCTGCAACCCAAGGGGTTCGAACAGACACAGCAAACAGATGTTCATCTGGAAAGCTATCATCGACAAGACTGGCATTATCGTCAATTTGAATTCGAGAGAGAAAATTTGCTACCACATTCTCTTGATCGGGATGATCAACAACAGTAATGTTAAATTCTTGTAACAAAAGAAGCCACCGAGTCACCCTGCCATTGGTGATTGGTTTATTCATTAAAAATCTAAAGGCGGAGTGGTCGGTGTGTACGAAAACTTCATATCCTGTGATATAATGACGAAACTTGTTGATGGCATAGACTACTGCCATAAACTCTTTTTCAGTAACAGTGTATTTTGTTTCTGCATAGGTCAAATTTTTACTAGCAAAATAGATGGCATGTGATGTTTGTCCCTCTTTTTTACCTAAGACTGCTCCTATAGCTATGTCAGAAGCATCAGTGGATATATGGAAGGGAAGGGACCAATTGGGGCCCCTGAGTATTGGTTTCATTGATACCTTTTCCTTCAAAGTTTCAAAGGTATGTTGACAAGGTTCAGTCCATTGAAATTTTGTATCTTTCATGAGTAGTTTGAACATGGATGCGGCTATCTTAGTGAAATTTTCAATAAAACGTCTATAATAGCCTGCATGGCCAAGAAATCTTCTTACTTCCTTCAGGGTTTTTGGAGGGGGAAGATTAACAATTATTTCTATCTTGGCAGGATCCACCATGATACCTTGAAGAGAGACATGATGTCCTAGAACTATGCCCTCGGTTAGTAACATTTTACATTTTTCATGACTAAGGGCTAAGTTCATTTCTTGGTATCGAATAAGAACTGTTTTGAGGTTATCAAGGGCTTCTTGGGAGGTATTACCATAAACTGTAAAATCATCCATATAAACTTATACACAGTCATGTATAAGGTCAGCAAAGATTCCTAACACTGCACGCTGGAAGGTGGCAAGTGCATTACATAGGCCAAACGGCAGCACTCGATAGGCATATGTCCCCCAAGAACAAGTAAAGGTTGTCTTGTCTTGATCCTCAAGTGCTATTAATATTTGGTTGTACCCGCTATATCCATCAAGGAAAGAAAAGTATTATTTCCCTGACAAGGTATCTAACACCTGGTCAATGAAAGGTAAAGGGAAGTAGTACTTAAGAGTGGCCTTATTCAATTCTTGAAAGTCAACACAGATACGCCATTTCCCTGTAACTTTCTTTGGAACTACTACCAGAGGAGACACCCATTTACTGTTAGAAATTGGGTAAATGAAACCAGCGTTAAGGAGTTTTTGTAATTCATCTTTGACTATATCCTTTAGGGATGGATTCATTCTTCTCTGGGGCTTCCTGACAGGAGGTATGTTTGAATTTGTGTAAATGTGGTGAATACAGGTATCTGGGTGTATACCCTTCATATCAGTGTATTCCCATGCAAATGCTCCTGTTTGACGCTTGAGAACTTTTAGTAATTGTTTTTGCTGACTCTCGTCTAAACCTGCATTTATATGTAGAAATTTTTCGGAACTAACCTCACAATGTATGGTATAGGATCCTAGATGTTCTTCGATTGCAAATACACGAGGTGTACTTGTAAATGTTGAGAGGCTCATGTTTTCTTGGAATTCATCTCCAAAGATTTGGTCAAGTTGGGAAAAAGACTGAGGAAAATCTATACATGTTGTGGAAGAGATAAATTGGTTCAACACATTCTCGGTATTTTGTTCTTGAAGTGCCCAGGAGAAATCACAAATGATGGAAAGTTTTTCCAAGTTCTCATCCCCAAAAGGGCAATGTAACCAAAAAATATTTTCAGTTACTGGTTGTGCTGGTGGGTATAAAGCTAGTTTTCTTGTAGATAACCCATCAGAAATAATCATTTCTCCATCCCCACATCATATAAATGCATTAGCAGTGTCCAACCAGGGTCTTCCCAGAATAATGGGGTGACCTTTAGAAGGGTCTTTTGATTCAATGACCATAAAGTACATGGGATATTCTCATGAAGCTACTGATACAATGATGTCATCTAAGATCCCAACAGGCTGCACCATAGTGCGATCTGCTAATTCTACCATTGTTGGGGTAGGGCAAAGGAACTGTCCTAAATGGAGAGTTTCTAAAACTATGGTAGTCATTAGGTTAATATCAGCTCCTAAATCAATAAGTGTGTTTCCTATGGCAGTGTCATTAATGATAACAGTCACCACAAGATTTCCTGAATTTGTATACTTTGGAATTCTAGGTTGGTTTTCTATGTAATCTGACATTTCACCTATGACATGAATCATTGGAGGGTCTTTTTTTTTTACTTGGTCTTTTAATACATAGTTCCTTTATCACTTTACTATAGATTGGTATATCTTTAATGGATTGTAACAAAGGGATCTTGATACAAATATTTTTCAATTCATTAATGATATCGTACTCTGGATAAGTTACAGGTTTTTCTATTACTAGACGCTCCATATATGGGGGTGACTTTTCTCCTATAATTACTTATTTATGAGGATGGTTGTGTGTTGAATATTTAGGATTAACCACATCTTCAAGAATGGCATCATTCAAAACTTCACTAGGTATGTTTTCTTCTTCATTCTATTATCGGATAACAACTGATGACTTGGGTTGATCTTGCAAAACTCTTCCAGACCGCAGTTGAATCTCATGCACTAGTGCAGTCGAAATGGCATATGATGGAAGAGGTGGCAACCCAATGCTATTAAGAGCTTGAGTTGTCTTGTTGTTAGGATTTGGTATCGGTTGCGCAGGCAATATTGTGGGTCTTGGAGGATTCATATTCTGGAAATGGTGAGGTTGATTTGTGAGAGGGGGTAGTGAAGGAGGTACAAATACAGGCAAGAGTTGCTGGATATTAGGTGGGTAAGGATAGTTAGGGATAGGAGGAGGTGGTTTAGAATAAGCTTGTCCTTTCCATCCGTGTGGCCATTGCTGTTGTTGAGCATTCTGAGGAGGATACTGAGGTGGCCAATTTTTCCAACCTGAAGCATTCCATTGTTGAGGAGGTTGATAATGATATTAATAGGGTGGAAATTGTGATGATGGATCCTGGTATGATGATTGATATCTAGGTTTCCAAGGCCTCCTAGATGTTTCACCAAAGTTTCCACTCTTATATATAGCTTGCAACCTAATCAACGATGGACAATTATCTGTTGGATGTTCTTCTGTACAAAGGTGACAAACCGAAACATTATTCAATGAACATTCCCATTGGGGATGTTTAGTTCTACACCTAGGACAGAAAACAATCATTGCTGCAGGCTCTTCATCCTGTCTCTTTTTAGCTTGTAATGCATCTAATTGAGAATCCATGGCTCCTAAGATATATGTTTTGAAATTTTCCAATAGGTTTCCCAACTCTACCCTTGTAACTCCACCAGGAATGGATGTATTTTCTTTCAGGTTTCTAGTATAGGATTCTTGAAAGTGTCTTCCACTTTTCCCTCTGCTCCTAGAGTAATTCCTACATAGCTCACAAATATGTGCAAAAGACTTATGAGAGATGTCTCCTGCTGCCATGAGATTAAGGTTTTCTAAGAATTATTTTGAGATTCCCTTGAGGAAGAGTGTTCTTACTGCATCTTCCCGAAGATCACTATATTTGGATTTATGTAACACATAGTTAAATCTTTCGAGATAGTATTCTAGGCTCTCATCTTCAAGTTGTTGTATTTTGAAAATATCATTGCGAGAGTCCTTAGGTTTACAGTAATCCTGATATTTCTGTAGAAATGCATTCTTCATGTCTTCCCAAGTTCTAATACTAGATTCTCTTAATCCCATAAACCATCGAAGAGCAGAATCTTTTAATGTGACAGGAAAAAGTTTTAGCTTTTAGCCATCTTGCAGATAGTTATAGTTCCTACACAAAATGTCAAATTCAAATAAGAATGTATCTGGATCCTCGCTACTCTTCCCATAAAAGGTCGGTAGTGAGGAGGGAGGGATGTTTTTCATGGTTACATCTTGTGCAGTTCCTAATATAGGGAACCCAAAAGTACCTTTAGTTCTAACCTCTCCCTCTTCTTCCTCTTGTCGGACATGATCTTCATTTTCATCCTCCATGAAGACTCGATTGCCAAAGAGAGAATACCTAGGTGGTTCTTTTCTTGGTGAATATGGGATGTCCCAACGCTCTGTTTCAGGGAAAATATTCCTCTTTTTAGGAGAAGAATTATCAGCTATGTGGGAGTCCAGTTTTGAATGTCCTATAGTTGTTGTCTCAATCTGTGAAATAACTATATTCATGAAATTTTCAAAAAGAGCGTCTACTTTTGTAGGATCAACAAAATCTACTAAGTTTGGACCACCTACTATTGAAAAGGTAGTGTCTTTGGGTTTTTGAACTAATGGAGGATTGAGAGGTTCTGGATTTTTATCCTTTTGAGTTTCCTCTTGTCTAAGTTCAGTATCAATATGATCTTGAGGTTCTTCTAATGGAATTTCTTTATGAACAGGATTTTCTGATGTCTCTATGGTTTCCCCTAAATGATTTCTAGAAAGGATTTCCTTAGCTTTCCAAGTAGGACTATCCCCTTTAGGTGTCTTCCGATACCTTTCTGCGGAGTTGGTAGTTGGGGTGGAACGCCCCCCATATAGGTTAGTAGGAATTTTAGTGGGAAGGCTAGTTTTAAAATATCTACCTTTTGAGTCTCTAGACCTATTCATGAAAACAAAACTACAACTGAAACAAATTCTAATTGCATTACTACTATTGTTGGGTTTTGGGGATGCCTGTTATAACAGATGTGCAGGTTCTCACCTCTCGTCTTACCGCTCACCCGCCACTAGCCTATTTCTAAGTTTCAAAAGGGAAAATTCAATCTATCACTAAGTTTTTAAGAGAACATTCTACCTATCTACAACTGAATTCTACCTATCTACAACTCCCCGGGAACGGCGCCAAAATGTTGGGTTTATTTATTGTCTTAAGGAATCACCAAATATTTAATTATCGACTAGGGTTGGTAATATTAGAGTTGTGGCACAGTATATGCTGAGGTAGAATGGGACCTAAGGCTTCGGCTCGACAGACCTTAGAAGTGTTCAATAAAGAAAAGATCAAAAGATATTTCAAAATGAAAAATCGAGTCAAACTTCAAAGTATAACTACTGAACTGATTAAACCTAACTAAACCAATAGATCATAATAGTATCAATCTATACTACTCTACTCTATGGACAATAACCGAAAAGATAAAAACAACGAATATTATTCTAGGAACAAGACTTGATCAAAAGCAAAACTATTCTGATGAAAATGGAAACTATTGATTAATGATTCAAACTCTAGTCTAGGAATTAGAAAACAACTATAAATGAGTTTAGAAACCTATCTATGAAATGATTCGATTGAAAACTAACTATGGAAACAGGAAACTATATTAACTTAAAGCAAAACTACAAACTACTTAATGAATTCAAAAACTATTCGTGTATTCAACTCAAGATCAAACTAAATCACCTAATTCCATTCTCCTTGAGGATTCTGAGGAAATGTATCAAATGTAATAGGAACGGGAGGGAAGGTATCAAAATGAATTTCAAATGTGACAAAGAAACAAAATGGAATCAAATCTAGTTTAACTTCCACAAATAAATGCAAACTAAAGAGTGTCCAATTACAACTAACTTTAAACATTGTGATCTATTCTCTATCCATGAGCAAATGACATGGAACAAATGCAATCTAGAAGCAAGTAGAAAACTTAATAAAGATATTTACTTGGAAATGAATTTGATTTAGAAGCAAGTAGAAAACTTGATAAAGATATTTTATTTCCAAATCAGATCCTATTCTATGAACATCTTTATTAACTATGTGAGTGAGAGAAGAAAATCATATGCTTGAACTAAGAAACCATCAAAACTAATATACTTTAGAGAATGAAATTACTAAGTTCAATCCGAAATCAATCTTAACATGAATGAAGTAAACTAAACTAGGAATGAAACTGATAAATTCTAGAACAGTAAAATATTAATAAATCAAATATAAGAGAAACATAATCTGAAAAGCAACTAAAGCGAAGTTAGGGAAATGGAATGAAAACTAAGAATGAGTATGAAACTTAATTAAAACTCTATGTAGTGCAAAACAAGGTCCTAATTACATATATGAATGCTAATCAATTACAAGAAATATTACAGTTCGAAAACCTAAGAAACTGGATTCTAAACAAGCATAAAAACAATGCAGAAAATATTAAAGTCTGTATGACAATTCGGATGACAGTTTGAAAGACAGTCCGAATGACAGTCCGGATGACAGAAAATGATATAAACTAAGGAAAGAAGCAAACTAAATGATCTTAACGTCAGTTGGTTGATGCATATGAACCTACAGTGCAAGGATAGCAGTAAATAGACTGTCTAAAAGCTAAAATAACAAACAACCATCTATACTAATCATTATCTAAGGAAACAAACTATGTCTATTGCATGATAAAACAAGGCTAAGATGTAAATGGAACTAATCTACAGCTACAGGAAGAATTAGCAGAACTGTATCTAACTATGAACTAAACTCTGAAACATTAACTAGTTAACTCTATCTAATTGCAACTGAAAAAACTGAAAGCAAACTTAAAGAACTATGCATGACTGGTCATTTCAACTTCTAAGAGTGTAAATTAGATTAGCAACAAGATATGAGTTACCGGAAATAAAACAGTGTCTACAGGAAACCAGATTAAATACATATACTAAAAAATAAACTATCTACTTGCAGGAAAGAAATACAAAATATACACAAAACCTCTGGTTGTTGAGGGTCCCTTCTCAGCAATCAGGGATTGAAGCTTAGTTCAAATTATTCACCAACAACAGAACATCAACAGCTAAAATCAGGAACTTCCATTAACTGAGAAAAAGATTACACAGTGTCTCTATAAAAATTACTGCTATCGTCTATATGTGCTACGATGTTGTGTTTCTCCACAAGAGACGTCTTTATATAATATTTTACAATAAAGAGACAAGGTCGACCCTTTCAGTGGTCGACCTCTCTAAAAATAGAGATCTTTAATGGCCGCAAAACGGATGCAGGATGGTTTACAACAGTACACATGCCGTCTGCCTGAGTTCACGGGCGTTGGTTTACTTCACACGGGCAGTTGTGCGTTGGTTCCTTTTAACGTGGGTAGATGATGTGATGTCAATCTATGCGGACAGGAGAGCGGATCTTCTAGAATGGAGGCTAACGAACCATGAGGGACACAATAGAACCCACATCACTGTTTTTGTCTTTATTGCCCCAAAATATCTCAACCAACGATTCCGCGGGTGTGAATGGAGGGCTGAACGACAGTTCGAATGTGGCTGGGAATCTTCAGCGTGAACGTGCGGCTGAATGAAGGTCCGAATGACAACCACAACCTATAGATCAAAAACTAAATGCCAAGCACATCTAGAAATGTGAGACAATTGTCAATAAACCATAAAAATGATGATATTCAACCAAGATTCATGTGATATGCAAATACGTTCATACCTCGGTCTGATTGACGGTCTGAATGGCAAGGAGAATGACTTAGCATATCAAAATAGTGAAAATACGCCAATCAGAGCATGTTTATTGATAAAAAATGGTGACAAAATATGATGGACACCAACAGTCCCCTAATGTGGATCGATTGGAAATTGCATCCAACACCTGCACGTAAACACCACATGCATCAAATCCTATAAAATAATATTTCAAATAAAACATGAATCATAGCTTGACGTCATATGTAAATATATCTGACTCATTCCGAGTCCATGGCATATCAACGACTATTTGTGTCCCATGTACCTTCTCTAAATGTCACACTCAACAACTCATCAGAGTGTATATCTATATCTATATCTATATATATATATATATATATATATATATATATATATATATATTAACATTGTCATCATATTGAATCATGATAAAATCATATAACATCTTAATCATCTCAAAACATAATATATACATATAACATTTGATCAACATCAAACCATATCATGATTATGTGAGCTATCTATATACATCAACATCATAGCATAATCATTAGTGAAATCATAACATGATCATCATCATAACACAATCATACAGAATCATCGTTAGTAGTGCATAAATCATGACATATACTAATCTCACACATATAACAGAATCATCCGGAACCAAAAGTCCTCAAAATAAAGCATCACATAGTCTAAGTCTAATCCACATATAACTGGGTCATTCACAACTGAATGTCCTCAAACAATAGTCATAATCAAAGTATATTACCTAACATAAAAAACATGGCACTACATACACCCCCACTTCAGGAAACTTCATCACAAAGTTAATGTAAAACACTAATCCTACATCATATATATTTTTATGTGCTAACATAATACTATCAAACTCATTTACATTCCATGTCCGTGCCATTATATATATAGTCATCCCATTTATTCTCAACATTTATATGATTCCAAAACATCGAGTCTTAGCGATTTAGACGAACATATTAAATTTTATCGCCTAGTCATTTCGGTAGTAATATCATGTCTAGGTCAAGGAGATCATTAGGCCCATACCTCATTTTATCATTTTTGTTGTCATATGACCCCTTTGACAACTTTACCAAGTCCCATCATGTGTGTTGTCATAGTATAATCGAGTCCTTGTTAGGAACCCGTGTCAACACTTGTCTTTACTTTGTTAGTATATTGTTGTTGGACGCATATGCTTTGTAAGTCACCCCGTAGTATTTGTTGATCCATAGGTTGTATTAGCCCATGGTATTGACCCATAGTATTGGACGCATATGCTTTGTAAGTCGTCCCGTAGTATTATATGTTCCATGGTATTGACCCATAGTATTGGGCATAGACTTAGTATATAAGTGTGTGTTGAGGCCAATGAAGGAACCGTGAAGTTATTTGTCTTGAGCTTGCTCAAAGGAGGTTTCCCCTCAAAGTGGCCTGTGATCAATAAAAATATTCTCTGATCTCATATATTGTGCATTTTATCAATTAATTGTTGCAAGTTCCTCGCATCTAGTATTAGAGCACTTTCTTGGGCTCGTTGGGTGGAATTTCTGCCAATTTGTTTTTTCGCATCTGTTGCAAGTTCAGATCTGGGAATAATCCCTATCCACTTAACTATGGGAAGTACTTGGGCATAAGCCCTAAAACTCATTGTGAGGAGTACCACAAGAACCCCTAAGTAGCTGGCCCATTGAGAGGACCTGCTAACGAAAAGGGCAACGACCCCTACCTGATTGACTAGTTCCCACCCGTGAGGTAAACCAAGAGTCGTCGTTTGTGGCAAAGCGGTTATCAATTTTACCTGATCCGTAGAGTGAGGGGTACTTCCCTAATACGCAAGTCGTCAGACAGCATTGGTGGCCGAGTGAAACCCCTGAACCGTTAGGAATCCGAGCATACCTGGGGTCCATATCTGTTTTCAGCTGAACTCTTGCCGATCACTTCCACGTCATTGCAGATCCATCTGTTGCTGATCATTTCAACATCATTGCAAATCCATTCATTGCCGACCACTTCCGCGCCATTGCAGATTCATCCGTTTCAGATCCTTCGAAAGTCATTTCATATCCATTCCGAGTCGTTTCAAATCCCTCTTTTTTTTATCCATTCCGGACCATTTCAGATCCCGTTGTTTTCAATCCATTCAGCAAGCCATTTCAGATCCATTCTGAAATAAAATAAAAATCATTTTTTGGCCATATCTCCTTTGTTTTAACTCTGTTTCCCCTGAAACTTCACTGACACCCCTACAATCTCATTCTTCATATTTCATTCCTGAGGACCCTATCCCAAATTCCACTTCCCAGGACCAGAAATCCCACAAAAAAAAAAAAAAATCATTTTTTGGGCATATCTCCTTTGTTTTAACTCTGTTTCTCCTGAAACTTCACTGACACCCTTGCAATCTCATTCTTCATATTTCATTCATGAGGACCCTATCCCAAATTCCACTTCCCAAGACCAGAAATCCCACATTTGTCAATTTTTAGGGTTTACTATAACTTCTTCGATTTTCACTCAATCGCCTTCAAAGTTTGCCACCGTGTTCATTCCCTATTTCTGCTTCTTTGTCCCTCTCTGACAATTTTTCCCATTCTTTCACCCCGCTTATGAAATCTTTACTTTTTGCTTCCTTGTCCATTCGAAAGTGTCCAAAACCTAGTCAAACCCCAATTACCCATCCAAGTTTTTCCCAAATCCAAATTTCCCTTTACTAAATAAGATTTTGTTTATGTTTTTCTACCAATTCACAAAAAACAAAAAATTACTGGTTATGGTTGTCACCCGCGAAGGAGCAGAAATCATGGCGGAAGAACTTGCAGCCCTCAAAACAAAACTCCAAGATTTGGATGAAAAATTTCTCAGCCTCCATCTTCAGCATTCAGCCATGAACACTGGTTTCTCTTCTTCCCGCAATTTTCGTGGGCCAAATATTGATTTTCCTTGCTTCAATGGTAATGATCCGACTGGATGGATATACCATGCATAACAATATTCCAGTCTTCATAATACTTTTGATGGCCAAAAAGTTCCACTTGCATCCTTTCATTTGGAATAGGAAGCCCTTCAATGGTGCCATTGGTACATCAAGGCTCATGACGAGCCAAAATGGACAGATTTTTGCCAACTCCTTTTGCAACAATTTGGTCCTAGTGCTTTTGATGACTTCACAGGAGCACTCACTAAACTTCGCCAATTTGACACTGTGAGAGAGTATCAAACAAAATTTGAGAAACTAGCCAATCACACAAGTGGAATGTCTGATGAATTCTACAAGAGTTGTTTTATCAGTGGTCTTAAGGATGAAATCCGCTCAGAGGTTAAAATGTTCCATCCCAACATAATGATGGAAGTCCTAGGGTTGGCTAAGTTGGCGGAGGACAAGACCACATCCCAACAACGCTGCAAATCCACTTTTGTTCCATTCAGACATATGGTTTCCCAACGACACCCATCACGCCAGCTCCTCACACCACTCCTATCAAGCATTTGTCTAAAGCAGAGATGCAGGCACGTAGAGAAAAAGGGCTTTGTTATAATTGTGATGAGAAATTCACTCGGGGACATAGATGTGTTGAGAAACATCTCTATGTCTTAGATGTGGATTCTCCGCCTGCCTTTGAACTTGGTTTAGAAGCTCCAGATACACTGGATGATCGAGTCGACATTCAGCAGCCACTTGATGACCCTCTGTCTCCGAATGACCACCCAGAGATATCTCTCCATGCTTTAGTCGGGGTCACCACCCCACAAACAATGCGGGTTAGGGGTTACTTCAAGAAGATCCCTCTTACAATACTCATTGATTCTGGTAGCACTCATAATTTCATTGACCATCGGATCGCCAAACAAGTTGATTGCTTTGTCCATCCTTGCTCCAACTTTGAAGTCATGATTGTCAATGGGGGCACCTTACCTTGCAAGGGGAAGTGTCACAATGTGTGTATCTCTCTGGAATATTATAACCCGCGCTTTGACATGTTTGCCTTGTCCTTAGGCGGATGTGATGTGGTTTTGGGCGTTCCATTGGAGGAAATTTGAGGTCTAAAATGGGCCTCCTAAGAAAAATAATAAAAAAGTCACATCACACTACAAATATGCCATGTCACACTAAGTTAAAGGTGTTATCTAGTGAAGGTCAACCTATAATATCTCATTAATGGTAGTTGACAAGTATGTTGGGTTTGTGTAGAGTTAAGAGATGACGGTTGAAAATATTAATGAAAGTTTAGATTCTTGTGCATACACAATAAATGATATGGTGGTAAAAATTTTAAATTTATATTATAATTTATTTATTTTTTTAATAAATGTACCACTACTTCTTTTTATATATTTAATAAAATTAGTCAAGGATACGGTGGTTCGTTGGCGGGGATTGATGGATTTCATTCCATCCAACTGGGTTCAATTCCATTGAGACATATTCTGGCTTGGATGACCCTTAAACAAATTTAGTTGGAAAACCTTTTTCACTGAAAAATATATTTAATAAAATTTAAAACCAAAAAAAAAAAAAACTAAAATTATAATGAAAAAATATAATTACAATAATACTAAAAATAAACAAGAAAAATAGAAGAGAGATAAAATAATATTTCACTATTTTTGCGATAATTTTCTCCTCCGAACTTAGAATTTGACATTTTTGGTACCATGATAACTTTCTTGTTAAGACCTTTCCAATGGTACCAAAAACGTCAATTTCCGAGTTCGTATGAGAAAGTTATCGCAAAAATAGCGAAATATTATTTTATCTCTCTCCTATTTTTCATTTTTATTTTATATGATCATTACTTAGAAGTCTTTTAAATGCTAGTGGAGTAATATTAAAATAATAAAAACATTTATATAACTAATCTCTTAAAAATAAAAATAAATAAATTTAAAAAAGTGTCATAAATAAAAGAAAAATATGAGAGAGATAAAATAATATTTCGCTATTTTTACAATAACTTTCTCCGTCGAACTCGGAATTTGACGTTTTTGTTACCATTGAAAAGGTATCGACGAGACCTTTCCAATGGTACCAAAAACATCAAATTATGAGTTCGGAGGAGAAAGTTATCTCAAAAATAGCAAAATATTATTTTATCTCTCTTATTTTTCTTTTATTTATGACATTTTTTAAAATTTATTTATTTTTATTTTAAGAGATTAGTTATATAAATGTTTTTATTATTTCAAGATTACTCCACTATCATATTAATTTATGTGAGAATTACATTTTAAAGAATTTAGAAGTAGTGATAATATAAAATACTCTATATTTATTATTTCAATATTATTCCACTATCATTTTAACTAATGTGATATTTATATTTTAAATAAATTAGAAGTAGTGATAATATAAAATACTCTATATTTATTATTTCAAGTATATTTATCATATTTTGAGATGAACTTTTCAAAATCTTAACCAAGGTGAGTGTTATATGGAGTTAGTTCTTGTCCAACTCAACCATGATGGTTGACCAAAATACTAAAATTCTATTGGTTTAAAATATCATACTCATCGCACACTCATCCATGACACGTTTTCTTGTAAGGCCCATTTTAGACCCCAAATTTCCTCTAATAAATGGTTACGCACACTTGGCCCCATCTTATGGGATTTTTCTGAACTTTGGATGCAGTTTTCAGTCAATGGGAAACAACACAAATTTACAGGCTTACAACCAGGGTCTCTCCGCATCATCAGTTCACATCGCCTGGAAAAAATCCTTAAGAAGATGTCACATGGTGTCATTGCTTAGGTCCATTCGATTCAGATGCACCCATCAACGGTCTCCACTACTTCCTGGGATAGATATGAAGGTGTCTTTGTTGAACCAGTGGGCTTGCCGCCTTCAAGAGACATTTCCGGTAAGAATTTATCTGCATCTACATCTGAGAAGGAAATGATGGCTATTTTGTATGCAATACAACAGTGGCAGGCATACCTATTAGGGAATTATTTTTGTAGCAAGATTGCTCCCCAGAGTCTAAAACATTTCCTGGAACAACGAGTCTCCTCCCTAACACACCTGAAATGGGTTATCTAACTCATGGGTTATGCCTATGTGATCACTTACAAGAAGGGTAAGGACGATCTGGTGGCGGATGCTCCTTCTCGCACATTTCATGACCCAGTTTCTCTTACATCTATTTCTCTGCTTGTTCCAAATTGGTTGCAATCTGTTCAACAGGGATATGTCTTCTATGAACTCCATGCTTCTCCATCGGCAAGGCACTCTGGGTTCCTCAAAACATATGACCAGGAACAATGTAACTTCTTTTGGCAGGGACTGAGAATGACAATTCAACAGATGGTGGCTGACTATGATACTTTCCAGGTCAACAAGGATGAAACAATACTCCTTTCGGGGTTGCTCGAACCCTTGCCCATACCTACACAAATTTGGACAACTATTTTTATGGATTTCCTTGAAGCTCTCCGGTGGTACAATACCACATCTAAAATGACACCATATGAAGCAATCTATGGACAGGCACCGCCAATTCTTCTTCCATACACCCTCAGCAGTTCCCCAGTTCAGGAAATTGACTCGGTTCTTCGAAACCACGATTAGCTTCTTCTCATTTTGCAGGACAATCTTCACATGGCCATAATTTGAATGAAACAACATGCCGATCATCACCGTTCTGAGCGCACTTTTCAAGCAGGTGATATGGTTCTTCTTCATCTCCATCCTTCCAAGATATCCTCCCTGAAACTCAAAAGGCATTAGCTTTTCTCTCAGTCTATCATGGAGGTATTAATTCAATGGCACGAAATGCAACCCGAGGATGCTACAGGGGAACAACTCCTTCAGATTCCACATCTAAATTTTTGAGGACAAAGATTTTTCTAAGGGAGAGGGGATGTTAGGAACCCGTGTCAACACTTCTCTGTACTTTGTTAGTATATTTTTGTTGGACGCATATGCTTTGTAAGTCGTCCCGTAATATTTGTTGATCCATAGTTTGTATTAGCCCATGGTATTGACCCATAGTATTAGACGCATATGCTTTGTAAGTCATCCCGTAGTATTATATGTTCCATGGTATTGACCCATAGTATTGTGCGTGTGTGTTGAGGCCAATGAAGGCACCGTGAAGTTATTTGTATTGAGATTTCTCAAAGGAGGTTGCCCCCTCGAAGTGGCCTGCGATCAATATAAATATTCTGTGATCTCATATGTTGTGCATTTTATCAATTAATTGTTGCAGGTTCCTCACAGTCCTATCTTAAGGACTAATCACCTTTTCATTTAGGCTTCACCATGTGAGGTGGTTGGGATCATTATATTCAAATCATTGTGTTGATCGCCTCCATATTTCATTTGACAAAACCTATTTTCGTTTGATCCCTTCGACACTCAATGGAGATTTCGAAAAGAAATATTTCTTCCTGTCCTTTAGTAATTATCCATATTTTCAACCTTCTTCCAAATGACGTGGTGACTTTCTAGGTGCTAAATGGCAAACTTGACCTTTTTTTTTACCAACTTAACACACCAAATATACGAGATCTTGACTTAACATGTCCCCACTTCCTTTAACACATGTTGAAGATATATCAAATCATAATTACTCATAAATAGCTAAATTGCTTAAGCATTAATCCATTCATTTATAAATATTCCATTAATTGACATATCCATTACCCACTCTATCTATTTATTTATTTACTTTTATATTTAGATTTCCAAACACCTACAATTATATATATATATATATATAATAAAAAGTAAGCTTCTTCATAAGTTTATTTCAATTAATATAATTTATATAAATACCCAATTTTATTAGTACTCCTTATCATTAACAAACCCATACATTCATATAAAATTTATATTTCTAAACATATATAGAATTCAAGGATAAGCTAACAAAACTACCTTGAAATGCATTTCAAAAATAATTACCTTATAATCCAAACAATTATATAATACAAAATAAATTTAACAAATTACATATATAGAATTCAAGGATAAGCTAACAAAACTACCTTGAAATGCATTTCAAAAAGAATTACCTTATAATCCAAACAATTATATAATACAAAATAAATTTAACAAAAAATAATTACCTTCTAATCCAAACAATTATATAATACAAAATGAATTTAACAAATTAGATTGGATCACAGACTAATAAAATTACTTTAAGCTTCAAATATATATATATATTATAATAATAATAATAGAAGTAAGTATTAATAATTTTTATTTTTATTTTTATCCATACAACTATTTTCCCTTCTAAACTTATAAATGGGTGAATCTATGAAGGTGGTTCACGATTTTAGGCGGATGGAAGCCAAAAAAAAATTCAAACCCTCGATTGAGGTTTTAAAAGCTCGATCGAGGGTCCAACCAAGCCCTCGATCGAGCAATAACTCGATCAAGGGCTTAGTTAGACCCTCGATCGAGCAATACCTTAATCGAGGGTTTGAAATAGAAAAGAAAAACAAAAACAAGGACCGGCCGACAGGCCGACCCTGTTTTGTGTAGTGTTCAACAACGACGGCGACAGCGACCGGGAGAACAGGCCCTCAACCGAGCTGCTGCCCACGCCACCTCACCACGCCCACGCCACAACGTCCACGATGTCTTCTCATCCACCAGGTAGGTGGATTTCAACGCATTCTTTGTGTTTCTAAAAAAAAAAAAAAAATTGTTTGTTTAATATAAAATTGTGTTTTTTATAAAATGTAAGTTTTATTTAGTTTTTATGAATTTGTTAGGATGTAACCATTGAGCCATTGAAACCAAAAACCATTTTTTGGGTGTAGAAAAACCATTGAAACAAAAAACTAATTGAAAAAAAAAGAAAAAACCATTTGAAAACTAAAACAAAAAACCATTCCAAAACAAAAACGAAAAACCATTTGAAATTTGAAATATGTTTAGGGTTTTAAATTTACTCTGCATTTATTTTTATTTTTAAATTTAAATCTTTTTGTTTATATCAATCGGTAGCATTTCATTGCATAAATACTACTAGTTTTATTTTAAAATGTGTTTTGACAAGCAAAAATGTTGCCCATTTTTTTCAATCCTCTAAGAACACCAAAAAGATTGAAAAAAAAATCATATATTACATTACTTAACCTATAACTCTAAACCTACCAATATAACATCATAAAACATTAATATTAATAATATAATATAAAAAATTAAAAAATGAATATTAATAATATATAATCATATATTATTTATTAATTTGTACTTAATTTATTTTTAAAAAATAATATATGTATTCTTGTTTGTTAAAATGTATAGTAAATATATCATGATTTATTAATTAAATATTTAATAAAATATTTTAAAATTATGTAAATGAAAAAAAATATTATATCTATATTAAATTATATTATTTTTTATTTTTTAAATAATTTATTTTAAAATTATGTATTTAAGGAATGTAGTAACTTATTTTAAATAAATGTTTTTAAATTATGTATTTAAAGAATGTAGTACCTTATTTTAAATTTTTAATAAAATTTAAAAATTTAAATAACATAAGGTGATTTGTATATAATTAATTATTAACACTTGATTATGATTAATTTATACAAATTAAAAATTAAAAATTAAAATTAAATTAAATATAAATCTTACTATATCTATCAGTATACTCATTTTGAATACTGAAACTTAGTTTGGATTTCCATGGTCATAACATGTTCTTCCTTTAGTGGCATGTTGCAATGGTACTTCTTAGAATTTGTATACTTCAAATGGCCAATTTGCTCCTTCTTACCACTAGTTCTTAACTAGTATGGAGTTTTGTTGGAATCATTAGTTAGGTGAGAGCATATTTTTGCTAGTACATAAAGAAGAATTATGTTTGAGTAATAATTTTTGCCTAATTATATTAAAAATAATACAATATCAAACCCACCAAGAACATGTTTTATTAGGAGAAAGTGTGAGAGGTGAATGTTGTGTTGGAAGAATTAAAACTTATGTATTTATGTAAATGGATAGTCATCATAAATGGAAAACTCTAGCCACCAATTCTTCTTAGCTAGGAATCATTTCCAACTAAATATGGTCACTCCACCAAAGATCCACAACTAACAAGCATACATGCCAACAAGTACTCTGCCAACAAGTACTCTTTTGCACCTACACTTGCATCACAAAACTATACAAGAGAAAACAAGATAGTCTCCCTCTATCTTCTCCACTACATCAAGCACTCCAAGTAGCACTATGGTTTCTAAATTCCCCTAGTCTTCTTAGATTGCATAAGAACCACAAGAACAAGTGCTCATTTGTCTCCTTTAGGTTTTCTCCAATGGTTTCAAGAGTCAACATATTTAGATTTGCATCTTTATCATATTAAGGAAAATTGCAATTTGTTAGACAATAATAATTCAAATAAATAAGTAGTTTTTGTAGACCTCTTAAATTGTGTTGTGTGCATTGGTGTTATGGACTTAAGTTTACATCCTAAAATTTGTCAACTAAAAATTAAAACATGTGCATTTAACAAAGTTTTCCCTAAAATTTTAGGTTCTCAAGTTTGCCAATAAAATTCCATTATACCATGTTATATAGCTTTTGTAAACACTCCCAAAATATCTGCAAGTAGTAATCATTTGGTCTAAAAAATGCTTCCAAGGAGGTGAAACTTATCCATCAAAATCATCCAAACGATCAAAATCATGTGATGGCTGATCAGGATCATGAGGGTGCATAAGGTCATGTGATTCTTGATCACCATGATGTGATGTCTGACCATAATCTCTCCCTACATATAATCAAAATTCATGTGAAGGGAATTTCAATCAGAAATGCATTAAATACAAGGAGGTTAATTTTAAAGTACCAAATTGAAGTGTTTTGAAATGCACTGGTACACGAATTGAAAATACTTTTAAAACAAGAAAATTATTTGTAACTTGAATTCAAAATAACGAAATATGTACATATTTAACTTGAAGTTGTACATTTAGCTTGATAATTGTTCTAAGTAAAGTTTGAAATTGCTAGTAACTTGAAATTTGAAATTGCAAGTAAAGTTTGAAATTGCTTGTAACTTAAAACTCCTTGTAACTTGAAATTGTTAGTAATTATTTGAGAATTGTTCTAAGTAAAGTTTGAAATTGCTAGTAACTTGTACATTGAACTTTAAAATTGCTAGTAACTTGAAATTGATTACATGTAAATTAACCAATTGAAAATTGGTTACTTGATAGTTGTGCATTGAACTTTAAAATTGCTAATAACTTGAAATTTGATGTGGAAATTGAAAAATTGAAAATTGGGTGTGAATTGAATTTTTCCACTAATACATTTAGCTTGAGAATTGTTCTAAATAAAATTTGAAATTGCTAGTAACTTGAAAATTGAAATTGCTACTCAAGTTTGAAATTGCTTGTAACTTGAAATTGCTAGTAATTACTTGAGAATTGTTTTAGAAGTAAAGTTTGAAATTGCTAGTAAAATTTGAAAATGCTTGTAACTTGAAATTGGTAATAACTTGTACATTTAATTTTAAAATTTCTAGTAACTTGAAATTTGTTACATGTAAATTAACAAATTGAAAATTGCTAGTGACTTGAGAAAAAATCGGTACAAGTATTGAAAATACATTAAAACAAGAAAATTGTTTGTAACTTAATTTCAAAATAACTAAATATATACATGTAACTTGAAATTGTACATTTAGTTTGAGAATTGCTAGTAAAGTTTGAAAATCAAGTATATATATTTAACTCAAGATATAATTATTAATAACTTGATAGTTGTGCATTGAACTTTAAAATTGCTAGTAACTTGAAATTTGATATAGAAATTGACAAATTGAAAATTGAGTGTGAATTGAATTTTCCAATTAATTATACATAACTATCAATTTATTTTGAAAATTATCCATTTAACTTGAAAATTGTTAAAAATTTTGAAATATAAATTATAGACCTACTATAGGAAAAAAAAAAAAGTTAACTTATCCCTACATTAATGCATAGAAAAAATTGGTACATGAATTGGAAATACATTAACTATGAAAATATTCCATTCATTTGTTTTCAAATATTCATAACTATGAAAATATTGCCAACCACCATAACTATGAAAATATTCATTCATTTGTTTTCAAATTGAATTTTCTAATTAATACATAACTATCATAATGTTCATTTCAAATAAAATGAGAGTAAGTTAAAATTAGACATTAATAGTTATTTCAATCAACAAATCTTGAGACTTGGAGCTCACATTGAGGCTATACATTTATATTAATTTTTTTAAATAACAAAACAAGAATTGAAATTACGTTTAACTTGAAATTGTTAGTAACTTAGAAAATTGCAATTAGTTAAATATGTACATTTTAACTTGAAAATAGTGTCCAGGTGTACATTTAATTTGAAAATTATTCTAATAACATTGAAAATTTGAAAATAGTTAATATGTACATACATTTTAACTTGAAAATAGAATCCAAGTGTACAATTCATTTGAAAATTGTTGGACAATAACATTGAAAATTGTTAGCAACTTTGAAATAATTTGAAAATAGTTAAACATATGTACATATTAACATTAAAATAGAATCCAAATGTACATGTTTCATTTGAAAATTGTTTCAATAACATTTGTTAGCCACTTGAAAATTGTTCATTTAACGACCTTTGGTTTTGAATCTTCCAAGAGGTTTGATGATTATCCTTATTGGCCTATGACTCTACTCTTCATATTACCCCTAAATGGATAATAATAATAATATTTACTATACACCAGAATATATAAGGATTAAGTACCTCACATCCTCCCCCCCTTAATCAAAGGTAATGCTTTTGGGTCCAAGCATCGTTCGAAAATTTTCAAATGTTTCTCTTCCAAGCGCTTTAGTGAATATGTTTGCAATTTTCTCACTTGTGCAACAATGTATCAAATGAATGGTCTTATCCTCCACATGTTGTGAAATCAAATGGTACTTCGTTTGACCATGGAATCTAAGATTCTTAGCCAACTTGATTGCAAAAGTGTTGTCAGTCAAAAGTGGAGAAGCATTCATGTGATTCTCCTGTGAATCCTCTGGTATCTTCTTCATTCACACAATATCCTTTGTTGCTTCAAAAGTATCCACATACTTTGCCTCTATAGTGTAATCTACCAAAACAAATTGTTTGTGTGATATCCAAGAGATAGTTTTTGATACAAGACTCATGAGGTATCCTAAAGTAAACACTCCAATCTATGTATCCCCATCAAATTTTAAATCTGTATATACAACTAATTTTAAGTCCTCCACCTTAGAGTATTTGATCATAAATCCTTGAGTTCCCTTCAAGTACCTTAGAATTCTCTTTACAACACACCAATGTCCTTCACAAGGTTTTTGCATGAACCTAGAAATGATACCAACTACAAATGAAATATATGGTCTAGAAGTGGTAAGGTAGATGAGACTCCCCACAAGCTATATATATTTAGTTGCATCCTCAAATCCATTCCCTTAATTTGATGTTAGCTTAAAAAAAAATCCATTGAAGTTGAAAGAGGATTACAACCAACCATGCCAAATCTACTCAATAATTCTCCAATTTACTAATTTTGGGATATGAATATATACCTTTTATTTTGAGTCACTTCAATACCCAAGTAGTAGTGAATATTATCCATATATGTCGTCTCAAAAACCTTCTTTATTTATTTTTCTATGGATACATTCTTGTTCCCTGCTATCAAAAGATTATATACATACACCACAAGATATACAACAATTTTCCAACTTTCTTGGCAAATAAAGTTGCATCATCAAAATTAAAGTGCTTGAAATTAATCTTCAAAAGTAGCTTAGTTATATTTTCATAACATGTGCAAGGTGTTTGGTTTGGACCATACAAATACTTGATGAGCTTGCATAGCTTATGTTCTTGACCCTTTACAAATTTTGGTTGATACATGTAAACATTCTCTTTCAAATCTCCATTAAATAAGGTTGTCTTCACATCTATTTGATGAATCTTCCAACCATTTTGTGGTACCAAATCCAATAAAGCACGAATGGTAGGCCATTTTGTTGTGGGGGGGAAGTATCCTCATAGTTTATGTCTTATTTCTATGCAAATTATTTCGCTATAAGCCTTGCCGTATGCTTTTCAAGTGAGCCATATGATTTGTACTTGTTCTTGAAGACCCACTTGAGGTTAATTGGTTTGGGTCCAAATGGAGGATCCACCAACTTCCTGTTCGGATATCCACATCATCTTTTTCAAGATCTTGCATGCAATTAGGGTTTGCATGCATCCCAGTCACCAGGTTGATGCCTCCAGCACCTTAGCCACCTTATTCTAGCACCCGGGAGCTTCTTACATCAGTTCATTAGCCCCCCTAGTTAAGAAGGCACCCACTTCTCACCTACTGCCAGATAATGGCACACTTCTTCACCTACCACTGCAGTTCCACTTCAGTTACACTCAGTTAGCTCTGATTCTCCCTTATTTGAGGCTAGTTTCACTCTTGACTGACTGTTTCACTCCGTTGGACCTCCAGATTGACTAGATGACTTGTTCTGACTTCAATTAGCCTCCCATGTTCCCTCCACTAAGCCCACTTCCCTATATCAGTGCTACACACTTCAGTTACACATGTTACACTCAGTTAGACTCAGATTGACACCTGGATGACTGCTTCTTGTGCATTGATGACCACCACTGATTGATGATAAGGACTCCTAGTTGGAGTCAAGCTACTCCATTCAGTGATTCGAATGACCTCCTTAGGCAATTCGAATTGCTTAGTCATGGTTACTGTATTGTATTGTAATTATTCACCCTCATTGGGATATTGCGCACTGATGCATGTTTTGCACAGTTTTACACCATTTTTCTGAGTTTCATCTATTGTGATTGATTCACTTGTTCATTAGATCTGCTGTGACTAATTTTACATGGTATCAGAGCCATTGCAGGGACAAGATCTCTTTTCTACAGGTGTTTCTACAAGAGGATTTGAGTGAATTTGCTCAAAAATTACAAAAAGTTTTGGCATGAAAGATCTCAAGGGCATTCGCTCCTGTGCATGCAAAGCTTGAAAATACTTCCAATACCACTCCAAAAGCTTGAGTTTCCACATAAATCCTGGATCTGATACATTGGACCTATTCAACATTGCTTGATCTCCAATCCCAGGTGTGATGCAACTCTAAAAGGGTGGATTGTTCGACCTCATTGTTCTTGGTTTTATTGTGATTTGCAGGTTATTGTCTCCATCAATTGCATTCGCTACTTTTCCCTTGCAAGCATCTCTACATCAGTGTGCACTCACTCCTAGAAATGGAATACTCTTCTTCAAAGCCTATCCTCACCCCATTCAATTATTTTGATTGGAAAGATGATATGGAGATCATATTACGTTCAAAAGGTTACTACCGAGTCACTCTTGGTCTTGAATTGGAGCCAAACACCTTGTCAGATAGAACCAAACACTACAACAAGCTTGGTGAAGCTTATGGTCTTCTTTGTCTCTCCATCTCCAAATATCTTCACTTCCATCTCAGCGTATTGAAGACTCCAAAAGTTATATGGGAGCAACTTGAAACACTATTTGGCAAGCAGGACGAGCTTAGGGATTTTCAATTAGAAAAGTATTGGATTGCCCTTAGTCCTAAGAATTTTGAGACCATTAATGAATTCTTCACAAAATTCAAGAACTTGAACATGCAGTTGAAGAACAGTGGAGTTATCAAAGAGGATAAGCAATTGATCCTCTCCATTCTCAGCAAGCTTGGTAAAGATTATTCGGTATTTGTCTCTACTTTCAATTCCAGTCGGCTAACTACCCTGAATTGGAAGATGCCTACCTTGAATGCCTTTATTGAGTCCGTCACAAAAGAGCATGATAAGTTGATTCAAATGGGGTCCATAAGCTCCAAAGATTCAGCCCTATATGTTCAAGGGCTCAAGATTTCGAATGGTAAAGGAAAGCAAAAGAAAGAGAAGCCCAAATTCGAACCTCACAAGCAAAGAGAGAAAGGAAAACAGACGGATGCACCATCCAGTTCGAAGTTCAAGCAAAAGGGAAAAGAAGGTAACCAAAAATCTAAATGTACTTATTGCAACTGTGGCTTTCATCCCGAAAGTTCATGTATGAAGAAGACTATAGATCAAATGGCCCTCCTTTTGGAAAAGAACAACATAACTCTTCCTTACGGTGCAAGGAGGAAGGATAGGAATGATGATCATGAAAGAGGACAAGCACTCATGCCAACTGTTTCGAAGCCCACTACTCTCTTGATAGATTTGGGTGCATCGAATCATATGGCTGCAAATATTGATTCTTTTTCTTCATTCGATCCAAATAGCTCCATCCCCATCCATTTGGGAGATGACTCAAAAATTTCTTCAAAGGGCAAAGGTACGATTCATGTAGATCATGGAATCTTTCAGAATGTTCTCTATGTGCCTTCCTTGGCTTCAAATCTTCTTTCTATGTATCAAATGACACACACTGGTGAACCGAAGCAAGTTACATTCAGCCCTAATACAGTTGAAATTTTTGATATCAAAAGTGGAAGACTTGTTGCAGTCGGAAAGGCGAACCACACTGCAAAATGCTATGAGTTTTCACACTTTATTCCGCTTGCAAAGCCCACTGCTCTTTGCACACATGGTAATGAGGTTAGTAGGATTTGGCACAAAATATTTGTACATCTTAATTATAAGTATTTTCTACTGTTATCAAACATTTCCATGGTAGATGGTCTTCCACAACTCCATTCCTCGAATGGAATATGCACTGGTTGCATTATTGGGAAGCACCCCGAGCACAGATTCGACCGCGGCAAAGCTAGCAGAGCTTCTACAGTTTTGGGGCTGATACATTCTGATATCAGTGGTCCGCTGCCCCATACATCATCAAATGGTTCAAGGTATGTTTTGACATTTATTGATGATTTTTCCCGCTTTACATGGGTATTTTTTCTCAAAAAAAAGTCAGAAGTGCTTGGAAAATTCAAGGATTTTAAGGATTCTGTTGAGACCACCACTGAGAGTAAGATCAAAGCTCTTAGATCTGATAATGGTGGAGAATATATTAAGGCTGAGTTGATGCAACTTTGTGCCCAAAGCGGAATTCAGATCCAACATACAGTTCCCTACACACCCCAGCAGAACGATGTAGCGGAAAGGAAAAATCGATCACTGAAAGAGATGGCTACATGCATGATTGAATCAAAAGGTTTGGCTGCAAATCTTTGGGCTGAAGCAATCAATGTTGCTACATACATACAGAACCGTGTTTCACATTCATCCGTGAAAGGTATGACTCCTTTCGAAGCATTCTTTGGTCACAAACCGGATGTGTCAAATTTGAGAGTTTTTGGCTCTACTGCATGGGCTAGAATTCCTCCCAAGAAGAGACGAGCTTTGGATCCACAAAGTATTGAGTGCATAATGATAGGATATGGGGAAGAATCAAAAGCATATAAACTCATGGATATCAGATCCAAAAAGATATTCATAGAGCGCAGTGTGCAATTTGAAGAACCGCTTCAAGAATTGCAACTAGTTGAGTAAGAAACTGTCGTTTCACCGCCTTCACCAGAAGAAGATCCGTGCAGCGATAATGAAGGTATGAGTTCTGATATTTCTGATATTTTAGCAGCACATGATGATCATGACATATTAGGTTCGGAATCCGACCCTTATGATCCTCCTCAGTTACCAAAGTGGGCCCAAAACACTCTTCAATCTGCTGGTTCGAACCTTGGAAATCCTGTTGATCCGAGACGAACAAGAGCAGACTTTCAAAGAGTAGGTATGGCTCTTTCTATTTCTGATCCATTACTTCCTGAGATTTGTTATTTGATGAATGGTTTAGATCCCACATCATACTATTCTTCCCACCGAGATCCGAGATGGCAAAGTGCCATGCATGAAGAGTACAGTTCTCTTCAAAAGAACAATACATGGGAGCTAGTTTCTCTTCCACCTGGAAGAAAATTAGTGAAGTGTAAATGGGTCTACCGCACAAAAGTTGCTGCTGATGGCTCTATCAGAAAATAAAAATCAAGGTTAGTGGCAAAAGGTTTCTCCCAAGTCCAAGGAGTGGACTACACTGAGACCTTTGCACCGGTTGCAAAGATGGATTCCATCCGCCTTGTTTTGGCTATTTCCGCATCCCAGTACTGGGAAGTGCACCACATGGATGTGAAGAGTGCATTTATACATGGATACCTTGCTGAAGAGGTATATATGCAGCAGCCAGAGGGATACACATCAGATCCATCATTAGTTTGCAGATTCAAGAAATCTTTGTATGGGTTAAAACAGGCCCCAAGAGCTTGATACGCAAAGATGGACTCCTTCCTTCTTTCTCAGAATTTCCAAAGATGCAAATCTGATCCGAATGTGTATCTTTAGCGAGTTAAAGGTAATTTGTTGGTTATTGTACTTTATGTTGATGATCTTCTCATTACTGGTAGCACTCTTACTTCAATAAACAAGCTAAAAACTGCCTTAAATCTAGCTTTTGACATGAGCGATTTGGGCTTGCTGAGTCACTTTTTGGGCTTGGAAATAGCTCAAAATTTTGATGGGATCACTATATCTCAGCAAAAATATGCTTCTGACCTGTTATTGAAGTTTAATATGGATGAATTTGAGGCAGCCCCATTCCCATTCCTCTCAGGAATCAGTCTTGAGGAGGGAGATTCTACACCGCTTGTAGATTACAGTATGTATCGACAGTTGATTGGTTCACTACTTTATTTGACACACTCAAGGCCTAATATTTCATATGCCATGAGTGTCGTGTCAAGGTATATGCAGCAGCCCCATGAGCTTCATTGGCGAGCAGCCAAGCGGATCTTGCAGTATGTGCAAGGTACAAAACATTTTGGCATACATTATGCTGCAGATTTTGAGCTTGATTTCATTGGTTTTATTGATTCAGATTGGGCAGGCGATAGCATTGATCGGAATTCCACTTCCGGTTATGTTTTCATGATTTGTCATGGTGCTATTTGCTGGTCCAGCAAAAAGCAGGCAGCCATTGCACTTTCTTCAGCAGAGGCAGAGTATCGAGGGACAGTCAATGCCTGCATTCAGGCAGTTTGGTTGCAGGGTATTCTTTCCAATTTTGGTTTTGGTGGCACTACTTCGACTGTCCTATTTTGTGACAATCAAAGTGCTATCAAGCTCTCCACAGATCCAGTTCAGTGGCAGAGGACCAAACACATTGAGATCCATATGCATTACATTCGACAGTTGGTGCATGATCACACCATCATTCTGCAATATTGCCCTACTGATGAGCAAATTGCAGACATCTTCACCAAGAGCTTCACTGAGAAGAAGTTCTCTTACCTCCGTTCACTGTTGGGGGTGAGTTCCATCATGGTGGAGACAGATTGATCCATTGTTATGCTTTAGCTTGAGGGGGGGCTTTCTTCCCACTGGGTTTTCCCTCTTTCCTCACTTAGTTTATTTTCAGCATTTTTTGGATTATTGTATTGGGGTGACATTTGGTCTTAGTTACCAGGGCCCCACATTATTTTTTGTACATCATAGTCTAGCTTGAGGGGGGGTGTTCGGATATCCACATCATCTTTTTCAGGAAATTGCATGCAATTAGGGTTTGCATGCATCCCAGTCACCAGGTCGATGCCTCCAGCACCTTAGCCACCTTATTCTAGCACCCAGGAGCTTCTTACATCAGTTCGTTATCCCTCCTAATCAGGAAGGCGCCCACTTCTCACCTACTTCCAGAGAAGGGCACACTTCTTCACCTACCACTGCAGTTCCACTTCAGTTACACTCAGTTAGCTCCGATTCTCCCTGATTTGAGGCTAGTTTCACTCCCGACTGACTGTTTCACTCTGTTGGACCTCCAGATTGACTAGATGACTTGTTCTGACTTCAGTTAGCCTCCCATGCGCCCTCCACTGAGCCCACTTCCCTATATCAGTGCTACACACTTCAGTTACACATGTTACACTCAGTTAGACTCAGATTGACACCTGGATGACTGCTTCTTGTGCATTGATGACCACCACTGATTGATGATGAGGACTCCTAGTTGGAGTCAAGCTACTCCATTCAGTGATTCGAATGACCTCCTTAGGCAATTCGAATTGCTCAGTCATGGTTACTGTATTGTATTGTAATTATTCACCCTCATTGGGATATTGAGCACTGATGCATGTTTTGCACAGTTTTACACCATTTTTCTGAGTTTCATCTATTGTGATTGATTTACTTGTTCATTAAATATGCTGTGACTAATTTTACACTTCCATGTCCCATTCTTTATGAGAGCATCATACTCATGCATAGCTTATTTCCACTCATCGTAAGAAAACAATTCCTCAAAGGAAGTTGGTTCAAATTTAGTGGATAAATCAATTCACAATCATATGAAATTTATATATAATTTACATATCACTTGAATCTAAATCATCTACACCACCTCCATATTCTCGTCTTGTTGAACTCTTAGTTCTTTCCTTTCCAACCTCACAAGGATGAACACATTCAAGTTCTTTCATGGCCTGATACAGGTGGAACTTGGTGGCCACCCACCTATTCCACTAAGTTACAATATTTCTCCATCTTCTTGGCAATTTGTTACATTTTTTTTCGGGGTCCCAAACTTATGGGCTCGTTTTGAGGCCCTAAACAGTGTTTTTTGGCCATTTGGGGGGGAAGGGTTGGTATTCCCTAGCCCCAACCAAAAGTTGTAATTATCAATTATTTATTTTCAATGATCTATCATGCTCCCTAAACAAAGGACGTATGCAAAAATTGCACCCCCGAGAAGTTGACTTTTCAGCTAGCCACCTCGAGGCCCATAAATCCTTTTGGTGCTTCATCCTCTAGGGTTAGGTTTTTGTATTTTTAGGGTTTTTGCCTCTTTGGATGTATTATTATGATCAAAGTCTCTTTTTGGTCTCTTTGTAATTATCTCTATCAAATTATCATATCTGACACATCTCTTTTCAAAGATAACCTACCACCATATTAGCTAGTTTTTATTGTTTTGCAGCTCACAATGTTTTTCCATTCCATTGAGTAATATGATTTGGGTTTTACTGTACTATTGTGCTCTCATCAAAATATTTTTGTGTGTTTCCATTTTATATTGCTACCCTCATTTCATTCTCTAAATAATCTAGATTAGTAGTATCAAATCAATTTGCTCTTGTTGTTTCTCGGTGCATGTCCCCAATGAGATCTAGGTATTGGGAGTTAGTTATCGAACTAACTGATATTTGGGACAACCACTCTCGTTGGCCCAATAATCCTTACATGGTGGAAGAATAAAAGAGAGATGATGGAGCAAGAGATCCTATTAAGTTGTTGCTCAAGAAATCCCTCACGTAAAAAAGGAACAAGATGATGGATAATTTCACCCAAATCCTTTGATGACTACTATCAATGGTGGATACACCTTCAACCAATAAACATTTCGGAGGTGCGACACCCTTCAAGGTAAAAGTTAACTTTGACATTCATTTATTTGAAGGCCAAAAATATGTAGATTCTTTGGATAAATTGTTAAATCTTTTAGAGGCTTATTATTATGTTAAAAAAAATTCTAACACCGAAAAGATTACCTTCACACTATTAAGTTCCTTCCCCATGTTAAAGATTGGTGAGATAGTTATTGGGATAGGCATGTTAGAAATGAGTCTAAAACATATGGGTCATAACCCACTTGGGAATAATTTTTTGATGACCTCAAATAAGAGTTAGACCCCGTTGGAAACCATGATGACCAATACACGATATGGACAACTTTGCACTAGGAGATGAGAGACCAAATGGTCTTGGATTTTACCAATATATTCCCTACTTTTAACTCAAAGTTGGGTACCAGATACTTCGAATGGAAATTGGTCCTGAAGTACCGCAACAACATACAAAATTACATTCAAAAATATGGATTTATTGTACATCTCCTCACTATGATTTGCTTATCAATATGCTATATTTTACCACTTGAACAAGCACCCCCTTGCAAATCAAGGTTATGTATTCCTACTGCTATTTATGGTAAGGTCGAGAGAGAGTTAAACCCAAAGTCACCAGAATATAACCTCTCAACACTGCAGGTAACTCCAAACCTAGGGGGATACCCTAATCAATGAAAGACACCTACAAACACCAACAAGCCAAAAATACCTTCCACAAAACCTTAATAGCCATGATCAATTCCTTATCAGATTCAAACATTATCAAATCAAGACACAAGAATCATATATAAATGGATTTATTCACTTTATCACAAATTCCATATAATATCATGCCTTTCAAGGAGATTTCACGTCTCCCAAATCAATGTCACACTTCCCAAGGAATCCACTCCAAAAAGTGCACCCTCAAGGGAAAGAGGAAAATTGGACTAGGGGGAAGTTGGATGGTAAGCCAAAGATATCAAACACCCTCCAATCCATGAATTATGATGATTTCATGGATCCCAATGCACTTCCTCAAAATAGGACTCCCTCTAGGGTTTGTGGATAGAACCCTAGGGAGAAATTTTAGGGTGGACCAAAAATACTAAATCATGACTATTTTGGGATTTTTGAATTTATTTATATTTTTATGTATTTTTCAATTTGTAAAATATTTCTATGCCTAAAATAACATAAAACATGCAAAATTTGATTAAAAGAGGATTGATAGATAGGGTATTAGATTTTTGTCTCAAACCCTAGGGAAATAAGATATCGAAACTAATTTCCCTCTTCTTAAGATGGTATTTAATACTTACAACTAGGTCTAAACTAGCAACCTCAAGGGATAGGTAGTGAAAGCCTAGTTATGGAAAATAGAGAAGTACAAGGTGCAAGAAAAAATGGAGAGCTCCTTGATAGGAAGGCCCCTTCAAGAAGTTGATAAAATGCTAGCAAACAAACCCTAACTCACTCCAAAGCACTTCAAGAGAAACATTAAAATAGGGTTAGGATATAAACTTACCAACATTAATCAAGAATGAGCAAGGAGATGCATCTTAGGTCACCCTTGAGCATGAGTTATTACAATTATTCTTAACATCAACTTGTCATGTGAAAAATCAAAACCTAAAACATCGTGCATTCATCCTTCAATCAAAAAAGGCATCCAAGAGAGAGGTGTGCCTAGCTTCAAATGATCCAATACACTAGTAGGAAAACAAAAGAATACACAATTTGAACCCTTGTCCATGATTTACAAATGAGGTGAGGTTGTCTTATTTATATGAGACAACCCTCAACCTTTTACAAATTTGAGCCTATAAGTTAATGAAAAATTACAAAATGTTAGGTCAATGCACCCACAAACATGGGGACTAAACTACATAATGACATAAAATAACAATAAATGTGCAATTAGGCTCCACCAAGTGCAAGGTGATGCAAAGGAGGGTCGCATGCCCCAACTAACCATAATAGGTGCTTGTCACTCAATGCCCTCATTTTTAACAATGTAGGCTTCTTCTTTAAGGAGTGACATCATGGGTCTGGAGACGAGAAGGAGGGATTTTCCATCAAAACAATAGGTCCAAGTGGTAAAAATGAGGTATGCTAAACCAGGTGCAATCATGACAACCCTTACATCTACAATCACCCTTACATGTGCAATCACCTCAACAAATAAAAATATGATGGTGGCCATGTGTCCTAATGGATCCATCCCAAGAAGCACCGAACACCAACCAAGGGCCCAAATGGCCCAACAATATAGTGGAATTCCACCCATCAAGAGGCAATCAACAATGACACTAAGCCAACACTTCCTGGAATGAAAACCAAAGGACATACCATGACCTGATGAGAGGTATTTATCCCCAAAATCAACATTTTACATAATTTAGCCCCAAAACCTTGTCCTTTATAAAAGAAAAAGAAACCCCTCACTCTAACACATCTGGAAGGAACTCTTTAGATACTTTCATGCATAACAATCGGTTCCAACTACAAGACATGCACTCTTCTCAGGTGTGTATGAGAACCCCCTATAATATCCTGGG
Organism: Larix kaempferi; assembly: GCA_027924585.1. Classification (NCBI taxonomy): domain Eukaryota; kingdom Viridiplantae; phylum Streptophyta; class Pinopsida; order Pinales; family Pinaceae; genus Larix; species Larix kaempferi. Next base: position 8,674,299 of record BSBM01000722.1, on the reverse strand, counting down.
TACATATAGACCTACACATACATATAACAACAAAGACGTTAAATACAATGGATGTAGACACTGCCTTGTTCAAAATGAAATGCAATGAAAATTGAATGACATAACAAATGCAATGCAAGGATAAAATTAAATGTTGAAATCAAATGAAACTAGACCTACCTACCCTAATTATAATAATAGATAAGGGTCAAGTAGAATCATACCACCTGAGCATATTATTCATGAGAGGGTTTATTCCTTTGTATTTGGAAACAATCCAAGACAAAACCACATTAATGATGAGTTGAATAGATGGTATTACCTCTGTCAGAATGGATCTAGAAAGATGGACAACATTGGGAACTTGCAAGCCTCCAAGCTATGGCCACATGGAAATATCACCTTCACAATCTTTTTCTAAGCTATGGCCACATGGAAATATCACCTTCACAACCTTTTTCTATCCATGCCTGAACCAGGATCAAGTAGAAAATGCCTCGATCATGTAACTGTCTTCCAAAATCTATTTTCCTCAATGGACCTCCAAAATTATCAAGGAATCCTACATGACGAGGTTGAAACAATTATGGCATGTCGTTCATAAACCTGTGCATCTACTCATCAGTATCAAAAAGCTATCGACCCCAAGATTACCAGGAAATGAAGGTATGAAAACTACTTTCACTATTATTTGTTAGAATCTTGCGGGAGTTTGTAAATAAATAATTATGACTTCAATTAGAGAAGCCAAAGAGTCTTTGAGACTCTAATAGACCATTTGGAATCAGAATTCCAAAGGTCACATAAACTATGTATAAATAAATTCAATCTTTGGTGAATGAAATAGAATAATCTAGGAGTTAATTACCATCAAGTGGTATTAGAGCGGCCTGCATAACTCCTTCCATTTTCATATTTCCCATATTTGGTACTGTGTCCTTCCTCGGGATGGAATGCCCTCTGCATATTCTCAATCATTAAATTATGTTATCCGTTAACTTTCCCTCTTCCCTCTGTGAACTGTCTAAATTAAAGACTAACGCCTCTGAATCGCAATAATAATCTTGCTAATGGTTATCACCAATTTTTTGTTTGCCGCGAATTCTCCTTTGAGACTGCACCCACATTTTATGTATGAGTATAGATTAAGCCTTGGTTCCTGCGTTGTAGGCAATGAAATTGTAGAGAAAAGATGAGAGCTTGAGACTTCACCCACAGTCTTTGTAGATTATATGTTACGTAGAGAAGAGATGCGAGCTTGAATACTGTGACTTCAAGTCTCTGTTGTAACATTCTTATGCACCTATCCTTATTTTGAATTCCTGTGAGATACCTCAACGGAGGAGAGTTTGTTGTGTAACTACCTTCTATGTTTGCCTCTGCACAAAGATGCTTCTCTTTGGATACTTATGAGTGTGAGTCTCCACATCAACTATGTACCTGTGGAAATAATCTTGTTGCGACTCACATGTCACAACTTGGAGTGCGATGAATCGAGCATTGAAGGAGCTACACCCTTTCCATCTCCTGCGTGGGCTCATTTAGAGTTGTTAGCTTCATGCTGCAAACCCTAATTGTTTGTGAAGATTGTTGGAGATCAAGCTAGTGCGTGCTACATGAAGGCTACATGGGATCAAGCTACTGCGTTATGTGAAGGTTGAGTGAGATTAATACGTGCTAAGTGAATACTGATACCATGTTGAATACCGTGGAGATTGTGGAGATAAGCTGCGAACTGTGAATGCATTTCCAAAGTGAAGGGAAAGAGGGGCACGCGGCACGCACAGTCAATTTAAAAATTCACTGCGCGATACATGAATATTTTCTTTTTCTTTGCTAAGGACATGCACTAGACCTAGCAAATGCTTAACTTTAATTTTCTTCCACTTTATAAAAACACTTTACTACAAAATGATCGCGCGGAGATTACATGCGCAATTCACCTTTACCCTTTTACCGTGCGCAGATTAACTACGCGTTTCCACTTTCTATCGCGCAGATATTAACTGCGTGTTTCTACTGCGCGATTCCACTTTCTTACTGCGCAAAGGTTAACTGCGTGATTCTACTTTTCAACTGCGCAGTTGAACTTTGCGCAAATGCACAAATCTTAACTTTGCGCAATACTTTACTTTGCATAAATGTGCGCTTGCGGAACTTGACTTTGCGCACTTTATACAAATCACTTTTGCACACACTTTTCACTTTTACAAAGGTTAACTGCACAGTTAACTTTGTATACCTATTTAAGTGCGCACAACTCAAACTTAAATAAACTTGTCTTAAAACATAAGAACCGAAATATATGTACAAGTTACTGCACGTTAAACTAGGGCATTCACCACTGTGAAATACTTGGGAATTCTTGATTTGATTTACTGTGCGTAAATGTAAACAACATTCACACAACTAAATATGAAGAAGATGTGCACAACACAACATTTAACATTCTTGAGAATGAATACTCGAAACTATAGACTTATATATATTACTCAGTAAAACAGAGTAACTTTGCGCACTTACAGAGAGATGATATTAACTTCAATCTTTCAACATTTACACAGAGCTTGGGCTCTTGAATTACTTCACGGTTTTCACTTCTTCTTCTTCACTCTTATCCCTATCTCTTCATCTCTCACATCTCTTCTTCTATCTCTGTGAATGATTTACATTTATAGAGTTTCACTTCATCGACTCAAGATGGCTTCGCTCGGAAGCTACATGGTTTCATTAAAGACTGTAATAAATTCTACCTAAGAAATCTGATCTTGCCGAATAAAAGAGCGGCTACTTAAATACTAACTTGCCGTGACTTGGATTGGCTGCAAACTGACTGACTGTCAGATATTGTAGACTGACAAAATGACCGACTGGGGTCTGACAGAGCCGGCGCATATCTGATATGCTATCAGCTCATTAATTATGATATTTCCAACACAGAGCTGCAACCTGTGTGTTGACCCTCACAAGCTGCGTCTTGTGGGTTGCATTGATTGTGTTGAGTGTTGCGTCAATCTTTGAAAAGATTCCTGTGGTATGATATCTCACCAGTTAAAAGAACGAGTGGAAGACCTAATTTTGGAGACCCATATTCGAAGTTAAAGTGTTGTGCAACTTCACTCTGCGACTCCGTGGAGATCAGAACTCGGGAATAGTGTAGAAGTGTGGTGTACTATGCTACATATTTGACCAGAACCACGAAAAAGAGCTATATATGATAAGTCTTGCGGAGGTAATAATATTGAGATATTTGTAATACCATCCTAATTTTTACGGAGATTAATATTACTTTCAAGGATTTTGTAAATATTTGAGCTATGTCATTAACCAAAGGTTGTGTTGTATCATTGTAATTTCCTTGTGTGGATAAGGTTCATTTTGAGAATCATTGTGAGAGGGAGAGACTATATGTACTTGTGAGAGGAGAAAACTTGTATGTAATAGTGTTGCAAATGAGAACACTGCAGAATTAAATAGAGAGTTGTTGAATTAAAAATTGTAATTTGTAGGCAAAGGAGCAAGATTTTAAACCTACATCCTATATTTTTCCAACGTTGTATAAGTTGCAATTTCAAGATGCATTCTATAGCATTCATTTTTGGTGCTACACTCACCGAAAAAGACACATTTCCATAATAGTGGAGGAAGATCAAGGCTTCATGTGTCTACAATGACTTGTGGGACGACATTTGTGAAGGAAATACCACTCTCACCGAAGAAGGCATTGTCATCACTTCATCTCCAAAGCCTCCAACATCAAAGAAAGAGCTTTATATTTGGAATTCCAAAGACAAGAAAGCCTTAGCCATGATTTCTGCGACTGTAAATGAAGAGGAGAGCCAACATATTATGTCTGCAAAGACATGTTATGCAGCTTTAAAAACTCTAAAATATTTGTATGACTCACACTCTGAAATGGAAGAGATCTATTTACTGTTAAAGTTATTCAGTCTTGAAGTAAAAGATAATGACCCTGTGGTAGTTGTATCTGAGATAAGAGAAATCATGCACAAGATTCAATCCTCTGGTATGAAACGAGACCTTCCACTTGCAACATTTGTAAAGTCTATTTATCCTGTTCACTCAAACTACCTTGAATCATTGCAAGCAAGCAACAAGTTCAAAGACCTCACCTTTGACATCTTGGTAGAGAAGATTGTGGACAGAGAGAAAGATTTTGGAAAGAAGACAAATGAAAGTATTGCAGAATCTCTTTGCTTTGCTCACAAATCAAAGAACAAGCCTAAATACCCTTCCAAGGGATATATACTTCTCATCTTCTGCGATTCGCTAGTCCTCCCCTGCCTCCGCACTTGGCTCCGCCAAACCTGTTGCGTCGTAGTTCAACCACTCATCGACTGCCCGACGTCTTACTCCACTTGTCATCTATTGACCATTTCCTGTCGATTCTTGACCTAACACAACATCCGTTGTGCTGCTCCAGTCGGTCGCACTCTGACTGCTTCTGCTTGACTTGTTGACTTCGACAAGTCATCCTGCTCTCCGCACCAGTGGTCATCAGCACTCCCGCTGGTCGGCTCCCTCCTGTCGATCAACCTCGATTGATCTGCCTAGGCCCCAATGCTCCTGCATCAGACTCCCCAGGTGAAAAAGAATTCGACTACTCCATTAGTCTCCTGAACTCTTCTTCGGAAATCCATGTCACCTCCTGCAACTCATCATCTTTCCATCACACTAAGTATTCCTTCTTCTGTGCGCTACACATTCGCCCAACCTCGCGTTCTTCGATTACTTTTGCGATCTCTTCCTTGTGTCGATCAGGAATTTGGTATGTCTAGTCAATGCTTATCACTTCTTCGCTTCCGCTACTTGACCCCTCTTCAAACTTATACAGATCTGAAATGTTGAATGTTGTTAAAATGTTCAATTCAAGTCTTCCAGCAATTCCAACACATAAGCGTTGTCCGAAATCTTCTTCAGAATTCTGCATGGTCCTATCTTCTTCAGCTTCAGCTTGTTGTATGTACCTGTCGGAAATATTTCCTTCCGTAGATATGCATAGACTAAGTCTCCTTCTTGGAACGATTGTAGCCTCTTTTTCCTGTCGGCCCTCAACTTGTATGTCGCGTTACTCTTTTCTATGCACTTTCGCACATTTTCATGAACTTCATGCATATGCTCTGCGAATGATTCTGCATCCACACTCTTCCTGGTTTTTGTCGGTAACTCGACCAAATCCACCACTCCGTGTGGGATTCTCCCTTGAACAATCTGGAATGGGCTCAATCCCGTCGACTGATTCATAGAATTGTTATATGCAAACTCTGCCTGTGCCAACACATTTTCCCACTGCTTGGGTCTATCGGCTGCTAGACATCTTAGAAGGTTTCCCAAACTGTTGTTTACCACCTTGGTATGTACATTTGTTTGTGGATGGTACACCAAGCTAAACTGCAACTTCGTGTCTAGTTTCTTCCATAGGGTTCTTCAAAAATGCCCCATAAACTTGGTATCCCGATCCGACGTGATACTCTTTGGAAACCCATGCAATATGACTATCTCCTTGAATAATAGTACAATGATCCCTGTGGCGTCACTCGTCTTCTTACAAGGTATGAAATGCGCCATCTTCGAAAACCTGTCGAATAGAACAAATATTGAGTCGCTTCTCTGCTGAGTCTTCAGTAAACCTAACACAAAATCCATGCTAAGATGCTCCCAAGGGTTATCTGGTACCGGCAATGGTGTATACAACCCTGTGTTCTGACTCCTTCCCTTTGCCAACTGGCAAACTTGACATTGTCAAACCCACTTTCTGACATCTATCAACATCCCTAGCCAGAAATACTTCTCATCAACCAATACTTTGGCCTTGTCGATGCCAAAATTTCTTGCTAACCTGCCATTATGAAATTCTCGGATTAGGTTCTCTCTTACTGATCCTCTAGGAATGCACAACTGACTTCACCTAAACAGATAACCTTCTTGAATGAAGTAACTCAAATATGGAGTCCTGTCGATACTCCAAGGTTCACAACAAGCCTTCCATGCTTTCGCAAAATCCTCGTTAGTCTCATACTCCGTCTTTATCGACTCTATCCCTGTTGCCTGAACTATCGTCGTGCTCAATAGTGCAACTCTCCTGCTCAATGCGTTGGCAACTTTATTCAACTTAACTGACCTATGTTGCAACACGAATGTATACCTATGAAGTAGCTCCACCCACTTCATGTGTCTCTAATCCAATTTCGACTGAGTGTTCAAATACCTTAGTGCTTGGTGATCTGTGTATAACACAAATTCCTTGGGAAACAAATAATGCCTCCACTTATTCAGTGCTTGAATGATAGCATAAAATTCCTGGTTGTAGATTGAATACTTTTGCTTCGCACCATTCATCTTTTCACTAAAGAATGCAATTGGTCGGCCCTCCTGGCTCAACACTGCTCCAATTGTCATTCCACTCGCATCACAATCAACCTGGAAAACTTTGTCAAAGTCTGGGAGTGCCAAGACTAGGCTCTTAGTGACCTTTTCCTTCAACTCATCGAAAGCTCTCTGGGCTTCGTCCATCCACTTGAACTCACCCTTTCTCATGCATTCTGTCAATGGTGCACAAATTCGACTGAATCCTCGAATGAACTTCCAGTACAAGCTAGCAATTCCATGGAAAATTCTCACTCCAGTCGTACTTGTCGGTTCCGGCCAATCTACTATTGCCTTCACCTTCTCTGGGTCCATCACCAACCCTTTACTCGAGATTACAAACCACAAGTACACCAATTCCTTCTTCATGAAGAAACACTTTTGCAGGTTCACCATCAGCTGTTCTTCCTGCAATTTCTGTAATACTTGTCGAACGTGGTCCAAGTGCTCTGCCTTGGTTCGACTGAAAATCAGAATGTCATCTAAATAGACTACGACAAACTTTCCCAAAAATGGATTTAACACCTCATTCATCAATCTCATGAATGTGCTGGGTGCATTAGTCAACCCAAATGGCATGACTAACCACTCATATAACCCTTCTTTCGTCTTGAATGTTGTCTTCCATTCATCTCCTTCTCTGACCCTAATCTGGTGATAACCACTCTTCAGGTCTATCTTTGTGAAGTATGTCGCTCCACTCAGGAAATCCATCAAGTCATCCATTCTCGGTAATGGAAACCGATACTTGATCGTGATCCTATTGATGGCTCTGGAGTCGGTACACATTCTCCATTCTCCACCCTTCTTCGGTGTCAATACCGCTGGTACTGCACACGATCTCAGACTTTCTCTGATTAACCCTCTGTCCAAAAACTCTTGGACCTGTCGGTTGAGTTCTTGTCCCTCTATCGGACTCATCCTATATGGTGCTTTGTTTGGTAGACTCGACCCTGGAATCAAGTCGATCTGATGGGATATGCTCCTTGTCGGCGGCAATCCCGTCGATTTCTCATCAGCCATTATGTCACTAAACTCTTCGAGAAACTCCTCGATCTCGACCAAAATATTCTCCTCTCTGGCAATTCTTTCAACATATGGTCCTTTTGGAATGATCGCAAAACATCCTGACTGTCTCTCCTCTTCTGCGAGGAATTCCTTCGCGGTGCTCATCAACACTCACTTCTCCCAAAGATTGCTCTCGTCGTTCCTACTTTCAGCTTGCTCTTCTCACCTCAGCTTAAGAGTCCTATTCATGCCATTCTTCCACACTGTGACTGTGTTGGCTTGACCATCATAGATCATTTTTCGATCATATTTCCATGGTCTTCCTAACAACAGATGGCATGCATCCATGGGAACTACATCGCATAGTACGCTATCTTCTAATCCTTCAACTTTGAAGTTGATCAAGCACTGTCTGGTCACCCTGACATGGTGTCCTTTCTACAACCATGAGATATTGTAGGGGTGTGGGTGTTCTCGACACTTCAACCCAATCTTGTCGATGACTTCCGTCGACACAAGATTCTCCGTGCTTCCACCATCAACTATGGTTTTGCAATGCCATTCTCCCATCCGCACCTTTGTTCGAAATATCGCCTTCCGTTGTGCTGGCTCCATCGGGTCGCGTTGATCTTCCTGGATCAAGGCCCTCTGAACTGTCAGATTTCAGTTCTTCTTCTTTTCACCTCCACTGTTGTCGGATGCCGATTCTTCCCTCTCATCGACTTTCTCATCCTTTTGACGTCAGGGTTTCGACTCCTCTGCAGCATGTAGGTTCTCTAGGCACTCATATGCCTTGTGTCCCATTCCTCAACACTTGTAACAGATTATGGTTGGTATGTTAGCTCCTTTCTTGTCGGATGGACCACTTCGACTATATGCACCACGACTGCGGTTCTCACGACCATTGCGTCGGTTTTCTTGCACTTTATCCCATGTCGATGTCCCTTCCATGTGTCGGCTATCTTCGACACTTTCCTTCCTATACCCGCTACTTTGGCATTTCACGGAGACAGTTTTATCACCCCGACCAGTCATCCTTCCCCTGGTCATTGCGGATTTTCTTGACAGTTTCTCTTCTGTCTTCAGAGCTAACTGGTAGGCTTTGCCGACTGCTCTGAATCTTGACATGTTGAGTTCATCCTGAATAGCATATTTTAAGTCGTTCACATACCTAGCGACAGCTTCTTCTCCTGCATTAGTTTGTCCTGACCGGATCGACAATCGGTAAAACTCCTCCGTGTACTCCTTCACAGTCATCTCTTTCTGTCAAAAGTTCTGTAACTTCCTAAATAAGGAAATTACATAGTCATTTGGCAAGAACTTTCCCTTCAACTTGGAAACCATTCTGTCCCAAGACTTGATTTTCTCCTTGCCTGTCTTGAGTCTATCAGCCTGTACATTGTCCCACCACAACGAAGCATGACCTTTCAACCTCAGACATGCATTCTTAACCCATTTAGGATCCTCGATCTGCTCTATGTCGAAATATTTCTCCATCTCTCTGAACCAGACGATCAAATCTTCTGGGTCCAGACTTCCCGAGTACGTATGCACGTCTATCTTCGCCCAACCTCTCATATCCGTCAGGAGTTTGATTAGTTTTTCCTCTGGTTCCTCTGTGGCTTCTTCCCGAGCTTCCACTTCTTCAACTTCCTCATCGTTGTGGTCAAGTGCTTTAGGAATGCAACCACGCCTCTGGATTTCTTTGATCACTGCGACTTCATTTGTCAAAGTTCGCATCATTCTGACACATTCGTCGAACATCTCACGATCCACTATGACGGCTGCTGCGCCACGCGCTCTTCGTCCTCGGACATTAACGCCTCTGTGAGCCATTTTCAACCTCTGCTGAAACTCTCACATGTCCAATCGCAACTGGACTTTAAACAAGACATGCACAACTCTACCCAACCATAGCTGGAGTTGTCCAACTCACTTGCAGGCTCAATACCAACTTTTTTTCGGGCTCTTTGTTCCCGTTCCGATCTGCTGCGATCCGTGATCTGATACCAACTGACGCAAGTCACCTTACTGGAATACTTTCTTGCTTAAAAATACACACGACACAAACCACAATGCTTACACGAACAAGGTGTAGAACAAGATGCCAGAAGTGGCTTTATATTACTTCTCTGAATTCGGTTACAATGTGGAATAACTGTAAACAAATAACTAACTATGATTGGCCTCAGCCGTTACAACTTAGAAGTAACTATGGTGTGTTCTCCCTGTGTGTCGACCTCACCCTCTCCTGGTTCACCTCGGAACTCTGAGCTATGGCTCGATATCAACTCTCTTCTTCTTCAGCTGGTGTGACTCTTCACCACTCTCCTCAGCTCTGCTCACTGATGTTGTTGATCAAAGACTAAAGATCCCCCCTTCTCTGATTTCCTCTCCTTCGTCTTCTACCCTGCTGCTGTTGTTCTCGAGATTATTGCAATCCCCGAGACACACATCCTCCTGTCCACCGATCCTTCCAAATCCTGTAAGCCTACAAATGTCAGCTCCTAACCATGCTGCACAGCCTCTGTCCATGACATCACCTGTCATGTCTTTCACCTACTCGCAATAACTGTATTAACTTCCTCAGCAACCTTAAACGGCTACCAGGTACAGTCCCTTGATTCTCTGCCCTTCCGACCCTACTACAGTAGTCGGTCACATCTTGACCTTCTTGTTGGCTTACTTCTCATCTTCTACGGTTCGCCAGTCCTCCCCTGCCTCCGCGCTTAGCTCTGCAAAACCTATCGTGTCGTAGTTCGACCACTCATCGACTACCCAACGTCTTACTCCACTTGTCGTCTATCGACCATTTCCTGTCGATTCTCGACCTAACACAACATCCGATGCGCTTCTCCATTCGATCGCACTCCGACTGCTTCTGCTCAACTTGTTGACTTCTACAAGTCAACCTGCTCTCCGCACCAGTGGGCATCGGCACTCCCGCTGGTCGGCTCCCTCCTGTCGATCAACCTCGACTGATCTGCCTAGGCCTTGATGCTCCTGCAACACACATTAGGGGGAATCTTTTAACAATCAAATTAACACCCTTAACAAAGTGAGGGGAAGAAGCATATTCTACTATGCGTCCACAACATGAAGACAGAAGAAAAGTACACAAGAGAATAAGTCCTCTCTTATCTAATCACTACATCCACAATCAAAAAGATTGAGTGAAGAAAGAGGTAGCCTAAGGAGACAAAGTTCAATGATTGAACCACTCATTAAAGGCTCAAATCTAAGCTCCACCAGTCAAATAGTAAGAAGAAATGCACAAAAGTGCATTAATTATACTTAAATATATGCTAAAGTTGTGACAAAATCCTAAAATACTATGGAAAGTTGATTTTCGAGAATAAATAAATAAAAAATGAGGAAAGGGATAATCCCACATTGAAAATAGAAACTTGAGAGCCCATTTCCCAATGCTATAAAACAAAGGCATTTGGGGCATGGTAGGGAGAGGCAAAATGAAGAGAAAAGGCATGTTGGAGAGATTTGGAGGATTGGAAAGCTTGGCATCTTCATCAAAGGAAAGGGTAGAGAAAGGATAGCTCATGGCAAAGGAGAAAGGATGCACATCAAGCTAGATTGCAAGTATGTATCTTCTTCTTTAGCATAATATGAAACAATTCAATTCTCTTCTAATTCATGATTTTAAATATGTTATGGGTTGATAAATGATTGTGGATTTATGACATTGAAGATTTACCTACTTCATATTAATATAGATGTTTTAAAGTAGATATAAAACTACCTTAAAATCTATTATCAAATAGCTGCAAAATACTTCTATCAATTCCATAAGACAGGATATTGTACCTTTTCCCAGGCCTTTAAACCAAGCAAGGGCCTCTTCTTGCAAATGCAGCACATATGACTTCTTGTAGGTGTCTTAATCTTCCTAAATACCAAAATCAGGAACATTTTCTAGAAACTCTTTGACATGGTTCAAGTGATTGTCATAATGATCAAAAGACATTTAGCTAAAATTTATGTTTCATATTCTGTAGCGTATATTAGTTAATGTTGTAGCACCATTCACGCATTGTTTTAGATTTTTGTTGAATTGTTTTCCTGCACAATAAGTTTAAATTCATAGAGTATACATGCATCCTTTGATTATTTAGTTCTGCAAAGTTTCAATGATTAGATCAAGTCACATGCTTCCTTAGAATTCCCTTTTATGAATGAACTTAGTTTTGCTTTACTACTTGCATAAGTTCTCGCATCTAGATTTACTTCCATCGATTTATTTCTTTAAATTATAGTCACTTAAATTGCTTTCGTAGATTTTCATTGCTTTCATAGTTTTTTGTCCTTAATTTGTAGTAGTTTGTTCATTTCTTTCATAGATTTGTTTCCTTAAGTTGCATTAGTTTAATTAATTTCCTTCATAGAATTAATTTATGTAGTTTTTTTTCTCGCTTCATAGTTAAAGAGTTTCTAATTCATTTCACGCATAGGCATTTTTAATAAGCAATCTTCTCTTGTTTTATCTAGGATCTAGTATAGGCATGTTACAATTGCATTAAACCCTCCAATCTTAATTAGGGGTCCATTTCATTCCCACTGTAGGATAGATACTCTTAGCAATTGCACATACAGTTCCAACACCTCTTAAGTTTGTACGATCCCAGATTGATACCACCACTATTTGGCACCGTTGTCGAGAAGGTGCTAAAACTTCAAGAGCCAAAAAAACACAACAAAATTTTATATATACCAAAAATATAAAAAATATATATAACAAAAAAAAAAAATACACAAAAGAACTAAAAATTTGTTGTAACATGCATGCCTCCACGCCGAAGGGATGAATTTGGATGTTTTTTACCCAATACTCCAATGGGTAAAACAAGATCAACAGAATACATATTTGGTGAATCTCTCACATCTGACGAGTCTGATCTTGATTATAACCCGGGATTTGAAAATTTCTTTGATCACTCTAATTCCAATACAACTATGCCAGACGAGGACGATGAACCTAGGGATATATTTCTATTCCCCATTAGTACTTCCGAGGCGGAAACCCAAATAAGAAACATAAACCATGTGGTATTACCTAACTTTCATGGACTACCCATAGAAGACCCAGACACATTCCTATTCAAATTTGAAGTGCTTTGTAGGACTTAAAAATACTCATCAGATGCACAGAAACTCAAACTCTTTCCTTCCACGTTGAAAGATCTCACACGGTTGAGATGGTTTATGAGTTTAGGGTGGAACAACATTTTCACATGGAATCAAATGAAACAAGCTTTTCTTGATAAATACAGGGATTATTGTAAGTCCAAGGACACGAGAGATGAAATATTTAGGGTGCAGCAGGGAGAACATGAATCCTTATAATATTATGAACGAAGGTTCCAATTGAGTTACAAAAGAGCCCATACCTGCACCTTAGACAATGAATCATTGAAGCTAGACTTACTCTGAGGGGTAAGAAAATACCTATTGGAAACCCTAAATCTTCTAGTAGATGGAGATATATTTTCAAAAAAGTATGAAGACATCCAACAAATATTTTAAAACTACTCAAGGTCAAAAAGGAGAAAACATTAGGAATATGGCTTCCCACCCAGTCCCTCGCATTCAACATTAACCAAGTCTGAGTTGGGACATTTACTAGATTATATGAAGAATGATATTCTTCAATATCTAGCTACGCAACTATATGTTATGCAATTAAAAAGGAAACAAGAAGAAGTTGCACACACCCTAGCCGTGTTCTGTCCAAAATGTAGAAAAAAACATGAGAGAAACCAGTGCCCATTGAACATGGTAGAATTTTTTGGTCTATGTGTCGAACATCACCCAACAAATAAATGTCCACTCCTACCTTCATACAAGGAAACCTTGCAAGAGCAAGACAAAAGGGATCTAATGGAGTAGTTATACTATGTAAACCAACGGGGGCCTAACTTTCCAAATCCTTTCTAGCCACATAATCAGACTTATGGGAATAAATATCAACCATCCCCTGATTAGACCCAAATAGGGCAAGTGACATGGCAACCACCATCAGCATAAAACCACTGGCAGAATGCTCAAAACTCTTTTACTCCTCCTTAATATCCTCAACCCTATCCACAGTACCATCAAACTTAGCAATATCATGGTATTTATCAAGTACCACCCACAAATACATGTCCTCCCTCATCCAATTGGAGACCTCAGCAAGCCTTGATGCCTCCACCATAGCAACCACCTAGGAAGCCTCAGTTACCAACACAACCTCCACCGAATCCCAACAACAATAGACTTGTTTATAACAATGAAGTACTCCATTTCCCAACCTATGTAGTGGACACATTGGACTTGGATGAGGTGAATCTTTATTCGGGAATGGTATTTCAGAACCCTCCACCCTCTACAGTAGCTAATCAGCCGTGGGCACAAAACACATCTCCAACAAACCAAGACCTGCAGAAAGAAAAAGATAATAAACAGAGTAGAAAGGATGAAGAGAATCATGACAAGGACTAGGCTCAACATATAGAGCAAAAATCCCCATTTCCCGAGAGGCTTAAAAATAAAATTCAAATTCACCCAGATAATTCCATCATCTATAATAAATTCATTAAAGACCCTTGTATTAAGAAACCTAGTAGGAAGACAAAATATCCATCTACAATCAATGTCATAGGGAAACTTGCAAATTTAATGCTTGGAAATATTTTCAACCACAAGTATTTAGATCAAGGGATCCTTGTGGTTAATGTCCATATAAAGGGGAATCTGATCCAAAATACCCTAATAGATATAGGGGAAACAATCAATGTGATAAACTTAGACACTATGATGGCTCTAAAGCTGCATACATTGCTTAGGAAAACACCCACGATTCTGCAGTTAGCAAATACCTCCACTCTGTGGCCATAAGGAATATTAGAGGATGTCATTATCATGATTCACTCATGGGAATATCCTACAGACTTTGTATTCTTGTAGGCAAAAAACAAATTAATCGGATATCCTTTCATCCTGGCTCAACCATGGTTAACGACAACAGATGCATACATTGCATGTAGAACCGGGAATATGACCATCACTAGTGGACAGTAAAAAAAAGAATCAACATTTACCCCCCTACTAAACCGTTTTTCGATATAGAATACCTATGTGGATAGATGATGATGACAATTATGATCAAAAGGTTTTCCATGTAATCATTATAAACACTGCTCTATCATTAAGAAATGAGGACCAAGATACAATATTATCTAACTATATGCAAAATATATATCCTAACACTGATATACTTGAAGAGATATTTGCAGCAGGTGAGGAAGAAGAGATGATAGGTTCTCTAAAGAATCCAGAGGCGATGTGGAAAATAGTATTTTTTGTAGAACAGAAACCCACCACAGTCGAATTTGTGGAAATCCTTCCTGGGAAAACTCTAAAGATCAACAATAATCTCAAAGCAGATCAAGAGAAAAAGCTAATTAAATTCATCACATATCATAGTGCAGCCTTTGCCTGGAGTTACACTGGCATGAAATGCATACACCCGGACATTTGCAAACACCACATATACATAAAAAAGATATTGTTCCAATAAGGTAGCCACATAGAAGGATGAATCTAGCTATTAGTACCTAGGTATGCACTTAGGATTGCCTACCTTTTTTACCTTCAAACCTTCAAACTCAATCCTTTCTGTGATCATTTTAAGATTTGAAATATCCAAGATAAATATTTTTCCATTGGTACTTTATCTTATGATGTTGTGTTTCTCATATGGTTTAATTTCAAATTTCGATTATTAGTTAGTAAAGTGATAAGAAGGCAGTAAGCATAATTTGTATGGTGTGTTGTATTGTTAGTTCTTGTAGGCATGGTTTGCTAGTCAAATAGTCTTAGTTTTTAGAAAGTTAAGTATGAACATGGGATAAAACTAAAGGCTCATTGTGATACCAAATTTCAAAAAAGGTTGCGCTACTGAACAGCCCACTCACGCTACAGAACTAATACAAAATTGTTTGAATCATTATTGCAGGAAAAGCCTCTATTCACGTAAATCTCCTGAAGACCTGTGATCATTAAAAGTGAAACCAAAATGGTAAATTATGGATCCAAATGCCTATAATGTTCTCTAGTTTGTATGAATCGATTTGAGGATTCTTTTCATAATCTTTCATGATTATCAGTGTAGTCAGCAGAATGAAAACTATTAGCTAAAATATCCTTTGAGACATTGCTAGCTGGTTATGTTAAAGTGAAAGATCGTGTACAAAGAATTAATCTAGTTCTTTAGAGTAGCCGAACAAAGTAACCATGCCTTCACACAGAAGCAGACATGTTGTGAGGTATGATCCGGTAGGGGTTGAAATTCATCTCGAAGCTTATCCATAATTTGGTGTTAAGTTCAAAAATGCTGGCTATTTTC
Source organism: Larix kaempferi (assembly GCA_027924585.1). Classification (NCBI taxonomy): domain Eukaryota; kingdom Viridiplantae; phylum Streptophyta; class Pinopsida; order Pinales; family Pinaceae; genus Larix; species Larix kaempferi. The sequence goes on along the minus strand of BSBM01000722.1, from coordinate 8,658,524 downwards.
ACTACTATGAGAAGTTACAAGGGCACCACGTCGACGTTTCTAGAGCATTTGTAGAGGGTTTCAATGGAACAAATGTTACAGTAGGTTATTTAGCGTTTCCAGTCTCGGAAAAATACATAGATATAGCAACCGAACTCCCACAGGAAGGTGAACAAGGGTTTAAACTTCATACTATTGATATTTCACAATGCAACCGATTTCTCTAGAATAAACATCAAAATCCAGACTAGCACAAGGGTATTCCACGGGCCTGGTTAAAACAAGAATACAACCATCTCTTGAAGATGGATCAAAGGTACATCACAAGATGGTTCAAAGGTACATCACAGAGGAAGGAAAGTATGCTACTGTTCATTTATATCATATGCATTTACTCTTAAATCTAGATGGCATCTCAAAAATGAATTTACCCTTTTATTGTTTGAAGAGTCTCACAAAGATGGCAGCTAGGGTTAGAAACTTTCTGAATAGTTAGCACGGAATTTTTCATTAGGACCTGATTAAACTGTTGATAATTCAAGATTTAAATCAATTCAATAGGAACTGGGGCCATTTCATATTAAATTATGAGTTTGAAACCCTAAAAGATAAATCCTCACAAAAGGGTATTAGTAATCTTCCTACCAGTTTGGGGACTTCAGAGACTTGCTGGGATGTTGAAATGGATGATTCATTTGTAGAACAAAGTATAAAGAAAGAATGATAAAAAATGAAACTAAGAATGAGAGGGGTTGTGAGACCACCGCCAAATTCTGAAGATACTATGGTACAAAAAACAAAGCAATTTAATGATTTCTTAAATGATGAAGGAAGAACTAAGAATCAAAAGAGGAAACCAAATGCTTCGAAGTCTTATCCCCTCATATGACCTCACACCAGAGCCACGAATAAGTTTAGACTTAATTCGAGGGCCATTTTTTATCCTACTCTAAAAGAAAACAAATTTATTGACCTTGAAATTCTACTAGATTAAAAACTAGTGAAATCGAAAAATAAAAGGGTTAAATCCTCAGCTTCAATACCTATGCAGACTAGGAGCATTCATAGAATTAATAAGGGAAAATAAGTAATGGAGTCTATGAAAGAAATTGAACTTAAAAAATAAAAAAACGGGCGAGCAGTTCCAGAAACTTAAAGAATTCCAAGAGATTGTTAATGAAAGGTCAGATTCGTCCATGGAGGTTGAAAAGAAGGTAGTTGAATTATTGACCAATTTGGAAAAGAACACTAACGCAGTTCCTTGTTCAACTATGGCTTATCCTTGTGTACCTATGACTCTTGAAGAATAACAAGAAATGCAACATGAGCAATTTAATGATGTTGTTAAAACAGAGATAGATGTTTTGGTTGCTCAAGCAAACGCACCAGAAAGTGATAACTTGCCCCAACCTGAAAGTGAAGAATGTCAAATTAATCAAAAGCTTAAGAATAAATTGAAGGATTATAAACGTTTGGTAAAGGATTTGTAGTTGGATAACAAACAGGTACATGACAGGTTAAATAAAATCAATAAAGAATGGAACAAATTACTCATTAAGTACTATAAACTATCTAAATTTTCGCAGGGATTAAAAAGAAACAATGGAAAAATTCTCAAGAAAAAGAAATATTGGAAGAAGGAATGTTTGCTAGAAAGAAAGAAACACCAAGAAAATAATGAAAAGTTGGGAATTTTGACTGAAGTAGGCACTCATGTTTTACAAGACACACTCCAAAATTGAGGGGTGACACTCTCCAAAACCAAGGAACTGAAGCTAAATGAATAAATGCTTGATGCAAGCAGGATCACATGAATTCTTATTATAGGTATGTTGATAATCAGAATATTGAGAATGAAGATATTTGGATGAGACTCTTTGTGCAAAGTTTAGATGGCGAAATTAGAAAATGGTTCATAGAGATGCTTGCTAACTCTATAAATGGAAATGATGCATTAGAGGAAACATTTTTGATACAATGGGGGGGCAAAAAGGACTATCTCTATTATATCATGGAATTTGGAGCACTAAAAAGAAAGACTAATGAGTCTGTGGCAGACTTCAGTAAAATATTTTATAATATGCATGGTAAAATCCCAGTTGAAATTAAATCCACTGAGACCTCAGCTAAGCTTACTTTTGCAAATGCATTTGATACAAACTTTTCTTTATTATTGAGAGAAATAAGGGCTATAACTCTTCCAAATATGAAAGAAGCTTCTCTAGAAGTAGAGTCTAACCACTTAGCAGTCGATAGACTTAGACCCAACCACACTATCAAGAAAATGAAAAAAGAAAACAAAAAAGAGAGATTGAACCTTCAACTTCAGGTTCAAAGTCATGTCTCAGGATCACAAAATTGATGAGATGACAAAAATGATCAAGGACTTAAATTGAAAGATACTCAAACTGGAGATTGATAACAAATCTCAAAACATACTTGTACAAAGATTTCGAATTAGAAACCCTAACCCTAATCGGTTCCGTCGACCTTTTATTAACCCACAGTTTATTCGAAGAGATAGAAGAGACAGTGAAGACTAACAAATTTAGCCCCCACTACAAAATAATGTGGATGATGAAATTGATGAATTTGGTGGTGTAGAAGGTGAAGAACCAGATCCATAAGATCGGCTTCTTGATGAATATCAAATGATGAATTTCCTTACATGGGATGAATATGAATATTTTTTTATCACAAATCAAATTCAAGAAGATTTCGAAAATGCGGCTCACTTAAAACAACAAAGAAAATATGATCTTAGGTGAGGGAAGAATCCAGGTTTTCAAACACCTCAGAAGAAGGATCCAATTTTGGAAAAACAATCATTAGGTAAGGAAGTGGAAAATAAACATGATCAGTTAGGTAGCAAAGGAAAGAACCATGAAACAATGGATAATGATAAGATACCAGGTTCTTTTAATTTTGAGCAGGAAAGTTAACAAAATCAAGATTCCTATTTCTTTGAATGAGCTAGTCATAAAGTAGTCTTTTAAAGAATCTATTTTAAATATTTTACATCCTCCTACAAATCTTCCTTCCTTTGATGTAGTAAACCTCCAAGGTGAAAATCCAACCATTGTTTTTGGCCCTCAATTGTATGAAAGATCATGTCTTCCTCCTCCTTTTTATGTCACAATGCTTGTCCATGATAAGATGTTACACAATTTCCTTCGAGACTCTGGAGCATCCCACAATCTAATGCCAAAAGCAATAATGGAAGCACTTGATTTAAACATCACCAAAATTGTTCCATGGCCTATATGCTTTTGATTCTAGAGTTGTAATATGTTTGGGGTCATTAAATATCTGGTGCTCATTTTAGCTCAACTTTCCATGAAAAGCATTCTGTTGGATGTGGTAGTAGTCGATATTCCCCCAAAATACGGAATGTCGTTGTCTATGTACCATGAAAATGGGAGGAACATTACAGATGGATTACTCATATGCCACAATTCATGTGTATGGAGATGAAACTAGACGATTGTATAGAGAAATTATTCAATGGAATATATTGTTAGTGATCATCAGAACTCGTCTAATCACCCTTTATATGTAGTACACGAAGGTGTATATTCATGTGTTTTATGGTTTGATGATCAAATTTCAGCTTCAGTTCAGGTTAAAAAAGAAGTTCCAAAAATGCAGTCAGTAGAACTTGAAAATAATCTTTGGAGAATGTATTTTGATGGTGCATATTCTATAGAAGGCTCTAGAGCGGGTATTTTTCTGATTTCTCATGTTGATGAAATAATTACTTTGATGTATAAACTCAATTTTGAAGCTACCAATACTATAGATGAATCTGAAGCATTAGTTTTGGGTTTAAGAAAGGCTAAAGATATGAATATACAAGAGTTGGCAGTATATGGAGATTCAGAATTAATAGTTCAGCAAATCAGGAGAATCTATCGGGTTAAACGAAACAAAAACTTATGGTTTATCAAAATGAGGTTTGGGATTTGATTGAAATTTTTCTTATCTTTCAATATTTATTTTGTTCTCAGAAATTGTAATGAAACTCTAGACTCTTTAGAGTTGGCTAGTAGTTGTTTCAGGGTACCAAGTGAGCCTCATCTTAATTATGTTGTGGACGTAAAACATAGACCTTCAGTTCCAGATAACGTTAAAAATTGGCAATTATTTGAAAACGATTATGAAAATAACATATTGTTACAGTCAATTGGTGATTTTTTGGGATCTTTGATTGATCAAGAGTAGGAAATTGAAGAATTAAAGGATTCATTTTATTCTAACAAAGTTGTTGGTCATGGTGTTATTGAACTAAAAGGTAACGTTATACCTAAAGGTTTGGTCCCACTTGACGGGTTGTTTTATAATCATGATTCACTTCACAAACCTTTAGCTCAACCTGTAGGGGACAACACTGTAGATTGTAATATTGGTATAGAATCTGATCCCAAAATGGTCAAATTATCAAAATGTTTGTCAGACGAACAATGGAAGAGGTATGTAGAGTTAATCAAGGAGTTTGCAGTTGTATTTGCATGGTCTTATGAAGATTTGAATACTTTTGATACAAGTATTGTCCAACATAAGATACCTTTAAAACCCGCTACTAAACCATTCAAGCATAAATTGAGACAAGTGAACTCAATATTGTTACCAGTTATTTCAAAAGAACTGAAAAAGTTGCTTGACGCAAAGATTATTGTTCCTTTAAGTTTTTCTACTTGGGTTTCTAACTTAGTTCCCATGAGGAAGAAAAATGGTGAAATCATACTTTGTGTCGATTTCTGAATTTTAAACATAAGTTTCTTAAAGCATAATTACCCTTTGTCGAAGATGGATCATATTTTACAAAGGGTAGTTGGAGCCTAATGAATTTCTATGATAGATGGCTTCTCAAGTTATAATCAAATTGTTCACTAGTACAAATGAGAGATAAGTGACCCAAAAAATGACCAAAATCCTCATATAAATGACCACTTTTGATTTGGCGATCACTGGTAGCTAATTTCCGATCTCTTATCACACAAGCAAAAATGTGGTCATATTTAGTTTGGTCATTTATAGCTTGTCTTGTGGTCATTAATTTTGTCGTATATTTGGTAATTAATGAGACCCTTCCGTATGTTCATCATAGATACAATACATCCTTTCATGGCTCTATTGGCCACGATCCCTTTCAAGTATGCATGGGCTTCCAACCATAATCCCCAATTTACATAGTGTTTCCCATTGCTTCTACACAGCATGAATCCTCCCATGCTCAAACTGAGGTTAATCAGGAAACCAAATTTGTCGAACGCATCCATCACATCCAAAAACAAGTACACAATATTTTACAAAAATCCAGTGCTAAGTGTAAGCAGTGCCACAATTAGCATTGGGTTCCACACAAGTTCTAGGTGGGAGATAAGATACAATTGCATTTGTAGAAAGAGTTCCTCATGGGACCCCATCTCAGAAGATATTCCCACTCTGATATGGGACTTACACCATCACCAATATTGTGGGTGAGAATGATTTTGAGTTAAGTATTCCCCCTTTACTCTTCTTGCACCTTGAATTTAATGTGGAGCTAATTCAACCATATTTTCCACCTCTCTTGGAAACCTTAGATATAGTCGAGCAATTGGCCCCTATAGAACTCAATCCCTACTGTAGTGAGTACGTGATAGTCGATCGGATCATCGTCATTGAGATTAAGGTCACTCACTAGCAAAAAATCCAACTATACTGGGTCGTCAAAGCAAGGCAACTTCTTAACTAGTAAAAGTGGATCACTGGGAGTTGGATTCACCAGAAGTTTCCCCACTTGATGGAGGAACTTAATGAAATGGGGACCATTTATCCCTAAAGGGGGATGACTAATCTAGGTGTATATTGGTGGCCACCCACCTATTCCACTAAGTTACAAGAGTTCTCCATATCTTGTAAATTTTATATGGTTTTTTCAAGCCCCAAACGTTTGGGGTCATTTTGAGGCACTGAATAGTGTTTTTTTCCATTCGGGGGGGGGGGGGATATCATGGAATTCCCTAGTTATAACCAAAATTTGTACTTGACAACTAGTTCTTTCTAACGAGCTATAGTGTTCCCTAAACGGAGGTCATACTCAAAATTTGTGACCCTAAGAAGTTGACTTATCAACAAGCCACCTCGAGGCCTGCAAATCCTTTCAATGCTTCATCTCCTAGGGTCAAGCTTTTGGATGTTTAAGATTCTTACCTATTTGTATTTATGTTTATGATAAAATTCCCTTTTTTTCTCTTTGTAATCATCTCTTGTGAATTATTATATCCAACACATCTATCTTAATACATAAGATAACACCATCCCATCTAGTTTGCTTTGCTTTGCAATTTACAGTGTTCTTCCATTCCATTCAGTAATAGATTTTGGGTTTTACTGTACTATTGTGACCTTCGCAAAATATTTATGTGTTTGTTTCCATTTTATATTGTTTCCTTCATTTCATTCTCTAAATAGTCTAGATCATGGCCCACTTTGGAAATTTTTGTGATGGTTCAAGTTTCTCAACTAATTGAGATGGTGTTGCATTCCCATCAAGACTCAACCTTTCAATCCTCTCAATAACACAATCCAATTGAATATCCTATTCTAATAAAGTGGTTGGATGGTGTACATGAGGGGGAGATGGCACTTCAAAAGGAGATTCTAAAGATTGATTCAAAATAGGGATCCCCCATTGAAGATGTGGAATCTCATTATCAAAATCATGATATGTCTTTACATGAGTAAATATGTTAAGATGATCAAGTTATCGCTCAACAATCTTGTCATTTTTCTAGGAATATTCAAGAAAGATCACATATCTAGAAAGAATGAATTTTTTATTTACCTCATCATAAAGACAATACGCTTTGGTGATATTTGAATACCCCAAGAAGATGCACTTGTGACTCATTGCACCTAGTTTGTTTCTTTTCTCCTTAGGATTTAAGACATAACAAATGGAACCAAAAATCATGAGATGACTCATTGAAGTAATGTGTTCATGCCACATTCATAAGGATCCATGTTTCCAAGAGAATGATATGGACATTATTTTTCAAATATATTGCACATAGAACTACATCACCCCAAAACATCAACTTCACATTCTTGAAAAGTAGCATGGAAAAATACCATATTCAAGAGTGTCATGTTCATTCTTTCTGCTACACCATTCTATTGAGGATTGTGCAGAACAATGGTTTGATTCTTAATCCCATGCTGACAAATATAGATTTAAAATTCATTAGAATTGTAATCCCCTCCAATATTAGTACGAATGGTGCCAAAATGAGAGGGTGCTTCATTTCTAATCCATACATGAAAATATGTAAATGTTTCAAAACCTTGAAATTTATGTATCAACAAATAAACCCAATGCATCTTGGTGTAATCATCAATCAAATTCATGATATATTTATTAACAAAAGCAGATGTAACAAACATGGGTCCACATAAATCCAAGTGTATCAACTCTAGCTTTATACATGCTCTTGAAATCGAATCATGAAAAGGTTGATTGATATGCTTACAAAGGATACATGCATCACATTGCTTCAAATTCCTTGGAATGGTAGGAAAACCAAAAACACCATTTTTATTCAACATACAAATACTATCATAATTGATGTGCCCAAATCTAGGATGCCACAAGAGACTAGATGATAATGTACCTCCATCATGGTGAGAAAGGCGTGTAAAATCATGTGCCCATGCAGATGTCCCTTTCAACTGCAACAATATCTCTTTCTCCCATCGTGTCATGATGACCATGTTGTTGGAAGACCTCCTTATTTCAAAATTTCTATCAAACATGTGAATAGAATGGCCTTGCTATCAAATGTGCACAAGAGACAACGTGTTTATCTACAACCTAGGAATATAGAGAACACCATGCAAAAAACATTTAAGAAGCCTTGAGCAATTTGAGCCTAATGGTGCCAATTCCTAAAGGTTTGGGATTGGATCTATTTGCAAATTATATTGCACCCTCTACATTTAATTCCTCAAATAAGCTTCTCTGGAAATTCATGTGACAAGTAGCACCAATGTCAAGCAACCATCGATCTCTTCAAGAAGTAAATGAATTTTTGAATAAGCCTTCGTTTATGCCAATATTTCAATGAGCAATAAAAAATGAGCAGATTCAAGATCTTTATCTTTTCCTTCTTTTATTTTCTAAGTTTTTTATGATTCTTCGATGGTACCTTATGTGTCTTTATGAATCATGTCCATTGATGGGGATCGAATCTGCGGGTCCTTCAAATCCTCGGACCTGTGGGTTATGAGCGCACATTTACTCGCTCTCCTTCTCCATCGTTATAGAAAACTTTAATTTCTGAAATCTTTTCGCCATGGATAACACCTTTGTTCTACTAATTGGCTATATATCGATAACTACATACAGACATTCGCCATCTATCTAATCCTACAGGATCATTTCAAATCTTTAGACTTCCTGTAGCTATAAACTTCATATTGCACAACTCTTTAAAATAACATTCGATGTTGTAACATCGATCGGTTAACAAATGATACAAACCGGAATGAATGGATATTTATGTGTTCTACAAATCTTCACACAGGAACATACAATCTTGCGGTAGGCCTGATATTTCTTAGATTGGTCCGCCCTCCAAATACTTTACATGTTACATTATATAACAGAAGGTAAACCTTTAGTGCATTAATAACATCCTACAATCATGCAACAGATTGCTAAAAATAGCAACTTCAACTCTACCGGATGAAAGAAACCTTATCTTCTTGGTATCTAACTCTTCGCCATGTTCTTCATCTTCCAAGAACGCATTTTCTTCAAACTGATTTGGAGGGGGGTCAATGCTCCTGCATCATCCATTCTTTCCGCAACAAAAACATTGAAGATCATATCTCTCACCATGATTATGCCTGCCCCCTACCTCTGAAATTCTTCTTTCCACCCCCTCTCTTACTACCTTCTCCTAATATAGAAGAATCATGTGATTGATTCTTCCCTTCTAGAGAAAGGAAAATAGTCTCTCTAATAGGATGAATTTTATTCTTCCTGAAATATTTCTCACATTCTACAACTTTCTCCACCAAAGTGTCAAAATTAAGGGACTTCAATTTGCCACTAGTTGGAAGTCATTCAATATAGTGAGAATATGTGAGGTATAGGACCTTAATGAAGGTTGTGAGAGCAATTTCTACCTTCACACCAATAGCATTAATGCCATGCATGATGTCTTTAATTTCATATGCTAAATCCATGGGATTATTATGCTTCAACTCTAGATTGGAGAGTTTCAACAACAATTGAATTAGCTCCAACTCTGAATGTGAATCATACAAATCTTTCAATTTCTTCAAGTCAGCCCAAGAATCTTTGATAGATCTAATGTGATGACTCACCTCTTCACTTACAAAAGCAACAATCAAGGCATATGCTTTCTTATATTTATTCATCCATATTGTAATCTATTTATATCCATCACAAATGTTATCCCAAAGATCATTGAAGATAAGAGTATGTTTGATCTTTTTATACCATTCTATATCATTTTCTTCACCATTAAGCACCGCACCAACAATTGAGACAAGAGAATGCATTTTCATAAACAAAATCACTTCAAGCTATAATTTGTATCGGTGAGCAAACTGGAATATAAATCGCTCCAACATTAAATAAGACAACCAATTCTTTGCTATTTGGCAATGTTATACAAAATCTATGGTGTTTTCAAAATCTCACACAGTAAGTAGAATAGTGTTAACATCATACGCACCAAGGGCTCATTCTAGAGCTAGTGAAGAGAGAGAACAATTCTAGATGGAGCACACATTGGATGGATAGATGTGAAGCAGGATAGATATGGAACATACCAAGAACGGTCATGGAGTTATCTAAAAACACCAAGGCTCTAATAGCACTGATAGGCCTTGAATAACTCCAAAAATTGAATAAATTTCATTAAACATGAGTCACATACAAATACAATGAGATATGACCTTTGGTTTCATCTTACAAGAGGTCTGATGACTATTCCTATTCACCTATGGTTCTTCATATTACTACTAAATGAATAATAATAATAACAATAATAATATTTACAATACACCATAATCCCTAAGGATTAGGTATCTAACAAAAAAATACTAGGCAACCATAGGTAGATCTCCACAATGGGCATTATATGATCTTATTCAGAAGTGGTTGTCCCATTTGCTCACTTAATTTTAGGTCAAAATTAGCTTGAATGCAATGATTTTGAGGTTATAGCGGAGGAGCCAAATCAATGAAAAGAAGCAATATTCAAGATGAAAGAGGAGGAGAGAGTGCTTTGCATGGTGGAATTACAATCATGGTTCCTATTTTGTGAAGATTGGATACTCAAGTCAATACATCATCCCCAACATAGGTGTTTTAAAATGGTGGTGGAAAAAAATCTAAAAAGTAAATCCCCCCTACTAACCTCCCCCCCAAAAAACAAAAGACTTCACTTTTTTGGCACTTAACAACTCAATTTTAACCTAGGATAACTTGCAATGAAGATATTGGGAGGGGTTGGTATGCGAAGAATACCTAGAATCGGTGAGGCATATTTTCCCTCATTTCCATCTGAAGTAGTTTGAAATTGTGATAAGCCTTCGAAAGAAGATAATCTCTTGCGAAGGCTTTGATCTAAGCAAATATCTTGAAAATATATAATCTATTCAAAGATTGAAGATCAAGCCCTTACACTTTAGGTGATATAACCAATTTTGTTGGATTGAAATGACTCAATTTTTCATGGAAAACAACCCAACCCAATGTTGGTATTCTATATGGTGTAATCAATTGATCCTTAATACAGAATTCAAAGCCCGCAAGGGCGCTCACAAATCCCATTAGATATTTGACTATAACTCAGGGACTCTTTAATGGGGCTTCTAGGGACAACTCGGGAGTAACTGGAGTTGGTATGTATCTTATCCTCCTAGACAATATGAAATTTACTTTCAAGCTTTTCCCATCCAAGGGATCAAACAATATGGCAAAACTTACGTTTGCCAACACTCTTCTTCATTTACCCTTGAAGAGAGAAGTTTCAGATATGGACATGTATGGTGACTCCAAGGTGATCATCGATTGATTGAATGTTCATATGACTACCAACAATACACCATCACATAAGTGTGAGGAAGATGAGGGATGAGATCATGAGATTCAAATGTATCTCCATGGACCGTATCCTATAGAGAATTGAACACCATGGTAGACTCTCTAGATAAGGAAATAGTGGAAATGGATCTAGGTAGATTGGATATTGAAGCTGTCCTTCAAGGGGCACCAATAACTCCACTTGGAGGCATATATTATGATTGTTATTGATTAAAATTATCGCACATTAACATGGGAATGGATATGTTTATACCATAGTAGCATAATTCGGAGTATTGTACCAAAATTCGGAACAATTTGAATTCGTCTAATATTCGGTGTAGGTGGTGGACAATTAAGTTTTGAAAACCAATTTTAAAAAAAAAACTTTAATTATTTAAACACTTTAAAACATGAATTGCATTCAATTTCATACTTTCTTATTAAAATAGTTATTAATAACTAGTTGTCTTCTCTCACACTCGCCACTGTCCATATCCCATGTTGTTGATATTTATGTTTGATTTTATTATATAAATGTCTATGTACATTTATAGTTTATTTGTGAATATTTGATTAAAAATATTATATATAAGTAGTTTGCTTCAATATTTTATTCCTATTAGATTTTTTCATTCTTTATCGTATGGAATAATATTACTAAGATTATCATAAGGTCAATGCAATCTTGCGTACTTCACCAAGTTTCTTAATAGACCCAAACAATTTAGAGAATTGAAATTTTGATAAGGAGACGACAATCTCAATTCAAAAGAATACAAAGTGGAGTTGTGGATAAGCCATGATGAAGGGTCCACTGTGCCTCAGTTGGATCTCAAGGGGCTTGGAAGAATTGGAGCATAAATGATCATTAGCAGGTCAGAGAATTCGAGCTAGAGAGGCCTAGAACTAGAAGTAGTTGTGTCTACCAAGCTCAAAAAGTGCTTATACTCGGTCAGTTATCACAAGAACAAACATAGCTGGCAGTTTGCCTGTATTGCTCTCTACTTCAATGGCATCCGCTGCCCTGCAAAAGCATATAGATGGCAAGATCCATTGTATTTGGTCTGCAATACCATTTTAGGGTTCCTCTGACAACTAATACATATGATCGTATTGGCATGCGAGCTTGCTGTTGGTTTCTCCATGTGATCGATCTGACCGTTCATAATGGAAGCTCAGTGGCATTATTTGTGTGCTTTATTGTGAAAGAACATATACTACCTACTCCAATGTGAATGAATGGCATATACTACCTACTCCAATGTGAATGAATGGCAGACTTCCAGTGGCACGTTCAGCTGTTTTAAGAAGCCATGAATGCAGCACTTTATATTGAAAGCATTGACACCTTGTAGGTGTCCATTGCATTGACTGGGCCTTTATTCGTACTAGAACATTGACAGTATTGTGGCCTAACAACTGTTCACTCAACAGCATTACTCGTAGGTATTAATATTGTCTGGCTCGTTAGGGCATTATATAGCATTTGACCTGTGCTCCAAATTGCCTATGAATATCTAACGAAATATAGTCAACAATATTGAAATAGTGAGATCCATACGAAGGAATAAATGATCAAAATAACATATATATATATTGAAGATGAATGGGAAGGAATAAAAGATCCAGAAAAGCATATGTAGAGTGAGCTGTGATGAAGGAGGTTGGGTGGAGCTGGAGCCCTATGCATGAATCGAAATTCCAAAATTGTGCGTTTTTGCCGGGAGCTGTTACATTAATTGTAGAATAGACTCGTTTGGGTGGTGGCCGGGTCATAGTATAGTTAGGTGTAATGTATCGAATGAGGCAAGACACAAGCTCTCCACGCTTGTCAACCCAAATAGGCAATGGTGCAACACATAGTTCACGGTGCAAGGCAGCCGAAAAGGTATTAAAAACATCTTGTTTTTCATTCTTGAATTGTCCACGTGCAAGGAGAAATTGAACGTAAATGTCTAACTACTTTCTAGAACATTCTACAACTATCTTGTTTAGCTGGAGTAATTAGTTTATTCTAACACCCCCTTAATTATGACTCTTAACAATTCTATTATTAACATTCTAAAACATTGTAGTTGAAAATGTCTCTATGGGATTACAAGACACAATTCTAGGTTCAATGAAGCTTAGAAACATGACAAAATGTCTCTGTCTCACCTAGGCTAACAAAAACAATTCAAAAACTTGTTCTATTATAAACTCAAACTTGTTTTCACTTTCGTCGATGCCTAACCTTGAACCAGGAAAACTTTGGTTTATTTATCTTCACCTTCTTTTTCATCTTCAATGTTTTCTTCGATTTCTTGAATCTACTATCATCACCTTCAACTATAAAATCTTCTTTAACCTACTTGTCATCATTCAAACATTGAATGCCCTTCATACCAAGGGTTGTAATCTCAAATTTGATCACATCCACCTACTATAATTGGGCATGGTAATATCCCACTTGTCATCCTCATATTTTTCAACACAACTTAGAAACTGCTAATAAAACTGGATCTCTTCAAGACTCCATTTCATAAAGATATTATCAACGGGATCTTCAAAAACAAGATTACAATCCATTTTCATGTCATCTTCCTCTATTCCATTTTCGACAACATTCATGGTTTCCTCCATCTCTTCTTCTTCCCATTTGCATATTCTTCCTTGTCTTCTTTATCAAATTATGCTCCCCAATGGGCTTCATCTTCCACTTCCATAGGACACACATCTTCAAGAATATCATACTCTCTCTTTGATGGCATACTCATGTTATTCCAACATCACTTTTCCCTTTACTTCTGGTATTGTTGTTCCAACAACAATCTGAATGTCAACAACCTGTAACTCAACTTGATGTTGATTGGTGTTGCTCCCCCTTGACTATATGTTGCATCCAAAATGTCCCAAGCTTCTTTGGATGTTGTTGTTGCTGCAATTCTAGGTAAAATGTTGTCATCTAAACCTCAAGTTGAATGAGAGATAGTGCCATTGCATCCATCTTCTTGTTTTCCATGAGCTCATCCTTCTGCGCTTGTGAAAAATCCTAATAGGTTTCCTTATTTGGGGGTTATACAAACCCATTTTCTACTAAATCCAATAGATCTTCCGCACAAAGCAAGGGCTTCTTCTTTATGACCCAAAAATCATAGTTTTTCTAACAAAAATTGAAACAAATGGCAAATCAAAACTAGACAAATCCATTTTTCAATTGGCAAGCCCCTTTTTAAACTCGATACTTCATATTTTTTTTCTTTCTAACACATTGAACTTTTAACATCAACATATTTTCTCAACAATCATCTATTAATCTTTTCCAAATGTGTGATCTCCTCTTTTCCAATCTACCACTTTAACTATGATTTCATTGAGCATGTAAAGCAAGTTTCATTACTCATACATTTTGTTTGTTTGCTTTCCACGTGTACTTCTCCTTCTTCTTCTTCTTTTTTCTCGATCCCAGAAACCCGCACTAAGGTACAATAAACCAGCGTCGGGGCAAGTCTTAGTGTTGGGTATAAGAACAATCTTCCCAGTGGCTAGTAGAACTATCACCATGGTCGCACGAGGCATTGAAGGAATTCACCCCCGCAAGGATTCAAATCAGGGATTCCATCGGATCAGCGATAAGGCTCCACTACTGGCTCCTACCCTCAACCCCTTTCCATGTGTACTTTATGACATATTTTCTTTGTTAACACTTAAACCGTCCTTCTCTCTTCTTATTTTTTTACCTCTGCGCAGACCAAGCTTCCTCTTCAATGTGGATTCAACACTAGAAACATACGACAACTTCTCCTTTCTCACGCGCAATAGCTCCAATTTCTTGGGCTCTTCCTTTTTTAATTCATCAATCAGCCACTTTCAACAAGTAGCTCACACTTTCAACATCCAATTGTTGGAGAATTTTCCAACCACACATCATTTATTTGAGCCTCACAGCTTAATTTGCCACTTATCCTAAGTATTTTGACTCAATCATGTGCTTACATCATCAACAGATCACAGTTTCAGTGAACAAGTCCTCCTCCTACGTTCTAGGAGCCAACTGGGCCATCAACTGATCCTCCTCCACCATTCAGGGGGTGATTTGCATGACTAATGCGCACTACATAGTCCAACTGATAACATTTACTAGTTTATTCAGCCAACTAGAGACTAGAAGGCACCCTACTACACTGGTTGACTTCATCTAGTGATATTCTCACCTACTATTCAGTTAACTGCAGACATAAAGGCACCCTCTCATATTTTTGGGCAATCAATTGAGTTTTGAATCAGTTAGACTCAGTTAGATAGTTTCAGAGTCAGTTTGAGTTAGTCTTATGATAGTTAAGTGGTTAATTGATGTGCCGAGTGGTGTTAAATGCCATGTAAGCCACTCTCATGCATTCAATTCAATGACCACTCTGAAATTCGAATTGCTTGGCTTATTGTAGCCATTGTTACACATTGTAATGTATCTTCTGAGTATATGACATTATTTTATTGCTGCAAACCTTTTGCACAGTGTTTTCATACATTTTTCTACATGCATCTCTAGTAACTGTTGTGCTTGTTCCATAGATCTGTTGTGCTTGAATTTTACATGGTATCAAAGCCATGGCAGGGACAAGACAACTCTTACATAGATATTTCAAATGAAGATTGATCAACTTTGCTCAAAAAATATTGAATATTGCAGCAGTTTTCTGCAGTTATAGCTATTGCTCAAAAATTCCAACTTTACACCAGAAGCCAAAATTTTTCCACATAATTCCTAGATATTGTTATTGAATCTTCAAGCTTGCTTGATAGTCTATGTCGGGTGTGATGCAACTTAAAAAGTGCAGGTTGTCGACGTAAAAAGTTTTTGTTTGTATGTGATTGCAGGTTTCTCACTCCCTCCTATTGCATTCGCTATTGTAGAGATGGACTCTTCTTCACAAAATATTCTCACTCAATTCAACTACCATCAGTGGAAGGATGATTTTGATATTGTGTTGCGCTCTAAGGGATTTTACAGAGTCACCATAAGCCTAGAACCATAGCCTAATTTAGCAGTAGAGAAGTCCAGGTACTTCAATAAGCTTGATGAAGCTTATGGTTTTCTTTGTCTCAATATTTCAAAGGATCTTCTTTTCCATCCCAGTGGATTGACTACTCCAAAAGTAGTGTGGGAACAATTTTCCAAGATTTTTGGTAAGCAGGATGAGATGAGGGCTTATCAGTTGGAGAATAAACCGATTTCCCTAAATCCTGAGAATTTTGAAACCATCAATGAGTTTTTCACCAAGTTTAATCGTTTGGTACTATAGTTGAAGCAATGTGGTGTTGAGAAGAAAGATGAATAGTTGATTCTTTCAATCCTTACGAAGCTAGGTTCATATTATTCAGTGTTTGTCTCTACTTTCCATTTGGTAAAACTCACCATTCTGAATTGGAAGATGCCTACCTTGAATGCATTCATTGAGTCCTTAACAAAAGAGCATGATAAGCTTGTTCAAATGGGGTCCATAAAAACCTCCAAAGATCAAGCCCTTTTTGCTGGAGGACCCAAAGCTACGAATGGAAAAGGAAATCAAAAGAAAGAGAAGGCCAAGTTTGATCATTTGAAGCAAAAGGAGAATACCAAGCAGTCAGATGAGTCCTCTGGTTCAAGGAAAGACAAGCAAAAGGGAAAAGAGAAGACAAAATGTTCTTACTATGGTAGGGGATTTCATCCTGAAATCTCATGCATGAAGAAAACTATTGATCAGATGGCCCTTCTCTCTTCCAGATGGCGTAAAGAAGAAGGACAATAATGATCATGCAGAAAGAGGTCATGCACTCATGGCAAGTGTTTTGAATTCTATAGCTCTTCTCATAGATTCAGGAGATTCGAATCACATGGTTGCAAGAAAAGACTCCTTCTCATCATTGGACTCCCACAGATGCATCTCCATCCACATGGGAGATGATTCACAAATTTCTTCGTAAGGCAAAGGTACTATTCATTTAGAACATGGCAGTTTTCAAAATGTTCTCTATGTTCCTTCTCTAGATTCGAACATGCTTTTTGTGTATCAGATGGCACACACTAGTTTGCCAAAGAAGGTTGTATTTAACCCTAATAATGTTGAAATTTATGATATTTCCACCGGAAATCTCATTGCAGTAGGAAAAGAAAATCATGCTGCAAAAACATATGAGTTTTTCCACTTTTTTCCACATTCAAAGCCAAGTGCCCTTCTAACTCATGGAAATGAGATTAGACGGCTATGGAATGAGAGGTTTGGACACCTAAATTATAAATATTTGCAGCTGCTGCAAAATAAATTCAAAAATATATTCATCGAGCGAAGTGTCAAATTTGAAGAACCGCTTCAAGATCTAAAACTAGTCGAGGAAGAAACTGTTGAATTGCCTCCTCAACAAGAAGATGATTTGGAAGAAGATGATGAAATTTTGTGTTCTGATATTTTATCAGACATTAATGAACATGAAATATTAGGTTCATATTTAGATCTAGATGAGCTCCCTCAGTTGCCAAAGTGGGCATAAAAGACTCTCAATTCTGTTGGTTCTAACATTGGAAATCCCGTCGATCCAAGAAGAACTCGAGCAGAATTTCAAAGAGTAGGTATGTCTCTTTCATATTATGATCCATTACTATCTGATAAAAATTTTATGATAATAGGTTCAAATCCTAAATCATACTATCATTCCCACCGAGATCCGATATGGCAAACTGCCATGGATGAAGATTACAATTCTCTTCAGAAAAATGCTACATGGGAGCTAGTTTCTCTTCCACCTGGGAGGAAATTAGTTCAATGAAAATGGGTCTACTGAACCGAGGTTGATGCAGATGGCTCAACCTGCAAATAAAAAGTTAGTTTTGTGGAAAAAGTCTTATCCCAAGTTCATGGTGTGGACTATACAGAAACCTTTGCACCGGTAGCAAAAATAGATTCAATCCACCTAGTTTTGGAAATTTCCACATCTAAGCACTGGGAGGTGCACCATATGGATGTGAAGAGTGCATTTCTACATGGAGATCTCCAGGAAGAGATTAATCATCCTGAAGGCTACAGATCAGATCTGACATTAGTGTGCATACTGAAGAAGTCATTGCTTGGTATGCAAAGATGGATTCCTTCCTTTTGTCACAAAATTTTGCAAGATGAAAATCATATCCAAATGTGTACCTACAGCAGCATGAAGGTAATTTGATGATCATTTTCCTTTATGTTGATGACCTTTTGATTACAGGAAGCACTATTGCTTTGATCGGCAATATAAAAACCACACTACATCTAGCATTCGACATGAGTGATTTAGGCTTGTTGAAGCAATTTCTTGGATTAGAGATCACTCAGAATTTTGATGGGATCACCATATCTCAGTCAAAATATGATTCAAACCTGCTAAACAAGTTTAATATGGAAGATTGTATAGTGACACCATTCTCATTCCTCTCAGGAATCAAACTTGAGGAAGGTGATTCCACACCATTGGTGGATTCTACACTTTATTAACAGTTGATTGGAAATCTTCTATACTTGACACACTCTAGGCCTAATATTTCTTATGCCGTGAGTGTTGTGTCAATATATATGCAGCAGCCCCATGAGCTTCACTGGAAGGCAGCCAAGAGAATCTTGCACTATGTGCAGGGTACTAGACATTTTGGCATTCACTATGCTACGGATTCCGATCTAGATTTGGTTGGATTCACTGATTCAGATTGGGAAGGTGTAGCATTGATAGGAATTCCACTTCCGGATATGTTTTCATGATTGGCACAGGGCCTATTTGTTGGCCAAGAAAAAAGCAGGCCGCCATTTCCTTATCTTCAGCAGAGGCAGAGTATCGAGGAGCAGCCAAGAGAATCTTGCACTATGTGCAGGGTACTAGACATTTTGGCATTCACTATGTTGTGGATTCCGATCTAGATTTGGTTGGATTCACTGATTCAGATTGGGAAGGTGTAGCATTGATAGGAATTCCACTTCCGGATATGTTTTCATGATTGGCACAGGGCCTATTTGTTGGCCAAGAAAAAAGCAGGCCGCCATTTCCTTATCTTCAGCAGAGGCAGAGTATCGAGGAACAGTCAATGCTTGCATTCAGGAATTTTGGGTGCAGGGTATTCTAACAGAGTTTTATATTGGTAGCACCACTTATACTATCATCTTTTGTGACAATCAAAGTGATATCAATATCTCGACAGATCCAGTTCAGAGACAAAGGACCAAACATATCAAGATCCACATGCACTACATCTGAGAGCTTGTGCATGACAGAACCATTGTACTGCAATATTGCCCTATAGAAGAGCAAATTGCAGACATCTTCACCAAGAGCTTCACTGAGAAGAAGTTATCTTACCTCCGTTCATTGTTGGGGGTGAGTTATGCTATGGTGAGGACATATTAGATTCTCCAATGTTTAGTTTGAAGGGGGTTTTCTTTCCCACTGGGTTTTTCCCTCTTTCCCCAATTAGATTTTTTCTAGCATTTTTGGATTATTTTTGTACTGGGTGACCTATGGCCTTTGTTTCTAGGGCCCTTTTATTATTTTTTATACCTCCAAGAGATTAGCTTAAGGGGGGTGTTGGATCATTTTCCAACCACACATCATTTATTTGAGACTCACAGCTTAATTTTCCATTTACCCTAAGTATTTTGACTCAATCATGTGCTTACATCATCAGTAGATCACAGTTTTAGTAAACTGGGCCTCCTCCTACATTCTAGAAGCCAACTGGGCCATCAACTGAGCCTCCTCTACCATTCAGGGGGTGATTTGCATGACTAATGCGCACTACTTAGTCCAACTGACATCATTTACAAGTTTTATCAGCCAACTGGAGACTATAAGGCGCCCTACTACACTGGTTGACTTCATCTGGTGATATTCTCACCTACTATTTAGTTAACTGCAGACATAAAGGCGCCCTCTCCTATTTTTGGGAAATCAGTTGAGTTCTGAATCAGTTAGACTCAGCTAGATAGTTTCATATTAGTTTGAGTCAGTCTTATGATATTTAAGTGGTTAACTGATGTGCCGAGTGGTGTTAACTGCCAAGTAAGCCACTCTCATGCATTCAATTCGAATGACCACTCTGAAATTTGAATTGCTTGGCTTATTGTAGCCATTGTTACACATTGTAATGTATCTTCTGAGTATATGACATTATTTTATTGTTGCAAACCTTCTGCACAGTGTTTTCATACATTTTGTTGCATGCATCTCTAGTAACTGTTGTGCTTGTTCCATAGATCTGTTGTTCTTGAATTTTACACCAATTATCCCATTTCTTCTTTAATCCTATGATTTCTCATGGGTTTTCAGGAGAAACAAAAACATATGCTTACCATACCCTATAGTAATAACCTTCAATTTTTACAGAAATTTACAATTAAGTAGAATCTAACTCACTCAAGTTGAGGAATAACAGAGCTTTTCACTCCTCTATCAATTCATGTAGAAAAAATTTAAGTCAATCCAACTTTACATGTTTTGTAGAGAGATGTTGGTACATGGAGACATTAGTTCAAGGTCATTAATTCAAATTGAATGGCATATACTCTTCTATAAATTATAAGCCAACATAGACATATGAAATGGTATAGAAGTGATTTGGGTAGAGGAAATGGCATAGAAATAATTTGGGTAACATAAATTCAAGTCTCATAAATTGGGTAACATAAATTGAGTGCCTACATAGGAGAAACAGGACGATCCTTGTAAACCCATCTCAAAGAACACTCAGCCGACATAATCCATAATCGCACAAAGAAATCAGCTTTAGCCGAACATTCACACAACACCTCCTATCACATTTGCATGGAGAAAACCTCACTGATAGCTAGAGAAGATCATTATTACAAAAGAAGAGTAAGGGAAGCCCTTGAGATTGAAAAAAGGGATAAAACCCTAAACAAGGATGATGGGCTCAAACTTAGTGAGTTGTGGAAACCTACGATTAACCAGATCAAGAGGAATCATAGATCTAAAAATAGATTATTGTCTCCCCATAAAAGTGCCAACCATACTCTCTTTAATGACGGGTGTGTTGTTGATACAACACCCCTCCCCAAAATTTTGAAGGTATTTGGGGCCCCTCCTTTCAATACTTTTGTAGCAAGTTTTTCCTTCGTCTTTCGGGTTTATTTCTTTCTCTAACTTGGCAGAATTTCACCACCTGCTTCCAAGAGAGTTTTCTCATTTTATTTTCCTAAGGCAAAATCATTCTTTTTCTCTTCAGCGCGGATTCTAGTCTTAACTCACCTGTTGTAGCGCAAGCTTTATCCTTAAAATCCTCCGCCCCTTTGGTGCACCTCCAAAAGATAAGTTCCCACTTGGCGCAAAACTCTAAGTCTCTAGTCCTTTTCATCCGGCGCACATTTTTTTAACAGTAGCTCAGCCGCCGTTGACGCATGCCGCTCAATGCAGGTTGTTACCATATCTCAGCCGACGAAGGCGCGGGTCCTACCCTTATCCCTCCCTCCTTTCGAGTTGCGCTTTGATTTCTTAGAGGAGTTAAGAGTTGGTGCATTTCTCCCAGCGTAAATCGTGATGATAGAGTTAGCGCCAACGGCGCAGGAGCCACACTTATCCCTCCCGCTTGCAAGTTCGTACTTAGTCTTTTTCGATAGGCCAAGTTCTGGCACAGTTTTAGGAGCGCATCCGTAATGTCAGGATCGCCTCTTGAAGCAAAAAATAAATTTTTTAAACCTGCACTCCACGCAAAAGTCACGCTCTCCACCTTAGTGCAAAAGTTAAATCGTCACTTGGCGCTTGGCACGAAAAAATCACATCGATCCTTGTGCACTAGCGGGTTTGGTGGGGTTTTTAATAGAGCCATGTGCCATTTTAATGGCAAAGGACCTCAAGCCCCGTGAAATTAAATCCCCCAACCTATCCTCGTATGTGACATAAATTCCACCCTTATTTTAAAAAGTGGAATGGGGTTTTCAAAACATTTTATATTTGTCGAGCAACCAGAGTTTCCCATTTTCATCAAGATCGAGGTTTTCTATTCATCGGGGGCCTGCGGATTCATCTCCTGCCTTGGAACGTTCACCCTCGACAGACCCTGCTAGTCTGACAGGTAGGCTCTATGCCCCTTTCTTTTTCGTGAGCTTGTTTTTACACCATAGGAATTTCTTTGCAAGAATTTTAGAGAGCACAGAACAACTGGTCTCGTCCTTGATCCCAAAATGAGAATCCAAATTCGCCCTGCGTGAACCGAAACCCGGAGAGCTTTGTCCCCACCTGCAAGCATGAACTATGTCTTGCTGTCATACCCTCTGCGTCCTGAGTAAGTTTTTCGTTCACCTTGATATCCCTGAGTTGTCCCGGCAATATCTTATTGCCACAGAGTTTTCTTTTAAAAACCCGTAGAAACCACGTTCACGCGACACCCCGTGTAGCACGAAATTCCCTGCCAAGTATCTACTGCACGTAAAACCCAATCCTTCCCATTCTTGCAGCTAAGGTTTCATTCTATGCACACCGGGGTACACTGCTCAAAGATCAATGGAGAACATTGTTCATTCACGACGAGGTTGCATAAAACCTAGAATGCACGGCCAAAGCTACCTTGGGATGTGTTAAATCAACCCATTGAGTCCACTTGGAAGCTTGATAAACATGCCTATTTTTAACCAATGGAGGCCAACAACTATGCGTTTTTTCCATCTTCACACAAACTTCACTATCAAGTGCCGGCGTATAAAATATCGCTCAAACATTGGCGCACGAGAGCACCACATGTAAACATTTAGGCACATAAATAACTTTGGGCGCCAGCACAGAAATAACGTTAGGCGCCAGCGCAGAGATAGTGTTAGTGTGGCGCGGGTACAATTTCAGTGATAGCACATAAAATAGCTTTGGCTAGTGCATGCTAAGATCTCGGCCTTGGTGCATAAATAACTTTAGGCACTAGCGCAGAATTTTTCTTTAGCCTCGCGCATCCCTGCAATTGCCTTTGCAACATCCTTGCTCCGATCCCTTCTTCCTAGTAGGTTTGTGTGGAATGTTTAAAGAAACCTGTGCACTGTAAAACGAGTGGCACAAATAAGAAATTATCTTGCCACCCATCCAACCTGTTGATATCATACTTATTATTATGAACTGGCCTGACTGTAATAAGCCTTAAGTCAAAGTGGCTGTAATCCTAAGCTATGTTTCATTTGCTTCTATTATTTCTCATGTTCTTCAACTTTGAGTTGATAGCTGAAACTGTGATAAAATTGATTATTTTCTGAAACTGCCTCCACGTTGTGAAAATAGTATTTTATGTCACCTTGCATTTTATAGTTGGTTGAACGTATGCATGCTCTTTATTGACATTACCTTGCCCACCGAAGGATTACCATGCATAGGAAGTCAGCAAAGAAGAAGGTAGCGCAAAAAATAACCTCAGAATCAGATGTGGAAATCCTATTAGATACTTCCCTCGAGACGATGTTTGCTGACACACAAGCTAGCACTGGTGTTCCCCCTGGGAGTTTTGCCCCTGAATTTCAATGGGGCGGTCTGTACAGGTTTATTATGGCTCGGGATAGTACAACAGCCTCCATAGAGGATGCTCTGGTGTATGCCAACATTCGAAGATCTTGTTTGCATAAGGCAACAACTCGACCCAAATTTTTCCCTTGTTCCGAAGTTATTCGATGGCTAATTCCCCACATCCAGACCGACACGAGGCTCATGAATGATAAAAATGGGTTGAGACTGGCATCTTTTGCTCCCGAGCATGTAACTGCTGCCTACAGATTTCCTTCACCCAGAGCTTTTTTAGACAATGATTGGATAGCAAAACATCCAATGGACCCACTAGAATCTGCCCGGAAGATGACGATAAACGACAGGCAGATTAGGAGGAGGCAGAGCAATGAATATGAAAGAAACCTCCTAAAGACCCCTTACAGACTCATCGTCCTGATGTTGAGTCGATTCTTTGGCATGCCTAATGGCAATATGTTTAAGATCGGATGGGTGCTGGTAATGTTTCATATAGCCATGAATGGCACCATCTTCAACTGGGCTGAAATAATTTCAGATAGTTTGACCTCACAACTAACAGCATCCTAGGGAGGACTAACCCAAAAGAGGGCAGAGTTTTTCATGTCTTCATACTTGATCGACTGTCTGTTAAGCAAGCATATGTTCCCGGACTTGGGTTGTTCATGGAAGCCAAAAGAAACAGCGCTCTTCTTAGCTTATCAATGTACATGGCAAGTAAATATGCAAACCACTACAAAATGATTTGCGAGAGATTTATCATGCCATTGTACCAACTTATCTTCATAGAAGAACCAGACTGTATGTCGGAGAATGCAATGCCTATCATTGAAACATTCGGGGACTATTATCACAATGCCGAAGGCACATACATCAAGATGAGTGGAGGAACTCAAGAACCATTTATGTTCCCACGGTATGTTACAGATTTTATAATTCACAAGGAGGCTGTAAGACAACTCTTCGGCACCGACGCAATAAGTAAGCTCTTGTCAGATCGAAGGAAGAGCATGTATCCTCCCATGTCATTTATCATCGAAGCTTACATCCTTCCGAGAGCAAGAGATGGGTAAAACTATGCTCAAGGCTTAGAAGTTTTCCATTTTGGCACAGTCCCTTTCAGAAGGCATGACCCCTATGGTACGGTCAAGTAGCATTGTATAGACCTCAAGATTTCTTTTGAATATGCTCATACTATGGCCCAAAACGAGGAATTCTTTAGGAGTGCCTGCAACCTAACTGAGTTAGGGAAGCGTTACAAGAAGAAAATTGTGAAGGATCCGAGCCCCAAACCCGTTGTTCTGATCCAAAGGGAGCGAGAGGCATTAGCCTTGCAATCAAGGGATCCATCAAGATTAGAGCAGGAACAACAAGATAGAGTGATTCAAGAGCAAGCCCTCAAGCAGTAGCAAGATCAACAAGAATAAGCAAGAATTCAAAATGAGCTAACTACCAAGCTTCAGCAAGAGGAGATTGCAAGGAAGCAACAGGAGCAAGCCTCTTAGTTGAAACAGTAGGAAGAGGCTGCCAGGATCCATAAGGAAGAAGAAGATCAGATGATCCAATAGCAAGCTGTCAAGCAGCAACATGAGGAAGAAGAGAGGCTCCTGAATGAAGAAGCAACTGGATTACAGACACAACAAGAAGAGATAGCAGGAGGGAAGGAGAAAGAACAGACAGAGAAGTCTCCCGAGCCGGAGCCATCTACTCCGACAGACATGGAGGTAGACCCACCATTAATATACTCTCTAGGGATAACTCAGGAAGGGGGTACCTCTTTAGGGAGCTTAGCGTTGACCCCATATAACCCTAGGAAGCACCGCAAAGTAGCAAACCTGGATGCTGTCTATTTCCATGAGCGGAAAAGGGCCATTATTGATAGGATGGTAAAGAAGATGGAAAGAGAGGTTGATGATGAATATGAATTATGGATAACAGAGAAAATATTGGTCCAACGAACTGATGCTGACCCCATGTTCCAAGCCCAATGCACTGTAGCATCAACTAAGGCAACTAAAGCCAATATTGATTTTTTGAAAGGTGAGATAAAGCATTACAGGGAGCAATGTTTTAAGATCAGAGATGATAGGAAGAGGGAGGTGTTGGAAGAAAACAAATTAAAAGAGAAATACAATGAGTTGGTAGGAGAGCAGTTAATGTTAAATGCGAGAGTTCTCCAGCTTGAGAATGAAAAAAACACCTTAGAGATGCAATTGGCCATCTCTGAAGATGAATTGAAGAATCTGAAAGCTCGAATAGCAGAATTGGAGGAACTCGAAGCAAGCAGGGCTCAGCAAATTCATCTTCACCAACAGGAGTATGAAGGGTTGATTCAAGAAAAGGAACAATTGGGGAAACAGCTCAAAGAGGCAATGGAGGACCAACAAAATTTGTCCACATTTTGCAAACAAGCATGTGACATGCGGATTAAAATCCATCAGCTGCTAGTACTGATCTCAGAAGAGATTTGGAGCGTGAAAGATATGATTAAGAAAATGACAACAATTGAATCCAAAGCCCTAAAATCTTGAGAAAAGTTTGCAAATCATGTAGAGGAGCTGAGACAACAATCTGAGTGGAAAAAGAGAAAATCTCAACTCCCTTCACACTTACGCGCCGCTACAGGAGATGAATTGGACGTGGATATAGGGATCTTTGCTGTCCTGAATTGTTTCTATGTAATGAATGATCTTACTATTTTTCTGGGAAATGATGTTTCTCCTAAATGAGTAAAAGAATGCTTTTATGTGTATTAAAGTTATCTTTAATATCTTTAACCCTCTACTGAAAATGTTTCTTTATGATTTAAATGGCTATCCATGCAATCTTTAGATATTTCTTTCAGCACATTACTCATATTTACAATTTGCTCCTTGAAATGATAGATTAGATTTATTTCAGTTTTAGATACAGATTTGTTTCAAGTTCTGCATTTAGATTAAATTAGCTTAGGCACTTGCATATCATCTTAACAATAAAATCAAAAAATGACAGTGGATTGGGCCATAACTGGTGTAAAAGGAAGCAAATCTCCAAATCTAACGGTAGTCGGAACCGCTAACCGGACGGATTCCCCATACCAAACGGTGGACAATCTAATTGGGATAGTTTACCGAGGAGAATCCCTTTCTGCTTGATGCTGCGATCTTCAGGGCATCAACAGTTTTTGGCGCTAGAAGGAGGGCCTGAAGTGCATGGCTGATAAAGGAAAATCTCTCATTGTCAAAAATGTTACTGAAAACCTACTTGAAACAGGAATTTCAGACAGCCCAAATCTTGAAGTAGCAAATCATGAAAACCCCATCTCTGATTCTGAACACCAAGCAGTATTGTATGCTCTGCCTTTTGCCGAAATAGAGGATTTAAGAAGACATACACGATCTTATGTCAGACAACTAGGTGGTTTAAACGCATTAACTTTTCTCCCTAGAAAAAGTACTCCCAGAAAAGAAAGACAGTACACCCGTGATTCGATTCTTGTGCAGAATTTTGAAGAACTTGTAAATTTAACTGTGGAAGAGATCGCAAAACCCCTTAAAGAAATTGATCTTGAAAGCCCAAAAAAATTTTCAGATTCTGAAAATCTTGGAGAACTTGTTACTCCAAAGAACACTCCACTTAATTCACCACACGATTCTCCACCCAATTCTCCACATAGAACCATGGTTGTACCTGCTTGGAGAGCAAGGAGAGCATTAAATCTAGCTGGGCCATTCCACAATCTGCCTAAAAATCCAGAGAAATTTTTTCCCAAATATGACCCAGGTAAGGGGATATCTGTTGAAGATCATCTTAAGAGTTTTTACTTAGCTTTGAATCTTTTAAATGTGTAGCATGAAGATGTAGTTTGTAGGCTTTTCCCATACACATTTGAACCAAAAGTTTCTTCCTGGTATTTTAGCTTACAAGCTAGCTCAATTTCCAGCTGGGAAGAATTTGAAACATGTTTTTTAAAGAAGTATGGAAATAAAAAAATTGTAGCTACACTCATGAAAGAATTATTGTCCATGAGAATGGAAAAGAAAGAAAAGGTTCAAGACTTCAACCAAAGGTTCACTACGCTCTTGAATAATTTCAGCGAAGCAAATAAACTGGCAGAAGAATCTCTAGTTG
Organism: Larix kaempferi; assembly: GCA_027924585.1. Lineage (NCBI taxonomy): Eukaryota > Viridiplantae > Streptophyta > Pinopsida > Pinales > Pinaceae > Larix > Larix kaempferi. Next base: position 8,630,839 of record BSBM01000722.1, on the reverse strand, counting down.
AATATTATACAACAGCACTTGAAGGACCTATAGCAATGTTTGTCAAAAGATCTAAGAAAACCACCCTGATAGAAAATTTTGAAGAAGCTAGGAAGGTGGAAGAAGAAGCAGACAACATTGCCAAGCATGCCTTAGATGCAGAAACAAAACCAACAACTAGTAAAAAGACCTTGTTGCTCACCAGGAATAAAGAAGAGTCGTCGGCGGACATGGAAAACGTAGTTAAGATGATGCAGAAATTGTCAAATAAAATTGTAGATCTTGAGAAAGATAAAGCAGCTAGCACGTCTAGGAAGCCTTTCAAACCATTCTACAAGAAGAGAGAAGACAACGATCAACCTCATCCACCTATGAATACTTCTCCTTGTTTAAATCTAAATGAAATAGGGATGGAACACTTTTGTACCTTTCATCAAGAGCCGCACTCTGAAAAGAGCTGCCCACAATGGATTAACTCTATGAGTTTAGTCATGAACCAAATGTTGGATTCTCAGATTCCAGATCAAGATGATCCTCCAGAGGAACAAACTCTTGAAACAGAGGAGCCCTCCCCAGATACTACCATGGTGTTATGGGACTGGGTACCTCTAACTGAACCAATAGAAGGTGACCCTGTGGAGAGCCTGGTTTCTGCTGTAAACATTAATACTCGCAGTAAAGGTCCTATTACAGATCCAGTTCCAAGTTCAACTACATCCAAACCTAAAACTTCCAAATAGACACCTAAAAGGCACATTACAGTCATTCCACCACAACCTAAAGCTAACCCAACAGTGGTCAAGCAACCTAACATTGACACAACAGTTCAGCAACCAAAGGTCACACTGAATAAGACAGATAACCAAACTAGAATTGTAAAAGAATGTGATATGGGATATGACATCATTGAAGATATAAAGAAAGTAAAGACAAATGTTTCAATATTTGATATGTGCAGTTTGCCCCTGCAACGAGACAAGTTGTTGCATGCTCTTCAATCCCAGCCCAGCACTCCATTAATAGATACTCAAGAAGACCCTAAAATTAATGAGGCCAGTATCGACGGGAAATCAAAATTGCAGACATTGTCGTTCCTTTTAACTTTTGAAATCTTCAATCACAATGTGCACAACTGTCTGGTAGATTCTGGAGCATCCTCGAATGTCATGCCACTGTCTATCTGTAAAAGGATTAACGGTCAACCAATTCCATCTCCTGCCCAGATTATTCAGTTAGATAGGACTGCCGTCAAATTTATTGGGGAAATGAAAGATGTCCTCATTAGGTTGTCAGCAGATTCTAGAGCTTGTCAGTTCATTGGCATAATGGTAGTTGACATTCCTGAAGCCTATGGTTTGATCCTAAGTAGGGACTGGTCCACAAAATTGAATGGTTACTTGTTCACTAATTGGCCCCATTTATGGTTGCCATATCAGAATAGACAAAATCCGATCAAGGTTCTGAGGGAACCACACATGAAACAAAATGTAACTCAACTAGAAGGAAAGAATGAAGCTGTAGCCTCCTCATCCTCAGTTTTGGGAAATTATTTCTTAGAAATTGATTCGGGTAATTATCAGTCTGAAACTATTAGCCATGAATCAGATGAGCAGTCCGATCTCCTTCATTTTTCTCGGACTAATGATATTGACTGTAATATAGTTAGTTTAGTCACTAACTTAGATCATAAGGATACTAACTTAGCTAAATCAAACGATCTTTTTTGGACATTATACTTTGATGGTTCTAAAACTTTGGAAGGATCCGGAGCCGGTTGTGTTTTGATGGATCCATAAAGAAATAAGTACTTGTTGTCCTATAGGTTAGAGTTTGATTGTACTAACAACACTGTTGAATATGAAGCTTTGGTCCATGAATTGAAGAAAGCCATCAGTTTAAATGTTAAGTACCTAAAGGTTTTTGGCGACTCGAAAATAGTTGTGAGACAAGTAAGAGATACCATTCACTGTCTTTCGCCTCATTTGAGGAGTTATCAAGCTGAGGTATGGGATTTAATTACGCATTTTCATGCTTTCAATATAAAGTCTATTCCTAGACTGCAAAATTCTGTAGTTGATTTATTAGCAACATCTACTTCCAGATTGGTGCCAACTGATAACAAGTGCTCAATTGAATTGGTTTGCAGGCCTTCTGTCCCTGACAATATCACAAACTTCAGAGTCTTTGATGATAACGAACAGATTATCAGTTTTCTAACAAATGAAGACATGTTCCAAGAAGCTGTGATAGACAAAGAAGAGCACGATTCTGATTTACAAAAGAAAGATACGGCTAAAGGCAATTTCATCCCTAAAGGGGTGAGGTCACTTGAAACGATGTTTGATCTACAGAGAAAGTTCAAGAGACCAGCAAATACCAAGACCAATAGCTCATCAATGTATCATGAATTACTAAATCTGGGTACCGAAGTTGAACCAAAGTTTGTTAACGTTGGCAAATGTTGTTCACCGGGAGAAAGAGATAAGTTCATCAAGCTGTTTCGACAATATAAGGATGTTTTTGCATGGACTTATGAAGATCTGAAAACATATGACATCCACATTATTCAACATGTCATACCAATGAACGCAGGTGTCAAGCCATTTCAACAGCAATTAAGAAGGATGCACCCTACTCTTGAACCTTTGATTCAAAAGGAACTGAAGAAGTTATTGGATGCTAAAATAATTTTTAAGGTCCGACATTCCGAATGGGTTGCTAACCTTATTCCCATGAGAAAGAAGTCAGGACAGATAAGACTATGTGTTGACTTCATAAATTTGAATAGAGCTTCAGATAAAGACAACTATCCCATCCCTTTAATGGAACAATTTCTCCAGATGGTATCAGATCAGAACTCTTTTCCCTTCTTGATGGTTTCTCTGGTTACAATCAAGTATTAGTAGCTGAAGAAGACCATCTTAAGACTACTTTCCACACTAAGTGGGGACATTTCGCATACCGAAAGATGCCATTCGGCCTGATAAACGCAGGAGCTACGTTTCAGCGGGCAATGGACATCGCCTTCTGAGGATTGGGAGGTCATTGTGTTGTGGTCTATTTAGATGATGTGACAATTTTTTCAAAGAAAAGAGAAGATCATGTTGTTCATTTGAAGCAAATTTCTTATCATTGTCGAAAATATGGTATCTCTTTAAATCCCAAGAAGAGTGTGTTCGCTGCTCTCGAAGGTAAACTATTGGGTCACATCATTTCAAAAATGGGAGTTTCAATAGATCAAGAGAGAGTACAAGCTATCAATAAAATTTCCATGCCTCATAACAAGAAATCCATGCAGTCATTTATGGGCACTATCAATTTTGTCCAAATATTTGTCCCTGATTTCGCTCAAATTGTTCAACCTTTGCATCAAATGGTCAAGCAAAGCATACAATTCAAGTGGACGGACTTGGAAAATGATGCATTCAGAGACATTAAGGCGGCCATAGCTAAGGCTCCTTCCTTAAGAATCCCAGACTTTGACAAATATTTTATCTTGTATACTTTTGCTTCAGATGACTCTCTCGCGGTTGTGCTCACGCAAAAGGTAGAATTAGGAGACGAGTACCCAATTCGTTTATGAGCACTGGTCTGCAAGGTGTTGAACTGAACTACCCCATTGTCGACAAACATGCGTATGCTGTCTTCAAAGCGGTCAAACAATTCAGACCATATATTCTTAAGAACAGAACTAAAGTTATAGTTCCCCACCCAGCTGTTAGATCCCTTTTCGTTCAAAAAGAATTAGGAGAAAGGAGGGGAAACTGGGTCACAGCTCTTCAAGAATATGATTTAGAATTTAAACCAGCCGCCATCATCAAAGGTCAAGGCCTGCGTAAATTTCTTACAGATTATTCGATGGATGAAGAGCAGCATTGGAAGAATGAAGCTGAGCTGAATTCAGTTGAAGTATGTCCCATTTTCACAACTCTTGAATCATGGTATAGAGATCTAGTGCATTATTTACAGCAAGGATACCTACCAGATCACTGGAGTTCTAAGCAGAGAAGGGCCCTTCGTTTGAAATCAGCAGCTTATCAAATTATTGATGGAATACTTTTCAGAAAGAATTACGATGGAATTTTTCTCAGATGTCTAGAAAAAGAAGATGTAAGTAAAGTTGTTAAAGAGTTACACGACGGTCTTGCTGGTGGGAATTATTTAGGGGAGACGAAAGCTCACAAAATAATCAGAGCTGGATATTATTGGCCCACTTTATTCCGAGATTCCCATGCTTATGCGCGGAGCTGTGATATATGCCAAAGAAGTGCTGGGAAATTACCTAAGGCAGCAGGACCTTTGCAGCTAGTTATTATCTCAGAACCTTTCGAACAATGGGGTATAGATGTCATTGGAGAGATAAAGCCAAATTCTTCTCTTCAACATCGATACATCCTCACAGCCATGGACTACTTCACCAAATGGATGGAGGCAATCCCATTGCACAAGATCAACGAAGATGCAGTCATCAATTTCTTGAAAGAGAACATCATAACCAGGTTTGGGGTTCCAATTTCCCTAGTTTTTTATAATGCTAATTATTTCTCATCTTTTAAAATAAATGAATTTGTTTATGAAAGAGGAATTAAATTGCATTATTCAGCCAATTACTACCCCCAGGGAAACGAACTAGCTGAATCCTCAAACAAAAACCTTATCCGAATTCTCAAGAAGACTGTGATTGAAAATCAGCGAAGCTGGCATATAGCTCTCCCAAATTCCTTATGGGCAGATAGAGTAACTCCAAAGAATGCATTAGGGGTTTCCCCTTACACCTTCGTCTATGGCAAGGAAGCCATCCTCCCTCCCGACATCTTTCTTCCATCCTTACAGTTGTCTCAAGCCTTTCGAGGGTCTGGTAGTCAGGTTTTACAATCCAGGATCGATACTTTGCTTCAACTTGAAGAAGCTCGACAGAGAGCCAAAGACCGATTTCATCAACATCAAGACATAGTCAAAAGATGGTTCGATAAGAGGAAGTCTGGTAAAAGAAGTTTTGAAGTAGGAGATTTAGTTCTGAAATGGTACCATAATCATGAAGGCAAGGGGATGCACACGAAATTCCAACACTTATGGATAGGCCCTTACCAAATTTCTGCAAAGCTCGGCCCATCCACTTACAAGCTAACAGACCTCTAGGGAAAGAAAGTAACCCTTCCTCTCAATGGCCTCACCTTGAAATAATACTTTGCATAGTCTCACTGATAATTTCTGTACATAAATAAACCTTTCCTTTTGTTTTATTTTAGTCTCTTGTTTTCTTTGTTTTAGCGAAATTGTCTTTTTCTCTCAGCATTTGAACTTTTGTACAATTTTTTTTTCCTGAAATGCCTGCAATTAGGCCTTTCGTGAAGGTAGATCTCTTAAGAAATCTCACAACTCGTCGAACCGGGAAGGCATCCTCAAAAGAAAGTTTATCCATGCATTTTGGCTTTTGTTGATCGTTCTCCAGAATGAAGAGAGCCTGTTCTGTTGGTCACACTAACCCTTGTTGAAATAGCAAAGATCTATGACTATCTTTATCACTATCTTCGAGCTCCATCCACCCTCACACTTAGAAGCATCTCAAGAAGATCGTTATGGTTGGACCCACGGAAAGGAAGCACATCTCAAAGGTATTGAAGTGACTCCATGCTGCAAATCAAAAGCCAAAAGGCTTATAATCAAGGGTCTATTTTCCATAAATTCTCGCCTCAATCAAAGCATGGCTGAGATAAAAGCAATACGTTCAAATCATGAAAGTTGTTCAAAAAAAAAAAAAAAACTCAGCTCAAGCTAGGTTCTTCTCTGTCCGTGAGGCTTGATAAATCAATAAAATCTCTCGCTCACACAAAAGGACATTATGGATTGAAGAACCAAAATCAAAGATTGTAATTCAAAGGAAAATATTTCTGGAAGGCTCAAACAACCAAAGGCTGTCAAATACGTAAACATTCAAAAGGATGCATGCAGCATGGGAATGAGGAAAAAGAGCAATAGTGTCTACGAGATGTTGTTACAATTCTGTGGAGTCCGACGATAGTGGTCATCTGAAGGATGAATCTTCTAAAATGAACCTCATTTTTTGGCCCTTGGAAAGTTTTAAGGGTGTCTTTATCAAAGCTCCCCTATCCCGATGACCAACAGATAAAGCAACTACTTCCTTCGCCAAGATTCGAACACTCAAGTCGAATGTTGCACATAAGGTGAGCAGCTTATAAAATAATCCTTCAGGTGAACGAGAGATTTTTTCAGAGATCTGTGTTCGCCAACGATTCGCCAATTGTTGTTGATACAACACCCCTCCCCAAAATTTTGAAGGTATTTGGGGCTCCTCCTTTCAATACTTTTGTAGCAAGTTTTTCCTTCATCTTTCGAGTTTATTTCTTTCTCTAACTTGGCAGAATTTCACCACCTGCTTCCAAGAGAGTTTTCTCATTTTATTTTCCTAAGGTAAAATCATTCTTTTTCTCTTCAGCGCGGATTCTAGTCTTAACTCACCCACTGTAGCGCAAGTTTTATCCTTAAAATCCTCCGCCCCTTTGGCGCACCTCCGAAAGATAAGTTCCCGCTTGGCGCAAAACTCTAAGTCTCTAGTCCTTTTCATCCAGCCCACATTTTTTTAACAGTATCTCGACCGTCGTTGGTGCATGCCGCTCAGCGCAAGTTGTTACCATATCTTGGCCGACGAAGGCACGGATCCTACCCTTATCCCTCCCGCCTTTCGAGTTGCACTTCGCTTTCTTAGATGAGTTAAGAGTTGGCGCATTTCTCCCAGCGCAAATCGTGATGATAGATTTAGCGCCAACGACGCAGAAGCCACACTTATCCCTCCCGCTTGCAAGTTCACGCTTAGTCTTTTTCGATAGGCCAAGTTCTGGCACAGTTTTAGGAGCACATCCGTAATGACAGGATCAACTCTTGAAGCACAAAATCAATTTTTTAAACCTACGCTCAGCGCAAAAGTCACGCTCGCCTCCTTAGTGCAAAAGTTAAATCGTCACTTGGCGCTTGGCACGAAAAAATCACATCGATCCTTGTGCACCGATGGGTTTGGTGGGGTTTTTAATAGAGCCATGTGCCATTTTAATGGCAAAGGACCTCGAGCCCCATGAAATTAAATCCTCCAACCTATCGTCGTATGTGACATAAATGCCACCATTATTTAAACAAGTGCAACGAGGTTTTCAACACATTTTATATTTGCTGAGCAACCAGAGTTTCCCATTTTCATCAAGAGCGAGGTTTTCTATTCGTTGGGTTCCTACGGATTCATTTCCTGCCTCGGAACGTTCGCCCTCAACAGACCCTGCTAGTCTGACGGGTAGGCTCTATGCCCCTTTCTTTTTCGTGAGCTTGTTTTTACACCATAGGAAGTTCTTTGCAAGAAGTTTAGAGAGCATAGAACGACTGGCCTCATCCTTGATCCCAAAATGAGAATCCGAAGTTGCCCTGCACGAACTGAAACCTGGAGAGCTTTGTCCCCGCCTGCAAGCATGAACTCTGTCCTGTCGTCATACCCTCGGCGTCCTGAGTATGTTTTTCTCCCACCTTGATATCCCTGAGTCGTCTCGGCAGTATCTTATTGCCGTAGAGTTTTCTTTTAAAAACCTGTAGAAACCAAGTTCACGCGACAGCCTATGTAGCAGGAAATTCCATGCCAAGTATCTACTGCACGTAAAACCCAATCCTTCCCATTCTTGCAGCTAAGGTTTCATTCTATTCACACCGGGGTACATTGCTCAAAGATCAATGGAGAACATTGTTCATTCACGATGAGGTTGCATAAAACCCACAATGCCCGACCAAAGCTACCTTGGGACATGTTAAATCAACCCATTGAGTCCACTTGGAAGCTTGATAAACAAGCCTGTTTTTAACTGATGGAGGCCAACAGCTATGCGTTTTTTCCATATTCACACAAACTCCACTATCAAGTGCCGGCGCATAAAATCTCACTCAAACATTGGCGTACGAGAGCACCACATGTAACATTTAGGCATGTAAATAACTTTGGGCGCCAACGCAGAAATAACGTTAGGCGCCAGTGCAAATATAGTGTTAGGATGGTGCAGGTACAATTTCAACGATAGAGCATAAAATAGCTTTGGCTAGTGCATCCTAAGATCTCGGCCTTGGTGCATAAACAACTTTAGGCGCTAGCGCAGAATTTTTCTTTAGGCTCGCGCATCCCTACAATTGCCTTTGCAACGTCCTTTAAAACGAAACCTGTGCACTTTAAAACGAGTGGTGCAAATAAGAAATTATCTTGCCACCCATCCACCCAGTTGATATATGCTTATTATTATGAACTGGCCTGACTGTAATAAGCCTTAAGTCAAAGTGGCTGTAATCCTAAGCTATGTTTCATTTGCTTCTATTATTTCTCATGTTCTTCAGCTTTGAGTTGATAGCTAAAATTGTGATAAAATTGATTATTTTCTGAAACAGCCTTCATGTTGTGAAAATAGTATTTTATGTCACCTTGCATTTTATAGTTGGCTGAACGTATGCATGCTCTTTATTGACATTACCTTGCTCACCGCAGGATTACCATGCATAGGAAGTCAGCAAAGAAGAAGGAAACACAGAAAATAACCTCAGACTCAGACGTGGAAATCCTATTAGATACTTCCCTCGAGATGATGTTTGCTAACACACAAGCTACCACTAGTGTTCCCCCTGGGAGTTATGCCCTTGAATTTCAATGGGGTGATCTGTACAGGTTTATTATGGCTCAGGATAGTACAACAGCCTCCATAGAGGATGCTCTGGTGTATGCCAACATCCGAAGATCTTGTTTGCATAAGGCAACAACTCGGCCTGAATTGTTCCCTTGTTCCGAAGTTATTGGATGGCTAATTCCCCACATCCAGACCAACACGAGGCTCATGAATGATAAAAATGGGTTGAGCCTGGCATCTTTCTCTCCTGAGCATGTAACTGTTGCCTAGAGATTGCCTTCACCCAGATCTTGTTTAGACGATGATTGGATACCAAAACATCCAATGGATGCACTAGAATCTGCCCGGAAGATGACGATAAACGACAGGCAGATTAGGAGGAGGCAAAGTAATGAATATGAAAGCAACATCCTAAAGACCCCTTGCAGACTCATCGTCCTGATGTTGATTCAACTCTTCGGCATGCCTAATGGCAATATGTTTAAGATCGGACGGGTACCGGTAATGTTTCATATAGCCATGAATGGCACCATCTTCAATTGGGTTGAAATAATTTCAGATAGTTTGGCCTCGCGGCTAACAGCAGCCCAGGGAGGACTAAACCAAAAGAGGGCAGAGTTTTTCATGTCTTCATACTTGATCAATTGTCTATTAAACAAGCATATGTTCCCAAACTTGGGCTGCTCATGGAAGCCAAAAGAAACAACCATCTTCTTAGCTTATCAATGTACATGGGCAAGTAAATACGCAAACCACTACAAAATGATTTGCAAGAGATTTATCATTCCATTGTACCAGCTTATCTTCATAGAAGAACCAGACTATATGTCGGAGAATGCAATGCCTCTCATTGAAACATTCAGGGACTATTATCACAATGCCGAAGGCACATACATCAGGATGAGTGGAGGAACTCAAGAACCATTTATGTTCCCACGGTATGTTACAGATTTTATAATTCACAAGGAGGCCGTAAGACAACTCTTCGGCACCGGCACAATAAGTAAGTTCTTGTCAGACCAAAGGAAGAGCATGTATCCTCCCATGCCATTTACCATCGGAGCTTACAGCCTTCCGAGAGAAAGAGACGGGGAAAACTATGCTCAAGGCTTAGAAGTTTTCCATTTTGGCACGGTCCCTTTCAGAAGGCATGACCCCTGCGGTACAGTCAAGCAGCATTGTATAGACCTCAAGATTTCTTTTGAATATGCTCATACTATGGATCGAAATGAGGAATTCTTCAAGAGCGCCCACAACCTAACTGAGTTAGGGAAGCGTTACAAGAAGAAAATCGTGAAGGATCCGAGCCCCAAACCTGTTGGTCTGCTCCAAAGGGAGCGGAAGGCATTAGCCTCGCAATCAGGGGATCCATCAGGATTAGAGCAGGAGTAGCAAGATAGAGTGCTTCGAGAGCAAGCCCTCAAGCAGCAACAGAATCAAGAAGAAGAAGCAAGAATTCAAAATGAGATAATTGCCAAGCTTCAGCAAGAGGAGATTACAAGGAAGCAACATGAGCAAGCCTCTCAGTTGAAACAACAGGAAGAGGCTGCCAGGATCCAGAAGGAAGAAGAAGATTGGATGCTCTAAGAGAAAGCTTTCAAGCAGCAGCATGAGGAAGAAGAGAGGCTCCTGAATGAAGAAGCAACTAGATTACAGAAACAACAAGAAGAGCTAGCAGGAGGGAAGGAGAAAGAACAGATAGAGAAGTCTCCCGAGATGGAGCCATCTACTCCGACAGACATGGAGGTGGACCCACCATTAATATACTCTCCAAGGACAACTCAGGAAGGGGGTACCTCTTCAGGGAGCTTAGCACTGACCCCATATAACCCTAGGAAGCAACGCAAAGTGGAAGTCATTGATATTGTCTATTTCCATGAGCGGAAAAGTGCCATTGTTGATAGGAGGGTAAAGAAGATGGAAAGCGTGGTTGATGATGAATATGAATTATGGATAACAGAGAAAACATTTGTCTAAGGAACTGATGTCGACCCCACATTCCAAGCCCAATGCATTGTAGCATCAGCTAAGGCAACTAAAGCCAATATTGATTTTTTGAAAGGTGAGATAAAGCATTATAGGGAGCAATGTTTTAAGATCAGAGATGATAGGAAGAGGGAGGTGTTGGAAGCAAACAAATTAAAAGATAAATACAATGAGTTGGTAAGAGAGAAGTTAATGCTAAATGCGGGAGTTCTCCAGCTTGAGAATGAAAAAAACACCTTAGAGATGCAATTGGCCATCTCTGAAGATGAACTGAATAATCTGAAAGCTCGAATAGTAGAATTGGAGGAACTCGAAACAAGCAGGGCTCAACAAATTCATCTTCACCAACAGGAGTATGAAGGGCTGATTCAAGAAAAGGAACAATTGGGGAAACATCTCAAAGAGGCAGCGGAGGACAGCAAAATTTGTCCACATTTTGCAAACAAGCATGTGACATGCGGATTAAAATCCATCAGCTGCTAGTACTGATCTCGGAAGAGATTTGGAGCGTGAAAGATATGATTAAGAAAATGACAACAATTGAAGCCAAAGCCCTAAAATCTCTAGAAAAGTTTGCAAATCATGTAGAGGAGCTGAGACAACAATGTGAGTGGAAAAGGGGAAAATCTCAAGTCCCTTCACACTTACGTGCCGCTACAGTGGACATGGATATAGGGATCCTTGAATTCGCCAAGTATTGCGGTGCCAAGCTAAGTTTGGAAATCAGGAAGACGATCCACAAGTTTTGTTCGTCCTACTCCACACTCAGGGAATCACATAGCAAGTGTCATCTGATTCTTCCTGCCTCCATTTATGATTTCCCAAAGGAAGAAGATCGATTGTCCAAGCTTCAAAACGAGCTGGACAAAGTCTTGGATTATATCAAGAAGATAGAAGTATTGACTCAGGACGAATTTCAATAGTTCATTTGCCATCTTGCAGTACATATTCACTTCCTAGAAGCGATGACTAAAGAAGCCACAGAGGGAAAAGCGCTGATCAAATTGGACCTACGCAAACATGAAATAGCGTCCCAGGCAACAGTATCTTCCCGTAGAAAGCTTATCGTAAAGGATATCAACCAATGGACCACATACATTCAAGGTATAGATGGCCCGGTAATTACAAGTGAGCCGGTTGGTGGAGGCGAGTCTCCAAGTCAACAAGCAGAAGCCCCAGCAGAATAGATATACCATTCTTACTTTGTTGTAAATAAAAGGAGAAGCTGAAATTCTACCTTTTGTATAAATGCTTTAAAGGGACAGTTGGCTGTCATTTTGTCTCATATGAAAGGTGTCCCACGAATCTGGGAAATAGATAATTATACACCAAAATCCAAATTAGAAGCTTCTAGATTTAGGGTACACTTGTCAGCGCATGGAGCCTTTTTGTAAAGTTATAAATAGAAGTTAAGAAGAGGAGTAGAGAGAATTTTTGCAGGGAAAAGGATTTTCAGAGCTTGTACGAACTATTTTGCACTTGCTCCAAGAAAGTGAGTTTTTCCTAATAAGAGCCTGGAGAGGACGTCTTTTGCCTGGAAATGTGGATTAGATACTTGCTGGATTATTCTTGTGACATTCTGACACTGCGGTGAGATCTTTCTTTGCTGTCCTGAATTGTTTCTATGTAATGAATGATCTTACTATTTTTCCGTGCAATGTTGTTTCTCCTAAATGAGTAAAAGAATGCTTTTATGTGTATTAAAGCTATCTTTAATATCTTTAACCCTCTGTTGAAAATGTTTATTTATGATTTAAATGGCTATCCATGCAATCTTTAGATATTTCTTTCAACACATTACTCGTATTTACAATTTGCTCCTTGCAAGGATAGATTAGATTTATTTCAGTTCTAGATACAGATTTGTTTCAAGTTCTGCATTTAGATTAAATTATCTTAGGCACTTGCATATCATCTTAACAATAAAATAAAAAAATAACGGTGGATCGAGCCATAACTGGTGTAAAAGGAAGCAAATCTCCAAATCTAACGGTAGCCAGAACCACTAACCGGACGGATTCCCCATACCAAACGGTGGACAATCTAATTGGGATAGTTTACCGGGGAGAATCCCTTTCTGCTTGATGCTGCGATCTTTGGGGCATCAACAAGGTGACTAATCTGTATTTATGCTTTAAAAGACATATATTTTTAATCATCATCCCAATCTCCTGGATTGAGTGATCGCCCTAAGGATGGACTCAAATATATGAAGTCCGAAATGTTGGCTGAAAAAATCTACGCAGGTCTCCTGTTTCACAAATAAATTCAAGTCGATCAACTTGAACAAAATTAAGGAAAAGTTGAACCCTCTAGCCATGTAGGACTTCATGGAAACACTAGCAAAGGCCATGTTGAGGTTGTGAAGGTTGTTGTGTCATCTATAGGTAATAGGCGGTGCACTACACCAAATGTAGCGCACATAGAACTTAGGGGATGCACTAAAGGTGTGAAAATATATAAACCCACTCTAATGCTAGAATGATTCTAAAGGTAATTTACTTATGAACTATGAGTGTGATTGAACTATACATTGTTTATATAATGCCTATGAGAAACTTAGGTTTCATCCAAATAAAGCATAACTCGCCTCAATATGAGGCCAAATAAGAGAGCACATTGTCCTTTTCATGACTAAAAGGACTTTGTACATTGATTGGTTGATTAATGGTATTCTTTCATACTTTGAAGTAAAACTTATGATAAAACCTTAAAACTCTTTCATAGTTGGAAGTAAAACTTATGATAAAACCTCAAAACCCTTTCATACTTTGAAGTAAAACTTATGATAAAACCTTAAAACTTGCATCGTGTTTTGTGAAAAAAAATGAAATTGCAGCAACATTATTTAACCCATGTAGCTTAAAGTTGAGGACTAGTAAGACCACATTCAACAAAATTGGGTAAAAATTCAAGATATATAATCCTTTTGCAATTTTGTATATCAATGTTTCTAGCATTATTGTCAATTTTGTTGAAACCTTATTTTTCGCTATTTAAATTATCATTATTCTTATAATAGTTAAATATAACTCAATATATTAAGCGAAGTGAGGGCCATGTAAGAGACATTTATATTAATAAATTGCATTGACCATGGGATTCAACATTTATTTATTTTTCTTTAGTATAAGAAAATTGTGTAACAATTTGATTTGTCATTTGTTATTGATGTGATGTATGCTGTTGTCACGAGGAAAACTATCTTATAACCGGGGTGAGATCATCAACATACTAGGCTTGCTAAGAAATACATCTAGGGTTGTACGAAAATCAAATGAGGGTTTGCATTCAAACAAAACTAGATCAAAGGATAAAAATGATGCACCTTATTTATGTAGGTTGATCCAAGCTTTTGTTGCTCTTTAGCTTTTCTCCAAACCTTCGGCCTCTTGATGTAAGAACCTGCAAAACCACAGCCATAATAAAATAATTGAAAGATCAAGAATAAGACAAGAATATAAACATATGAATCTACTCTCAACATAAAATATTATTCATTCCATCAATCAAATCATAAAATCATAAATAGGGAAGAGAAAGATGTCAATTCTTTATTGATAACAGAAACAAGTACAATATTACCTTATAACTGGTCTAACACCTCCCGAAACCTCGAATATGGATCTCCTTGCTTCTCTTCTCCAACACACCCAATCAGTCTCCAGATATACCAAGGATATGACAACATATACACAATGCAAATGGCGGTGGAGATAGCACTATTACTCCAGCATAACATTACTTGTGGAAAAAAAGGTCCTCCCCATGGCCTTACTTCCATTTTTTTATACTAAGTGTGTATAGATAGGCTCAAATGAGAAGAGGTTGCAACCGGTAGGGTAGTTACCAAAACCACCCCAACTGCCCCAATTTCGATTTTTATTTTATTGTTTGGATTTTTTGGGAAAAAATGATGGTCACCAAGGGGAAACGTGTGCGTAACATGCACTTGAGACAAGAGCAAGGTGTGTTTTCAACATTTTATTGAAAACGTTGGTGGAACACATACCGCTAGTGATTAACACGCAAGTTGCTTGAACACCAATAGTGGTTTTGTAATAACACTAATTTGCAAACTTCATTTGTGCTAGAGAATCAGTGGATGATCAAAGCCAAAACATCAAATACCAAATCCAGAATCTTCCATCCATGTTGTCCTTCTGTGTGATCAATAGTTGTAATGTTATCACATATGGAGAAGTGTCAATTTGGGCTATAACAGATGCCCCCAAATGTATGAGGTCAAAGGGGAACATGATGGCCGAAATACATTATAAATAGATTGGGATATGGAGTCAAGAAACACAAGAATTGTAAGAATCTCAGTCTCAACGAAGTGCCTGAAACAGAAAAAGGGTGTCAAACAATCTTAACTCTTGGACATATGTCGATGTTCAAGATGCTAGAACGTGATCTCTCGAAAGATACAATGATGATCCAATATAGATGTATAGATGATGTGGATATCATGGCCACAAAAATACAAAGTGGATCCATGAGAAATAAATGGATCAAGACCACAACATGACAAAGAGGATCCATGTCCAACAAATTATCATAGCCACAAGAATACAAGATGGATCTATGTCAAAACTGGAGATCATAGCCACAACAGAACACAGTGGAGCTATGTCTCGTCAAGTTCCAAATAAGTTGTGGCATAGTCTTGCGCAACTCATGCAATCGAAAAAGTAAGGATACTACCGTTAGCCTAGGGTCTCCAATCCAAACCGCCTAAAGGTATGAATCCTAACCATGCGAATAAATGAACTAAGGTCGAACATGGGGGATACCATTTAATTACTAGTCATTGATGAATATTGTTAACAAATGCAAGGGAACCCACCGATAATGATAATGGGCCCCGAGGTACCTAGTACATTCTAACATGTGTGAATCTATGTTCTTGAAGTTGAATACCTGAAGAATCCATTGACTAAGAGACATTGGTGTATTCTCATTACCTGATAATGAGGGAAATTTCCACTGATGACTACAATTTCCAAGGTACTAGTGAAACTATAAACCTCATTCCTATAGCAAGATGAGTTGAATTCGGTGGGAAGAGGCATGTTGGAAGGAATGCATTAAGGAATCCTCCATCATCCAACACAAGGAACAATCAAGTACTGATTTGATTTGGAGTAGGACTAAATACATGATGAAACATACTGACACCAGGGAATGGAAAACATATGAACTCAAGGAAACTGCAGAATGGACAACATAGGTTATATTCTTGAACAATGAGCACGACACAATGGTGACTTAGGAAAATTTGAACACAAAGGGACCAATGATATAAATCCGCAATGTAGAAGACATTGACATATTCTCCATATGATTGGAAGAGTAGCCAAACAAAGGAGTAATAACTCTAAGATCAGGTCTATCCTAAGGCCAAAAACTAGAACGCAACTTTTTTTAGAGACTCAAAGTTGGTGCTTTGTTCAATGACACATTTGAATTGATATCATTAAATTGAGAGATATGTGAAATCTTTCCCTTCCCTTTTTCTCTTTTTAAGTATATTTTCATTTTTTAACGAGCACGAAAGAGATAAAAGTATGCTTGGTAAGATCTTCTCCGTAGGATTAATAAGTCTAGAAAAGTAAACTCAAAACTTTCACCCTTTTTTAACGAGCTTGAAGAAGAGATAGAAAGCTGCTCAATAAAGTATTGATCCATGGATTTTATATCGAGCCTGGATCAATTTGTGCTCGCTGGTGTTTTCAATTTTAAAGAGTTTGAAAAACTTAAACAATAACTCTATATACTATCCCATGAATTTTTATCGAGCCTAAGTTGGTAAATGCTCGCTTGTGTTTTCATATTTAGAGAGTCTGGAAAACTTAAAGAAGACTCTAGGGTAGAATTTTTTGTAGATTTAGTCTCCAACATCCGAAAAATGATAAAATGATATGAGGGAGAACACTTCTAGCAAGGGTTGACTAGAGTATTCCTTTAGGCAGCCCAAAAAAGGGTTAAACTTATATCAGATGGATGTTTCTTTGGATCCTTTAATGAGTGTGCAAGAAACAAGCTTGCTCGGAAATCTTTTCAATTTTAAGGAGTCAGGAAAGAACCTAAAGAGGACTCCAAGCCTCATTCTATTTTTAATGAGCTCAAAGAAAGTATGGAAGAATGCTCGTGGTAACTCAATGTACCATTTCACCACTACCTTTGTCATAGTCCTTTGGAAGACCCCAGTGGAGTCGTAAATTTTGTTGTGAGGAAAATTATCCTATGACTGGGGTGAGGTTACCAACATACTAGGCTTGCTAAGAAAGACATACAAGGTTGTATAGAAATAAAATGAGGGTTTGCATTCAAACAAAACCATATTAGGAGTTCAAAGGATAAAAATGGTTCACCTTATTTATGTAGGTTGATCCAAGCTTTTGTTGCTCTTTGGATTTGCTCCAAACCTTTGGCCTCTTGATCTAAGAACCTACAAAACCACAATAATACCTTTCTCAAGAGATTTTGACCATAATAAAATAATTGAAAGATTGAGAATAAGACAAGAATATAAATATATGAATCTACTCTGAACATAAAATACTATTAATTCCATCGATCAAATCATAAACTCATAAATAGGGAAGAGAAATATGTCAATTATTTATTGATAACAAAAGCAAGTACAAGATTACCTTATAAATTTGATGGCACCTCGCAAAACCTCATATTTGGATCTCCTTGCATCTCTTCTCCAACACACCCAATCAGTCTCCACATCTAACAAGGATATGACATCATATACACGGGGCAAAGGGGGGGTGGAGATAGCATTATTCCTCTATCATGACATTACTTGTTGGAAAAATGGTTCTCTTCATGGCCTTAATTCCATGTTTTTATACTAAGTGTGTATAGATAGGCTCAAATGAGAAGAGGCTGCAACAAGTGGGGTAGTTACCAAAACCACTCCAACTACCCAATTTCGATTTTTATTTTACTTTTTCGATTTTTGGGAAAACGCATTGGTCACCAAGGGGAAACGTGCGCTTGATATGCACTTGAGACAAGAGCAAGGTGCGTTTTCAACATTTTTTTGAAAATGCTGGTGGAACACATACCACTAGTGAATAACACACAAGTTGCTTGACCACCAATAGTGTTTTTGTAATAACACTAAGTTGCAAACTTCGTTTGTGCTAGAGAATCAATGGATGATCAAGAACAAAACATCAAATACCAAATCCAAGCTCTTCCATCCATGTTTTCCTTTTGTGTGATCAACAACTGTAATGTTGTTACGAACAGAGAAGTGTCGATTTGAACTATAACAATTATATGTCTATTCAATATAATTATTTAATATAATATATAATAATGAATAAAATAATAGTTCACTATGTAATAATAAGAATAAGAGAAATAGTTACAATGCAATGACTCTATTCTTATGATATTGATCTATTTATTTGAACATGATGAATTGAAGAAAAAAAGTCAACATACTAGTTGGAAGTCTCAAATTCAATATTATTTTTATAAGTGTCATCACAACATATTGGCTCCAAACACATGATCATTATCATTGTTGGATTGTAATGCGTGCATTTAAGTCTTATTTTCTTATCTTGATTTTACCTCACTATACTTTGAATATTAATGGCTTTAAAACATTAACAACTTCTCATTTTTAATTCACTACTAGTTTTGTGAATTTACAATAATTTGAACTTGTTAAGTTTTAAGAAAAATGGACAATGAAGTAAAAAAATACTTCTATACTTTTTATCTGAATTTACAATAATTTGAACTTCTTAAGTTTTAAGAAAAATGGACAATGAAGTAAAAATACTTCTATACTTTTTATCTGAATTTACAATAATTTGAACTTTTTAAGTTTTAAGAAAAATGGACAATGAAGTAAAAAAATACTTCTATACTTTTTATCTAGTTCCTTTTGACATAAATATCATGAATCATAGACATACTCGCTATCTAGGTTTTAGAATTCTTCACTTTAAAGATCATTTAAATATTCACTAGATTCTTGTCACTATGTCAAAATCATTCCATTGTTTTTATGTTTTTTAAATAATTAAATATCATTAAGTATTGATTAATTATAGTAAAGAATTATTGATGTTGGAGTCTAATTCACGGTGTGAGGAATATCAATGTGAAAGAGAAATTAAGAATCACACAGGATTCCAAAAATCTATTCTAGAATATGAAACCCAATGAAAGGAAAATTCTTATATATATACATTTAATTAATGAGAAATATAATGTGCCTTAACGCTTCATTTTGTTTTTGGCTTTGTGTGTAAGCCAATCTGCTCATTTTCCCAGTGGGAAACCTCATAGTCGTGATTTGTTTGTTAAAACGCGTAGGTTTCTTGATGGTCTCTCTAACTATCTCTGTGATTGTTATTTCAATGCTTGAGACTGCTATCCTGGTCTCTGCTAGTCGAACATCTCTCTGCCTTTCTACTAGATGGGTGGTGCATTGAAGCTGCTGCATGTGTGAAGATTGGTTCATTAAACTGAGAACCTTGCGGCCTGTCACAAGAAATCTGGGATATAGAAATTTGTTGAGGTCTGCCATATTTGAAAGCAGTGTGTTTAAATTTAAGGAAATCTATTCTGAAGCGATGTAAAATTGCTGTGGTGAAGCCCGTTGTGTGAAATGTGTGTCAAGACTCCAAGCGCATGCATGCGAAAGGACTAGTATTTGCGAGAACTGAAAATGACTCCATACGTTCCAGTCGTTTTTACTATATCAGTACGTGCTCACAATAAAGTGATTTCCTATGCCAGTGGTAAGTGAAGTCAAGGATATATTAAATTGGTTTGGAGTCATCTCTTCACTCACATTATTATTTTGGATTCCTGGACATGTTGTATAAGTTGCCGTTTGAGCAGTTAAAATATTCAAGTCTCTCGAAATGAAACGACTTGGGAGATGAACCGTTGGACAGTGGGTAGAGAAACTACCAATCTTTGGAATATCTAAAATTCTGACTATACACCCTCTCGATACTTCCAGGAGAGTATTGAGGAGAGCCCTTGCTCTGCAAAATCTGTGACCTTCATTTAGCCTGAGCATGATTCTTGCCTCTGCCTTGTTTGTTGTGCCAGACCTGGCATACTCCCTCTCCTCGAGACTTACGGCTTTGTGACATACCTGCGCCACTACTCTCAAAATCGTAGGAACATTTCTGGTCTCCCTGCCAACATCGAATTGCTGCATTCTGAGTCGTGGTTGGAAATCCTCATTTTTTGATATATCTTGGATGGACGGTGGTGTATTTTTACCTGGTGCGACCTCCGTGTGAGCTCCTTTGCGGCGTGAATCCTCCTCTCATTCTTTTCTCTCTGAAGAAGTGGAGACCGGCCTGGAACATTAAAAAGTGTGATTGCATGGAGCTGTTGTTGTGTGGAGATGGAGTGTCTAGGATCTGCGACTCACCTGAAGTTAGTGCGTATCATCTTTTCTTTCCTGTGCTAAGAAGTCTTCCTGCGTTGAATGGCAGTGCTGCCCATATTGAATGATGCCCTCCTATTCTAGTCGTGTTTCCCTTTGAAGCTGTGTGAAGCAATTGTTTCCTGCGTGGATATTTTGGTGGAGTAATAAAACTTCATAGTACTGTGGAGAAAGACCTTCTTTGTTGAGCTGTGACCTGTCAGAAGTGATAGCACGAAGTTGTTTGTAATATCCCTCCTTTATGCTCTCATGTTGTAAATAAAATCGATTAATGGTTTCTCATGAGGAGCTCAAGGCCAAGGCCCCCATTAGTAAAAACCTTGCAAGTTATGTGGTTAATATCCAAAGTTGTAATTGTAAACCTAGGAGACTAAGGACAATGACGCAATTAAACTACGGCAACTGAATCCACTAGGGGGAGAGGGAAAATGACTAAGGATCCTCGAGTTAAGTAGCGGGGAATTTTGGTGCCTTGGGAATCGGAAGGAAGATGAACACCGAAAACTCACTTGATTAAATTAATTAGTATTCGAAGCTATAATTACTCCTAAGTAAACGATTGGTCTTAGATATGCCATTTGGCCGATAAATAAAATAACCTATAATTCAACACAAACTTAAGAGAGAAGCTAAGGGTAGTATTAACTTAATATATATACAATGGCAAGTTGGGCCATTCACTTATTGCAAGGGACAATAAAACCTCTATACTTATATAGACCATAGAAGTATTATGAGGGTCGATAATAATAATATCTTGGTGAAGGGTATGTTTAATAAAAAAATTGGTGTTAAGTTTTATCGCCAAAAAGAGACTCGGACTCGAGTTAAGGGAACACTCATACACATATACATAAGAGAGAGATACCTTAGACATCTCTACTCAAATATAATTATGAAAAAATATACTCTACAAATACTTAAATTGTCCTAAACATTAAAAGATGTCAAAGAGGAAAAAGGTACAATAAGTATATATCATACATATAGACATAAAAGAAAGGATACATTTCAATTATTGGGCAGTGAGTTACATATATTAAACATATATGCTTGGTGCCTTCCTAAAGAACGAAAGATTCACTAATAGAAGATAATAATAGAAATACTGGTATTTATAAAGAGGATTAGAAAAACGTTTAAAAGGAGATTGCGGTTATTATAAAAAGAATGGAGCAACCTCCATCTCGGGATTCATTTTCAAGTCTACTAATTGTTTATTGTTAGTTTAGAGGGGACACGATTTTTAAATTTAGAATGTGGATTTCAAAGATCAGTTGATCTGCCACTTGTTCTTTGTAGAAAAAGGAGTGTAATAGTGGGCAATTAATAAACTCACCTTGAAGTTTAAAGACGGGGTATTCTTTCTACTTAGTGGTTCGACCGATGGTGGAGATGGGACCGGAGAAAGGGGATCGAATCCCTTGATTTTGGGGAATAATTATGGGCGGCCTCTCTCGAGTGAAGAGGGGAGCCGAGCCCATTAATCTGGATTCTTTTTCTACTTATTGAGATGGGTACTGGGAAGGAAGGGAGGAAGTAGATCCAAGATCGAGCGAGTTAGGGGCTCCATTTTTCGTTTTTACTTGGGTGATAGTGATTGGGAAAAAGGGGGCGATTAGCGTTCTAGAGGGAGGGAGATGGAATGCTCACGGTGATGGTCGATCTCTACTTCATTGATGGCCTCTGTATTGGTGGTAGAGTAAGAAGCGTCTCAATGGGAAACCAGATTGTAGAACGAGACCCAACCTTCGAAGGGTCTTTCGCTGCTCCAGCTTCCAGGTTTGAGTAACCTGCATGGTATTTTCTCACCACGCCTTTCTATCTGTGTTATAGTTTTATTATCAGAATTGCAATGATCTGTGCTTACATTCTGATCGACCCATGTAAAAACCTTGGTTCGTTTATTGATGACGAGTGTTGGGAGATCGGCTGGGCGATCTTGGATCGATCCATGCTATTTATGGGTGTTTTAATGTGTTTGTTAATGATAGTGAACTGCGCGTTTTTCCGTACGGGGTTGCGCCCTTTAGATAATACAGTTATGACATTGGACCGGTTCAATGTTGCGCCTCCCTACGGTTTGAACTCTGTACTTGTATAGATCTCAGACAGAGTTCACTAATGAGCCTCCCTACATTTTTGATAGAGCAATACTTAATAAAAGCGATGTTTAGTTCGTACACTGTAGTAATCTATTTTTAGTGCAGATCTGGTTATGAATGGTCTTGATATAAGAGGATCACCCTGTCGAGTAACTGCTGAGAATGGTTGAAACCATTTAGGATACTGAGTCGTAATATGACCTCTGTATTTCTGCGTAGATAGTTACTGGATTATCACTCTGCAACATGTAAAACCCTCGATAGAGAATGGAAAAACTCTGTGCTTAGTTGATGTTGTATTGTTGCTTTTTATGAGATAATCGTTCTATGTTGATAAGGTGTTTAGAAGAAAAACCTTTGGGTCACATAGGAAACCATGTGATAGCTATAACATCTAGTTTGTGGAACCGATCTTGATCGGGAAGGGCGACCGGTGAACTTATAACCAGGAATAAGGCAGTGCTTAGCAATCGATCATCTGGATCGCTACGCATTTTATTAACCTCAATAATAATATTGTCAATATGCTCAAATCAAGTTTAGCAGAACCGTGGGCTTAGACTTAGAATCAGTAATGATAAATAATCATTGCGATATCCATTATATGATTTATTTTGATAATTTTGGTTGAGGATCTTCGTAGGTTGTTCGGATGCCACTTTTAATTTTATATCTTAATAATCTATGCTAAAATGCCTCACCAGTTATTCGATCTCTGCATGAACATGTGATGTCAGTTTTACTTACCCTTGTGCTAAGTGGATGCACACTGATCGCGCAAACGTTTGGAAAATATGTTGTTTATTATTTAAAACATATGCGATCACGGTACCCTTTGATTTGGGTGAAACCCTGTATGTGGAATAATTGAACTACTGTTTTGGAGAACTGTGTTAAAATCCTCCGTATGTAATAGATATTCCTGACAGCGATCCACGCTTTAGTAGATACTTTTAGTAGAGGACCGACCTACAGTTTGGTTATATATATACAGATGATATGTTCTTTTCCTTTTTAAAGATACTCTCGATGAGTTAAGCAGCGCGAAAGCGGAGAATAAGAAATGTAGCCCTGGTTGCAAGATGTAAACCTGTGAGTTTACTGATTAATAAAATGACATTCTTGTGGACGTAGCCCTGGAGATGGGTGAACCACCTATATGGTCCCTTGCTTGTGTATGATTTTCGTGTGGTTCATTCTTATTATTTGTGAGTCTAAATTGGTTTGGAATTATGAATGTTTTCACTATTGTTGGTTAAATGTCTAATTCAAAATAAAACCTGCATTTTGGGTAGAATGTTGTAATTATAAGAAAGATGTTATCTTGTTTCATTCCTATAAATGACAAACACCTGGAGGTGATGTTACATGTGCATTTTGTTTATAAATAATTGTGATAATTACATTACTTAGTAGTGAAGTTGTTTAACCTCTAAAGGAGGAAAGTTCTATTTATTTCATAATAGAATTTTATAGAGATGTTACCAGATATAGGTATAGACTTATATAATTCTTGGGTAAAGCGATATGATAAGGAGCAGATGATCAATATGAAAAGAGTTCTCAAAGTTCCTTTTAAGTTACTGAATCGACACATGGGTATGTTATGTTATTTTGTTTCATTCTTTGAGAATAACTTGTATCAAGAAAGTGTATTACCAATAATTGAGGTACTTTATGTTATGAAAGTGTAAATTTGGTTAATGGCTATAGGAACAAAGAAAAATTTTATTTTTCTCAAAATAACACTAATACATTCATGGAGATGTTACATTGTTGCTGCAAGAAGAGATGCGACCTGCTCATTGAGCTTGAGATGCAACCTACTCGTTATGGTTTCCTCCATTATATTGAAGTGTTGCGTAGATCGTAGATCAAATGTGAAGTAATGCCTCCATCATATTGAGAAGCTGCGTGATCTTGATGTGATGCCTCCATCATATTGAGAAGGTGCATGGAATACAAGATGGTGGCCATGGAATACAAGATGGTGCCAAACCCTATGCATTAGAGCTGTGTGGACCGTGAACTTTCCTTCGTCGATGTGTATGATGCATTAAAGCTGCGTGGAGATTACGGCCTGAAGCTGTAAGTGTGAGCTACCTAAGATCACTCTGTCGAACCTGTTGGAGCATGAGCTTTGCAGCGACCTCTTATCAGAGCGCGTTTTTAAATCTTGTGGCTTGTGACTTGCTGTCTATCTAATCTCCCATCCATTGTGCTATCGTAAATGCTAGCGTGGAGATGCTTTCGAGAATGTCATGGAATTCCCTCTCTGCTCTATGTATTGACTGCGTTGAAGGCATTCTGAAGACCATTGTTGAATTGCGTCACGAGCAGCGTGGAGTATTGAACCTGCCAAGTGAATTTATTGAGAGACCAAAACCTGTGCTGTGCGGGTTGGACATCACTACTTGGACATGTTGAAGACCGCGACCAACGTCTCGAGAGTTGGTGCTTTGGATTATTGTAGCTTTGGAGCTATTGAAGCCATCGAATCAATGATGCCATCGTTGATTCGCGCGGGAGTCCCCATATTCAATATAGATCGTGTTTCATTGTTTGAGAGAAAGAATTCTACATGGAGTTCTCCTTTTGTTAGTGCGCTGCTCTTTTCCCAGGAGATGAATTAGATTTTAAGCAAGCTCATGCCATATATTTTAATGATGCAACGACTTGACTCTTCTCTCCAAACGAACTGGTCCCAGTCGTGGTATGATCCTTCACTAATGTGTGTGCAATGTACATACACATATCTCTTATGTGTAGACTCTCCATAAAGCTGCGCGACCTGCACTAGTGTGGTTGATGTCCAAGTTGTGCATAATGTGTCATAGTCTAGCCAGTGAATAAAACATCTGTTTGTGGAAAGACATCAGAGGTTTAGAGTCTGTGTGAAGGATAAAGACCGTGGATTTATTCACTACCTCGAGATAAAGACTGGTATACAAAAGCTCCCTCTGAAATTTGTTGCCATTCGAAATTTGTTGGTCACCTTTGTTATGTCATCCATCATGGAACTGCTGCGTATTGAAGATAATTGCATGTGAAACCTATTTTATTGTTGCATATATTGAGTTCCAATCATTCTGGAAAACGGGTATGTTGAGGCATTGAAGACATTGAAGAGTTGGACGATTCCTACTTTGGACTATTGTTGCTTTGGAGTTTTGTTTCATTTGTATGCCTCGAGCTGAGACAATGGCACAGGATTGCCTTTTCCTGTAGATTGTGTACTTTGAACATATACAAAGTGGAGTGGCTACAGTTCATCCATAGCCTTAGCATCACAACAGCGTTGGAGCATCATCAATAACCAAAAGAATCGGAGGTAAAGAATTTATTTTGGAGACCAATTGTAACTTGCAAATATTTATTTTTGTAAGTTCATTTTTATTTGAATTTGCCTTTTGTGAGCTGAACTGTATTTGGGTGCATTTTCTGTTGAGACCGATACCTTTCATTTTTTGAGGTTGAGTGCTTGTAAAAGGGTGGAATTGGAAGAAGCCCTTGTTTATTTGAGTGAGTCTTCATTTTATTAATGGCAAGATTAAATGACTTGGTAGAGTTACTGAACACTCTATTGTTTTCCTCTGTCGAAAACAATGTCATGATCAACAAGACTACCCTCACTCACATTCGAGATTCTATAAAATATTCACAAGACACTCTTTATTCTTACAACTTGAGTTGCAGCTTCAACAAGAAGAAAGACATTTTGAACCTATTCATGTTCAGAAGAATCCCCTTCATGATTCTATTCAGCAGCCTGCACAAATTGATACCACTTCAAAAGCACATGAGCAAATTAGTGGCGCTAGTACAGAAGTAAAAGAAAATGAAGATGAAAACATGCATACAGAGGTTTTGCTTGTTACTTCCAAGCCCATCATTAGACCGTGGGAAGAGATCAACCATAACAAGCTGCACAAAACCGGCCTTGGATATGAAAAGGAAGTGACAGTTCACATTCCTAATTCTCTAAGCCCATCCAGTTTCAGAGTACTGGATTTCTCAACGAGAGTTCATCTTCATCAACATCAGTTCAGAATTCGACATGACAACACTATGATCGAGTTGTCCATATGAAAGATCATTGTTTTGATCTTCACCCTTGTAAGCAATGTGGAAAACATACACACTCATCAGACATATGCTTCATTCTGAATAAACCTGCAATAAAGAAGATCCATTATGGGTGGATCGCTTCTTGGCAATGGTCATCAACAACCAAGAAGATTTATAAGTCATATCGGAGAGTTCATTCACGAGTATTGACACATCTTGCAATTGAGACATCTTCTTCTCCTCGCCTTGTACCTGACAGGGGGGAACATAATGTCACGCATCAAGTTTTGAAGCCTTGTCCTTCTGACAACAAACATTCACACCCTTCCTCAAGTAAGTAATATCAAGCGAGCGTGAGACACAGTGAGTTTGGGAAGCCACCAGATTCATAGATGCTTGATTATGATATGCATGAGATATATATGACATAGAGAACTCATGTGTTTTGTGTCTAGTTGTGACACCATGAGACTCTCCTCTCCTCACATTGTACCTGACAGGGGGAATGAAGACCGTCAGTAACAAGCGAGCAAGTACAAGCGAGCCGGAACAAGCGATCATGTGAAGAGCTATGTTCGACTGAGCTCCAGAGCTGGTGGTCATCCTAAAACCATCTGTATCGAGAGAACCTTCATTTAGCAGAAGCATGCGCAAGCTTCTAGCTAACTTGGAAAACAATTGTCAAGATGGAAATGTTCAGCAAGTTGCAGCTGTTCACTTCCTGTTTTCAACTCTCCAGTTGGTTTGGGGTCAGTCCATCCCAACCATTCCAAAGAACCTCTGAGCGATTGTTATCACCAAGTTCGAGAGTTTGTGGTCAGCATTGAACCACACACATAGTAGAATACTTCAGCCTTCTGCTAGCCCATTTCGGTTGATGGTCAACCTAAAAAACATCCCTTCAGAGAGCCATTGTATTTAGCAAAAGCATGTGCAAGCTTCTATCTAACCTTCTTAGTAAAGGATGTTCTAGATGGAAATGTTCAGCTGGTGGTAGGTGTCCACTTCCACTTATTCATCTCTCTTCTTTTTCTTGGACTCATATACACCCTTCGGATTAAGGGGGGATTTGTTGGATTAAATCCTTGGTGTGATGAATATCAATGTGAAAGGGAGACAAAGAGTCACCCGGGAGTCCAAGAGTCCACTTGGGAATATGAAACCCAAGGGACAATTCTCATTGTATATATATGTACATTTGGTTAATGAGAAATATAGTGTGCCTTCACGCTTATTTTGTTTGTGCTTCATTCTGTATTTGGCTTTGGGTGTATGCCAATCTGCTGATTTTTCGAGTGGGAAACCTCACAATTGGCATTGCAATAGTTGTGGTAAACATTTTTTAGTGACACTAGGTATTAATTAATCATAGTAAAGATGCTTCTATTCTTGGAAAACATAGTGCGATGATTGTATTTTTGGCAAACATAGAAAGGAACCTTTTCATGAGTTGAATTTTATAGCATGTATAAAGCTAGAGTTGATACACTCTAACCTATTTGGTGTCATTCCTGCAAATGGTAATAAATATCTCATGACATTCATTAATGATTACACAAGGATGTGTTGGATCTATTTACTAAAGCAAAAATCTAAGGCATATCAAACATTAAAAAAAATTTGTGTATTGATTAAAAATGAAGCACAATCTCACATTGGCACACTTTGTACTGATAATGGAAAAGAATACACTTTTAATGAATTTGAAAACTATCTTCATTACACTATAGTTCCATATTATCCTCAACAAAATGGTGTGTCATAAAGAATGAAGAAAACACTATTGAATATGGTACACTCATGCTATTTTTCAAGAATGTTAAATTGATGTTTTGGGGTGATGCAACTTTATGTGTAGTTTATTTGAGAAACATAAGTGCCACTCATACTCTTGGAAACAAGACTCCAAACAAAATGTGGTATGGTCACATTCCTTCAATGAGGCATCTTAGAGTCTTTGGTTCCACCTAATATTCCTTAATTCCAAAGGAACAACGAAACAATATCGGTGCAGTAAGTCATATGTGCATCTTCTTGGGGTATTCAAACACCACCAAGGCATATCGTATTTATGAGGAGGTATACAAAAATTGTATCCTTTACATAGATGTCATTTTTCTTGAAATGAATAAACATGACAAGTTTATTCAGAGGCAGCTTGATTATCTAGATGAATTTACCCATGTAAATACATTTTATGAAGTTAATAATGATATTCCACATATTGAAGAGGGGATCCCTACCTTGGATCAATCTTTGGAATATCCGTTTGCAACACCATCTCCCCCTCATGAAGAAGTCCCTACCACTTCACCATAACATGAAGTTCAAATGGAATATGTGATTGAGAGGATTGTAAGACTTAATCTTGAAGAGAATGAAGCACCAACAACTAAGAAACATGGACCCTCGTGAAAAGTTGCAAAGTGGGTCATGAAGACACTTGAAAGTGTTTAGCATGATGAAGTTGGAAAGGAGGGAACCAAAATTTCAACAAGGCAGTAAGATGGAGGAGATGGACTTAATTCAATTTTAGGTGATGTAGAATATATGGATGTTTCATATGATTGTGAATTGAATTTATCTACTAACCTTGGACAAAATTCCTTTGAAGAATTTATTTTGCATGATGAGTGGAAAGAAACCATGCAGAATGGATATGATGTTCTCATCAAGAATGGGACGTGGAAGTTGGTGGACCCTCCATTTGGAAGCCAAACTAATTGGGCGTTGCAAGTGGATTTACAAGAGCAAGTGCAAATCAGATGGCTCACTTGACAAGCATAAAGCAAGGATTGTGGAAACATATTTTGCATAGCAAGAAGGCATTGACTAGGATGAGGCTTTATCCCTAGCAGCAAAATAGGCTACCATCTGCATTATATTACCTTTGGTTGTACATAATGTGTGGAAATTTTATCACATGGATGTGAAGACTACTTTCTTGAATGGAGACTTGAAAGAGAATTTATTCATGTCTCGTCTATAAGGATTTGTTGTGAAGGGACAAGAACGAAAGGTATGCAAACTCATCAAGTATTTGTATGGATTGAAACAAGCACATCACACATGGTATGAAAAGTTAACCAGTCATCTTCTAAAATTAAATTTCAAACACTTTAATCTTGATGATGCAAAATTGTTTGTAATGAAAATTGGAAG
The DNA here is from genome assembly GCA_027924585.1 of Larix kaempferi. Classification (NCBI taxonomy): domain Eukaryota; kingdom Viridiplantae; phylum Streptophyta; class Pinopsida; order Pinales; family Pinaceae; genus Larix; species Larix kaempferi. Next base: position 8,601,428 of record BSBM01000722.1, on the reverse strand, counting down.
ATCTGTTGTATATCTTGTGGTCTATGTAGATGATCTTTTAATGATAGGGAATAATGACGGTTACATTGTATCCATAAATAAATAATTGAAGAGGGGTTTTGAAATGAAATATTTGGGACATTTTCACTACTACTTGGTAATTGGAGTGACTCATAATCCCAAGTACATATTCATATCTCAAAAGGATTACATTGGAGAGCTATTGAACAAATTTGGCATGATGGAGTGTAACCCTCTCTCTACTCCAATGAGACGGAGTTTAAAGTTCAAATCAAAAGAAGGAAAGGAATTTGAGGATGAAACCAAGTACATACAACTTATGGGAATCCTTATCTACCTTACCACCACCGGAGCATATATTTCATTTGTTGTAGGGACCCTTTCTAGGATTGTGCAAAAACCTTGTGAAGTACATTGGTTTGCCGCCAAAAGAGTTATAAAATACCTGAAGGGGACTCAATATTTTGGACTCAAGTATTCTAAGGTGGATGACTTCAAATTGATTGGATATTTTGATTTAGACTTTGATGGTGAAAAAGAGAATGGAGTTTCTACTTCAAGCTACCTCATGATTCTTGTATCATAAGCTATCTTATGGATATCACACAAACAATGTGTTCCAACAGATTCCACAACAGAGGTAGAATATGTGGTTGCGGAAGAAGAAACAAAGGAGATTGTGTGTCTCGGGAAAATACTTGAATATTTGCATGAGAAATAGGTGAATTCTACTCCTCTAGTGATTGACAATAGTTCTGCAATCTAGTTGGCCAAGAATCCTAGATTCCATGATCAAACCAAGCACATCAACATGAAGTATCATCTGATTCAATATCATGTAGAGGCCAAGATAGTGCATTTGAAACATTGTTCTACAAATCAGCAAACTGTGGACATCTTCACCGAAGTAATTGGAAGAGAGAAGCTTGTAAAATTCATAGAGATGCTTGGACTCACAAACACCCATTTGGATTAGGGGGGCAATGTTGGATACATAATCCTATATGGTTAGGGTAAACTTGTAAATAATTTTCAATTTTTGGGAGAAACTTAATCATGGAATTCAAAAGGACCTATTGGGAGATGAAACCCAAAGGTCACTGCTCCATGTATTTAATAACATCCACGTTAATGGAAAATCATCCTTGGAGTTACTTGTTAGTAAAATAGGATCGCCGAGCAATAACATAAAATTAAATGCGTGTAATACCCCTGGCTTTAATCCTCGGGATTTTGTTTGAATATGTCGTAAATACTAACGTAAATGGATTAAAGGACTGAACATGTGACATTTACATGAACAATTATGTTTATAAATGAAATATATAGTTGGCTACATATAAGGAGGTACGCTAAAAGACTGTGGGGAACCAAGATATTCACCAGTGAAAGTAAGGGGACTGTGAGGGAGTTCCATGGGGTGAGTCATAGGACCCTGACTCAATTAGGAGAAATTATTTTTGGAACTTAAGTCTAAACTATGCTTTGTATTCCCTAATACTTGTTTAATATTCCAAGTATGAACTTAGGAGATAAATTATATATAATAAAATATAATATAAAAGGTGGTCTCTTGGGAGAGATTGAGAGAGCCCACGTGGATACAAGATTTCATGCAAACAAAAGTGAGGGAAGCGGAGGAAGTTCATACAGCCACCAGGAAGTTTTGGTTTGGGATTACCATTCGAATTGGGAAAGGAGGGATATCATATAAAAATGACAAAAGGTACGAGTTATAGAGGAGAGCCGGAAATCATAATTTGATTAATCACACCTTTTCTTCTCATTGATGGAAAAGGTTGGAAGACCCTTCCTGTGAAGTAGTTACCAGAAAAACAGTGAACATTGTTGAACCTCCTTAGTGAATAATATGAAATTGATGCCATGGTTCCTATAGACAGTTGATCTATGGCTATTTTTTACGGTTTAATACTAAGAGAGGTACTGGAATGTTGAGTTATGAATTGGTTGTAGCCATGTTCATTTTTATCTCTTGAAAAATCTGTGGTATGCATGATAATGCGTGAGTGCCCTATCAAATTTATCTAAAACCTTGAGAGCATTTGGTGAATTGATTGGTTACATCTCGGGGATGGTTTCTGGGTTGAAATAACTTGAACTCAGTATACCTAAGTCTAGGTGGAGCGTTCCCTTGAAGTAGCCAATTGCACCTTTTCAATTATTTATAGGTAAGTATTATGTTGCAGAATTGTGGTAATAACTAATATTCCTTGAAAACATGGATTTGTAAGTGTGGCTTGAGTGTAGTTGTTTATGTTAAATCATTTTTACTCTGTGAATATTAATTGGCCATATATGTCAAACATTTGTACAAATGTCTGAAATTACACAGTTTGGAAGTGAAATTTTGAAAACTATTTTCTAAAGGGAACATAGTACTATCCTGTAGCAGAAATTGGAATTTATAATCTACCACATAATTGATATGGTTTTAAAAATGTCATATTACATTATTAATAAACAACGATAATGGTATGACGCCTGTAGATGTTCAATACTTTAGCTGAGTAATAACAACTTGTTAAATCTGAAAGAAAATGCTTGCCTTCTATTAATTTCCAAAGAAATGTTGTAAATAATGTAAAGGGGAAAGACTTTGATTTAATTCTTTTGAGAATCATCAATTGAAAATTTTAGTATGTGATGTGTTTGAAGATAGGTCACTACCACTGTCAAATTGTAAGATGATTATTTGGTATTAAAGTAGGGACACAATTTCTTGTAGTATAATGGTGGTTTGGAAGAAAATGAATTACTGATATTTCTGTGGAGTTAAATTATTCCTAAGGAAATGTGAGGAACTTGCAATAATTAATTAATGAAAACACACGAAATAGCAGAAATAACAGAACTCAAAATCACTTTTATATTGATCGCAGGCCACTTCGAGGGGGAAACCTCCTTTGAGAAAGCTCAATACAAATAAATTCACGGTACATTCATTGGTCTCAACACAAACTTATATATTAAGTCCAGGCGCCAATACCATGTGTCAATACAAACCATGGGCCAATACAAAATATGGATCAACAATTACTACAGGATGACTTACAAAGCATATGCGTCCAACAACAATAATACAAACTATGGATCAACAAATACTACGGGACGACTTACAAAGCATATGTGTCCAACAACAATATACTAATAAATTAAATAGAAGGGTTGACATGGGTTCCTAACATCCCCTCTCCCTTAGAAAAAGCTTTGTCCTCAAAGCTTTAGATGTGGAAATTGATGCAGAATCTGAAGGAGTGGTTCCCCTGTAGCATCCTCGGGTTGCATTCCAACCCACTAACACCTTTTGAGTTTCAGGGAGGATTGCTTGGAAGGTTGTAGACAAAGAAGGACCATATCAACTGCATGAAAAGTGCGCTCAGAACGGTGTTGATCAGCTTGTTGTTTTAGTCGAATTCTTTCCATGTGAAGATTGTCCTGCAGAATGAGAAGAATTCGATTGTGGTTTCGAAGAACCAAGTCAATTTCCTGAACTGGGGAGCTGTTGAGCGTGTATGGAAGAAGAACTGGCGATGCCTGTCCATAAATTGCTTCATATGGTGTCCTTTTAGATGTGGTATTGTACCACTGGAGCGCTTCTAGGAAATCCATAGAAATAGTTGTCCACATCTGTGTAGGGATGGGAAAGGGTTCGAACAGTCCCGAGAGGAGTGTCATTTCACCCTTGTTGACTTGGAAAGTATCACACTCAACCACCATCTGGTGAATTTTCATTTTCAGTCCCTGCCAAAAGAAGTTACATGGTTCCCGGTCATAGGTTTTGAGGAACACAGAGTGCCCTACCGATGAAAAAGCATGGGGTTCATAGAAGAGATAGCCCTATTGAATAGATTGCAACCAAATTGGAACAAGCAGAGAAATAGCTGTAAGAGAAACTGGGTCATCAAATTGGTGAGAAGGAGCATCTGCCACCATATTATCCTTACCCTTCTTGTAAGTGATCGCATAATCATAACCCATGAGTTGGATAACCCATTTCCGGTGTGCTGGTGAGGAGACCCGTTGTTCCAGAAAATGTTCCAGACTCTGGAGATCAGTCTTGATGCAGAAATAATTTCCTAGTAGGGATGGATGCCACTTTTGTACTGCAGGAAAAATAGCCATCATTTCCTGCTGAGATGGAGATGTGGCTAAATGCTTACCGGAAAATTCTCTTGAAGGCAGCAAGCCCACTGGTGCAACAAAGACACCTACATATCAATCCAAGGAAGTAGTGGAGAACGTTGGTGGGTGCATCTGGATGGAATGGAGCTGAGCGATGACACCATGTGAATTCTTCTTAAGGAGATTTTCCAGGCGATGTGAACTGATGATGAGGAGAGACCCTGGTTGTAATCCCATAAATTTGTGTTGTGTCACATTGACTAAAAACTGCATCCAAAGTTTAGCAAAATCCCATAATATGGGGCCAAGTGTGCGTAACCATTGAATTCCCAAAACCACATCACATCCACCTAAGGACAAGGAAAACATGTCAGAGCGCAGGTTATATTATTCCAGAGAGATACACACATTGTGACACTTTCCCTTGCAAGGTAAGGTTCCCCCATTGGCAACCATGACTTCAAAGTTGGAGCAAGGATGGACAAAACAATCAGCATGTTTGTCGATTCGAGGGTCAATGAAGTTATGAGTGCTACCAGAATCAATGAGTATTGTAAGAGGAAGCTTCTTGAAGTAACCCCTAACCCGCATTGTTTGGGGGGTGGTGACGTCGGATAAAGCATGGAGAGATATCTCTGGTGGTCTTCCTGAGATGGGAAGTCAATAGGCGGCTCCTGAATGTTGACCTAATCATCCGGTGTATCTGAAGCTTCTTCACCAACTTCAGAGGCGAGCGGATAATCCACATCCAAGGGATAGAGCTTTTGTTGAACACATCTATGTCCCCGAGTGAATTTTTCATCACAATTATAACCAAGCCCTTTTTCTCTGCGTGCCTGCATCTCTATTTCATACAACTGCTTGATAGGAGTTGGTTGAGGAGCTGGCGGGATGGGAGGTCGTTGAGAACCCATATTTCGGAAGGGAACAAAAGTGGGTTTGGAGCGTCGTTGGTTGGCAATCTTGTCTTCTGCCAACTTAGCCAACCCCGGGGCTTCCATCATTGTGTTGGGACATAACATTTTGACCTCTGGGTGGATTTCATCCTTAAGACCACTGATAAAACAACTCCTGTAGAAGTCATCAGACAATCCTTCTGTGTGGTTGGCTAGTTTCTCAAATTTTGTCTGATACTCTCTCATAATGCTAATTTGACAAAGTTTAGTGAGTGCTCCGGTGAAGTCATCAAAAGCACTACGACCAAATCATTGCAAAAGGAGTTGGCAAAAATCTGTCCATTTTGGCTCATCATGAGCCTTAATGTACCAACGGTACCATTGAAGGGCTTCCTGTTCCAAATGAAAGGATGCAAGTGGAACTTTTTGGACATCAAAAGTATTATGCAGACTGAAATACCGTTCTGCACAATAGATCCATCCAGTCGGATCAGTACCATTAAAGCGAGGAAATTCAAGCTTCGGACCACGAAAAGTGCTGGAAGAAGAGAACCCATTGGCTGCAGAAGATTCTTGTTGTCGATTATTGTTCATGGCTGAATGCTGAAGATGGAGGCTGAGAAATTTTTCATCCAAATCTTGGAGTTTGGTTTGGATGGCTGCAAGAGCTTCCTCCATGGTTTTTGCTCCTGCGCGGGTGACAACCATAACCAGGAGTTTTTTTTTTTTTTTTGGGGGGGGGAATGGATAGAAAAACACAAACAAAAGCTTATTTAGTAAAGGGAAATTTGGATTTGGGAAAAACTTGGATGGGTAATTAGGGCTTGACTAGGTTTTGGACACTTTTTGATGGGCAGGGAAGCAAAAAATGGGGATTTCAGAAGCGGGGTGAAAGAATGAGAAAAATTTTCAAAGAGGGACAAAGAAGCAGAAATAGGGAATGAACACGGTGGAAAAATTTGGAGGCGAGTGGGTGAAAATTGAAGAAGTTATGGCAAGCCCTAAAAATAGACAAATGTGAGATTTCTTGCTTTGGGAAGTAGAATTTGGGATAGGGTCTTCAGGAATGAAATATGCAGAATGGGATTGCAGGGGTGTCCGGGAAGTTTCAATGGAAACGGAGTTCAAACAAGGGAGATATGGCGAAAAAATAGAATTTTTTTATTTTTTTTTATGAATGGATCTGCAACGGTGCGGAAGGGACCGAAAATAGATAGATCTGCAATGGCGCGAAAGGGATCGGAAACAAATAGATCTGCAACGGCGTGAAAAGGATCGACAACAGATGGATCTGAAACGACATCGAATGGATAAAAAACGACTGGATCTGAAATGGCTTTCTGAAACGGTTGGATCTGGAACGACTATCAGAATGGATCTGAAACGAATGTCAGAATGGATCTGAAACGACTGGATTTGAAACGGCTCGGAATGGATCTGAAACGGCACAGAAGTGATCGGAAACAGTTCAGCTGAAAATAGATATGGACCCCCAGGTATGTGCTGCTTCCTATTGGTTCAGGGGATTCACTCGGCCACCAAAGTTGTCTGACGACTTGCGTATTGGGGCAGTACCCTTCACTCCACGGCTCAGGTAAAACTGATAACCGCTTTGCCACAAATGACAGCTCTTGGTTTACCTCATGGGTGGGAACTAGTCAATCAGGTAGGGGTCGTTGCCCTTTTCCCTGGCAGGTCCTCTCAATGGGCCAGCTACTTCAGGGTTCCTGTGGTACTCCTCACAATGCGTTTTAGGGCTTATGTCGAAGTACTTCCCACAGTTAAGCGGATAGGGATTATTCCCTGGCAGAAATTTCACCTAGCGATCCCAAGAAAGTGCTCTGATACCAGATGTGAGGAACCTGCAATAATTAATTAATGAAAACACACTAAATAGCAGAAATAACAGAACTCAGAATCACTTTTATATTGTTCGCAGGCCATTTCGAGGGGGCAACCTCCTTTGAGCAAGCTCAATACAAATAACTTCACGATACCTTCATTGGTCTCAACACAAACTTATATATTAAGTCCAGGTTCCAATACCATGGGTCAATACCATGTGTCAATACAAACCATGGGCCAATACAAAATATGGATCAACAATTACTACGGGACGACTTAGAAAGCATATGCGTCCAACAATAATAATACAAACTATGGATCAACAAATACTACGAGACGACTTACAAAGCATATGCGTCCAACAACAATATACTAATAAAGTAAATAGAAGGGTTGACATGGGTTCCTAACAGGAAACCATCCTCATGATGGGGCACACTTTACAATCTCCTTGTTGCAAAATTATTCTTACTGTAGTAAAAATTAATGGCTAAAGGGGCATGGAATTTCATATTATGCTCACACTTACCATTGAGAAATGAGGAATGCACAGTTCAATTCTGTTTCATTGCAAATAGATAAAAATTATTATTGCATTATATTAAATGTATTCATCTTACTAATGGGGGCTAAGAAGTAGAGCGTCTATCCTTAACTCATTGAAGGATTGAGGTTGGGAGGGTGCTATGGTTTTATTTATTTGCATTCATTTTTTAACATGGAAAAATTGGAAGGGCATTGCTTTGCCTTGGAACTAACCCTTTTGTGTAATTCATGGAGGGTATTCAAGCCATGAGGGCATTATCTTATCATGATGGAGTCATCTTAAGTTGACATGATTTAAGCGGTGATTTTTCTGGACTGTTGGAAATCCTATAGATTGCAGCAGTAGTTATTACTTGTCTAAGGTTTGGGTTTATGGGTAAATCATGCCCATATGCATGGGAATGAGAAAGTAGCCTTTCATATTTGAGTTAAGAAAATAACCGAACATCTCAACGGACTCATCACATGCAAAGACCTTCAATGACATCCAAATGGATGGACGATTTGTAATTCAGGCCTTAGTAGCCAAAGAATCCCTGTATGCTCAACCCTCAAAGCCTTGACCAACTTGTTGTTGGTTGGAAATGATAACTCGTGATATAGTCCCGTAGATGAAATTTTAGGCATAATTTAGAGAGTTCAACTCTCCTTCACTCTTAAATCAATTAAGAGGTTATGTAGTGTGGTTTAGGAAGGAGGAGCATAAGTAAATGCCTATAGCTATTCAATTTTTAAGTTTTGAGAAGGTACAAGGTGGAGTTGCTCTATTTATTCACCTTTTAGAAATGAATGTTAGCTATGTCCAATAAGTACTCCACTAGAATAATTTATGTGGCATAATTTTATACTCAAACAAGAATAAGTTGAAGACTAGATGTCTTACAGGAATGTGAATATCATGCTTAGGTGATATAATGGAAGAATATTGGATGAATGTTCCAACTATTAGTTTTCATGGCAAAAAAAATTGAAAGGATAGATTATATGCTAAATAGTAGTTTTCCCATAGATTAGATTACTATTTTTCTAAAAGGAATTTATACAATCTGTGGAAAGTCAATTACTTTTTATTTATAAGTGCATTAAGATTATAATATATGGAAATCTCTTAGCTTGAATCTAAGCAAAAAATTTTATAGAATTCCATGACTTAATTGATTACAGTAGTCCATAGTAGTAATCTCTTTGTAGTACGACAAACTTAATAGCCTTATTGTTCAAATTTTTGGAAGTGAATAGTTGCAAAATTCATTGGAATTCTGTAGTGCCCTTTTTCCCTTTTCGATAGATAATCATTGCATAACTTGTTGGAATTTTGTAGCATCCTTTTTCCCTTTTGGAAGTGAATCGCTACAGAACCTGTTGGAATTTTGCAGCGCCTTGTTCTCCTTTTGGAGGTGAAGCATTGCAAAATTTGTTGGAATCCTGTAGCACCTTGTTTTCAGCCTTATTGTTCTCTTTTTCCAGTCAATAGTTACTAAATTTTTGAAGAATTGGTTGTGCTTCTACATTCTGCTTTAAAGGGTTGCTATCAAATGGAGAAGGTGAGAATTAAATTTAAAATTTTAAAAATAATTGAGTAAATTTCTGGATTTTAGTGATAGGTTTGTCACAAAGTGGTATCAATGTTGGCTTTCAATACTTGGACTCTGGGGAAATTTGCAATGATCAGAAGTCACTACTATAGTTTTAGTGGTGAAAATTTCCTATGTGTTAATTTTTTTTCCCAAACAAAATTTACGTGCATGGTGTAAAATAATTGTATGAATATATTTTGTTAATGACTGACAAAACTTGAGAATTATTTACAGGTTGTTGTGAGATTATAGTTTTCTCACTCACTAAAAAACTAGTGGATAATGGCTAGTGAACTAGAGATGTCCATTATGGCTGGTGAAATGCGAAACAGTGACCATAGAACAAAGTCAAATGGACATGGAATTGAAAAAACCGAATTGGGGGCAGAAGAAATACTCTGGGCCTTGAGAAGGATACAAACTGAAAATACAAGGTTTCGGCATGATCAAGAGCAGAAAAATCAAGTGCTCCACAATTTAGTTCATCTGCATAATCAAATGCAACACATGAATGCATCATTGGTAAGTGAAGGACAGGAAGAATCTATGAGAAGGAGCCATTAAGGGAGACTTCATCATTCTAGAGACAGAGATGTTAGTAGAATAAGTCAATACTCACGGGTAATATCTAATGAGCGACATCATAAAAAGTGGCTTACTGAAGAAAAATCAGATTTTCCTCCTAGCCAGAATCAAAAAAGAAGGCATGAAGAAGACCCATTATAGGGTGAACTTAGAAAATTGAAACCTCCCACATTCAATGGGGAGAAAACAAGTGAAACTGTTGAGATGTGGCTTCTAGAAATGAAAAAGTATTTGCAACTACACAATTGCTCAACCAACCAGGAAGCTAGAATTGCAATATTCAGTTTACAAGGGAAAGATTAGAGGTGGTGGGATCAATTTAAATAGGTGAAAGGGATTGATGAAAGGAATATTTTCTGGAACAAATTTCAAAAATATTTCAAGTGTGAGTATTTATCTTAGCAATATTACGACAAAAAGATGCAGGAATTCTTTGAACTTTGACTAGGAAGTATGACTATGGAGGAATATGAAGGAAGTGTTGGAATTAATTCTCAACCACCACCTCACCTCTCAATCCTAGGTTTCACGTGATCATCTCTCCTCGAGCCATGTGTTCACGTGATTGTTAGTTGGCATTGTAAATGTGCAGTTAATACTGTGATGTTTCTCCGAGAAGGAATTTGATAGATGCTTCTAGATATCTCGATCCTTTGAGAGAATTCAATGTGTATAAATCTTTTCTTTTGGTTAATGCAAATAGGGAGGTTTTTTGGGCAGTTTGGCCCTGTGGTATTCTGTCATGGGCTACGTTGTTTTGATGAGGGTTAATATTGTTTTGTACATTTCTCCCATTGTCCGTTGGGTTATTTAGCATTGTGTTTATTTGTTTTTGGTAATCAGTCCACCGTGCCTCTCACATTTGGTATCAGATCTTAGCTCTGTCCACTCCCAAGCTCTCCCATCTTCAATTCCTCCCACTCGTAGAAAAATAATAGTCCATAAGCTCCAGCCTATCCATTGTTGCTGAATGAGTTCAGTACTGAGAGAAGTGGAGTTGGAGAGGGTAGTGTGAGTGGACGTTAGATATTTCTGGACTGTGTATTAAGGGAGTTGTGAGGGCATCGAAATGATGATTGGATACACCCTGCAGATCCTTTCATGCACAAGAAAATATAGAGCCATAGCTCTATCTATGTGTGAGTAGTAGCTTCATTTGAGTGACTGAATTTATCCTATTTTTTTGTTCTATGCTCTTCATCATGATTATAGGTGTAAAAAACCCTTTGCCGAAGTGAAAAAATAGGAGCTGTCATTGCTCAAAGACAGAGGCTTTGCCGTTGGTTGAGCGTGTGCTCCCACGAATTGAAGGGTTGCGTTCTCTCAATGTTACCTTTGTTTTTCCACCAAGCTCGTGTGGTAAAATTTATGCCGGTGCTAAGGTCCGTAGCCATATTACAAGGTAGCTTGGCAGATATAGCTGTTTGTTGCGTGTTGATGAAGGCCGACGAAGGGAAGACATCCTTCCTTGCTTTTGTGGTATACTGCTCCCATGGTTTAGTTTAGTGGTTGAGTAGATTGGAGGTTGTATGCTCCCATGGTTTAGTGGTCGAGTTGACTGATGTTTATCTTGCGTGTTGTTACCAGAACTCCTCGTAATGAGTTGAGTGGCCGCAGATGAAGGTTGTAGCTTGAAGTCGGGTGTATTGGTAATATTTTTTTTTAAAAGATGTTAATGATTGTTGAGAAATGTTGAGCCTGTTGTGCTCACATTCATGAAAAAATTCAATTCTATGTGTCGTAAGGGGGAGAAGAACCCTTACCGAGCTTCCACATAAGAATGAGTAGGGCCGTAGCCCTAAGTGAATTAAAAGTTGGGTCGAAACCCAAGACCGTCTCTTTAGTCGAAGAGTGAAGAAGATTGTGGCTCTCTGGGTGAAGAATTTGAGGAAGCTTATCCTCGGCTTATTTGAATGGATTCATGTACTGTATTCCAGGTAGAGACGAAGCATTGTGACTGAGTGTGCTGACCGCTTCTGGAAGCAGTGACTTTGTTTGTGTTTTTAGTGAGGCCCAACGTGGCAGAACTGGCACTTGAAGGATTCCATCAATTTCGTGTGAAGTTTATTTTTAGAGGGCCCATGTCAGTAATGTAAGAGCCGAAGCTCATCCTTTGTGGAACTCTCCTGCTGTTAAGTTAGAAAGTGCTGGTAGAGGTTCCGGTGGTGCATCCGCTAGAATTGTTGGCATAGAAGTGTGAAAATTTCATCTCCTGACATGGTGTGACATCTAGAATTAGAACTTCAACAAGCCTTAAAAAATAAAAAGGGAGCAGCCCACCTGATTGAAGGAAGAAACAAGTAGTAGCTCGTGGTTTGGTAAAACCCACAGAAGTGGTTTAATTCGCTTTTAATTGGTTAAGAAAGCAGTAACCAGTGGACGAGGGAGAGAACACGGGACAGATATGGCGAAGAGCAGAAGACTAAAATTGTCCAAGGAAAAGAAATTTAAGTCCTGCATTGCAGATTTGTATGCTGTAGCAAAGACGAAAAACTGAAGAAGTTTGTCATGATTTTCTGTCAAGTACAGTTTTCTCAAGTAAGAATTATAAATTTTGGGTTATTAAAATGAAACTATGTTCTGTGTTGAAGGTGTATTGAATTGTGTTGAAAGTGAATGTAATGATCCTTGTGATGAGGCAAGTGATGCCTCCGCATTATATCTCATTCAGAAAGCCATGGAAGATAGTGTTTTCCACATTGTTGCTGATGCAACCAGTGCTAAAGATGCTTGGGAATGCTTGAGAAGAGAATTTGGTGTAAGGCAGAGAAACTCCAATTAGCATCAAGCTGAGCTAAATGGTGTTTAAATTCAGAATGTTGATGCAACTGTCATGGACAATGCTGAAAATTGTGATAAGGTTAATAAACTACCTGCTGAAGCAGAAGAGAAGATTGAAGATGCAAAGAATGCAGATGAAGAAAAAGTGGATAACAATGAAGAAAAGTGTTCGATTGGAGATGAAATTATCCCTGTGGATGATAGAACTTTAGTTAAAACAGAATTTGAAGATGATGAGAAAGTTGTTTCTGAACATGAGATTGATATCTACGAATCTCATGAAGATATGAAAGATTTGGTTAAATTTCAAAATATCATACAGTGTGCTGAAGCACATACAATAGAAGAAAAGCTTGCAGAAATTTTGGGAATTGAAGAAGAAATTGAATTTCAAAAAGTTCCAGTTATGATGAAGAAGTAATCACTGAAGCTAAAAAGATTGCAATTGAGAATGAATGAAATTGATTTTAAAAATGCTTAATTGTGAAGAAAATTCATTTCCAGTTGAATGGAATGAAGATGATAATGATAATAATGGCATTGATGCATTTAAAAATTTAACAGTAGCTAAAGTTGTAGAAAGCATTACAAATTACACAGAAATGGTAGTTTCAGAATCAGCGGGAGTTGATGAAGAACTCTGTAAATGTGATGAAGTCCTTGAAAATATGATTGAAGAAATGTTAAAAATGGGTGTAAAGTTAAAATCAACAGAAAGATTGTTGAATGGAGAAGAAGAAAATTTAAATGGAGATGATATAAGTTTAATTGCTTCAAAAATAATTGAAGAAATTGAAGCTAAAATGAATGTTTATGATGATGTGTATGGCAGCATTGAAGCTGCGGATAATGAAGGTGTTATGGATACTTTTCAGCAAAAAGATAATGAAGAACAATTTGAGAATGAAATCCTAGCAAAATGGAATCCTAAAGAGATCAAGTATTACTATCCGTTGATTTCATGGCAGCAGCCCTATTCATTGTAAGAAAGACATGTTACAACTGAAAAGTTTTGAGTACAGCTGGAAGAAATCCATCAAAATCTTTGAGGACGTTGATGGAAGAATGATGCCAAAGGATGCTGACGATAGCAGATATGAAGAATCAAAGAAAACAATACAGCTGAAAAAAGAAAGGGAAAATGAAGAAGCCAAAGCACAACTGGTTCAAGGTTCAAAGCCAACAAAGATGAAAAGCTGTTAACAAGTTGAAGTTTTCTGATATGTGTTTTTGAACAATTGTGAATGCTTGTAACCCTAGCCGAGACTAAGACCAACAGGGATGTTTTTCAAATATGTATTTTTGAAATCTGTATTTTGAAAGTCTGTCATCATGTATGTAAACTCTAAACTCTGTATATGAATTTTGTATGTGGCTGTTGAAATTAAGGGGGAGTGTTGGAATTAATTCTCAACCGCCACCTCACCTCTCAAGCCTAGGTTTCATGTGATCATCTCTCCTCGAGCCATGTGTTCGCTGCTATATCTGTGTCCGGATATGCTCAGTGATTATTCAAGCGAATAATCCTCCAATGGAAAATAACTCCATTTGATAAAATAATAATATATAATTGATGATATAAAGATGATTAATAATTACAATGAGGCTCGCTTTTATAGGCTTGAGCGTATATAGTGAAGGGTTACACCCTTTCACTTTAATAACTAATAACTTTAGTTAACATACATATAATATTCATAGCATTGCCACTCTCTTAGAAAGGCTTTGTCCTCAAAGCCTTATAATTTTGTTGCATTGTTCTTTGCGATGCCATGGCTGATGAAACATGTCGATCCGAACTGCTAAGTGTAGAGCATAACTTCCGATACATCGACGAATCAATCCATCCCAAATTGATTTGTTGTGGACTGATGGGATTTCCTACTGATGTGTCGTCAGGAGATTTGATCACATTAGTGCCATTATTTTTCGACATTTCCCAATTTTTCAAAATATCGGTTTTTATGGTTGGGGTGTCGATAAGGAACTTTCACGATGTCATTTTTGTTTACGAATGTCGCCTTTAGATCATTGATCTGAGTTGGAAGTTGTATTTTTGTCTCTTGAGGATTTAAGTTTTTGTTCAGTATCTTTTCCAACTTGTTTTCTAACTGCCTATTATCATTTTGAAACTTCGTAATCAATTCGACTTGCGATTTTCTGTCATCTTCAGATGTCTTAAGTTGTTCCTTAAGATCTTCATTATGAATTCTGATACAACTATTTTCTTCCTGTTTGTCTAGAAGTTTCCCTTCGATGTCGTCCATAGATTGTTCTATCTTTCGGCTATTTTTCAACTTCTTAATTTTTGTGACTAGTATCTTGTTATGATTTCTTAGTCTAAAAATTTCTTCAGTATTGTTAGATAATGCTTTATTACTCTTCGCGATCTCTGACTTATGTGTCTTTTTAGAGTCGTCATTTTGTTGTTGAAGAACTTTTATCTGTTGTCGACATTGGCTGACCTCTTATTCTTGACTTTCTAATTTATGTCGTAACTGCATTAGTTCTTCATCTTTGTCGCTAACGATTTTGTTCAAGCGTATTATTTCTGCTTCGTAATTATTTATTTCCTTCTTTATATCTTGATTTTTTAATCTCTGATTGAAATCACTTTCATCTTTTAATTCCTTGATTTGCGCACATAATTTTCCTATGTGATTTTTTCTGGTTGGACATTATTTGTTCATTGAACCGTTCTTCTATCTTATGTAGTTCAATCTTTACTTCTGATTGTGTATTAATGTCTCATAATTCTTCATTGTCTTTTCGATAGCGCTTTAACTTGGCTTCTAATTTCTCTATTTGTAGTCGCAACCCAGCTTCCATGGTCTTCGACTCTTTTTCAAGTTTGTCTTCCTTTGACTACTTTTTTTGTCGATAATCGGTCTTCCTTTGATTTTGATTTTTCTGACGATAAATTGTCTTCAACTTTTTGATGATAGGGAGTCTTTGACTTCTTTAACTGGTCTTCCTTTGATTTTTTTTTCTTGATTTTTATTCTTTTGCTCCTTTTTTTTTCAAAAAATTAAGTTATTACTATTATTAATAATAGTAATAATTAATATATATTATAACAATAACAATTAAATTTAATAATAATGTAATATTATTATTTTATTTTTTTTTTAAATTTAAATATTATAATAATAATATTATAATATCTTTTCATATTTTGGAAATGATTTAATTTAGGGTTTGGTGGACATGGCAGCGGAGGTAGCGTATGGGAGGAAGAATGATGGCAGGGTTGAATGTGCAATGGGTTATGTAAATGCGTGGAGAGATGGGGCAGCACAGGCTGTGATGGAGAAGGTTGAAGGTGAGCACGGTGGTGTGGGAGGGATAAATGATGCGGAAAGGGGAGACGGCGTTGGGTGGATAGGGCGTTGGGTGAGCCGAGGGAAAGGAGGGATGTGAGTGCGCAACAAGTGGAGAGGAGGCGGAATGATGGTGTGCGACAGAGGAGGATGGCAAGAAGAGAGACTATGTGGGAGGCAGGAGGAGACGAGATCTGGCGGCTGGTGGCGGAGTGAGAGATGTGGTGCGATGAGGAGAATGGATGAGAGAATGCACAGGGGATGGAGGTGTTGTGTAAGCGATGGTGAGTTGTGCGCAGAGCGTGGGCAAGAGGAGGAGTAGGTCGACGTGGACGAGCAGCAAATGTGGTAGCTGCGGGTGGTGTAGGGGTGTGTGGTGAGTTGTGCAGAGAGCGTGGGCGAGAGGAGTGTGTGCAGGAGCTGGAAGGAGGACGCGGAGGTGGGAAGCACGTCCGGGGAGTGGAAGTGGTGGTGGACGGGGAGAAACGTGGGGATGGAGGCGGTGGAGGGTTGATATGGGGAGAGGCAACGCAGGACAGCGAGGCAGGTGAAGACGCGAGAGGCAGGTGATGAAGGAGAGGTGCGGAAGGGAGTAGCCTAAACGAGTGATGTACGGAGGAATGGGAGAATTAATGGGTGTTGGAGCAGCCGACGTCGCTTCGAACTACGAGCAGAACTTGACCATGAGCAACTATAGAGTGCACCACCACGAATTTTTTTTTTCTCAGAAAATCTGAATTTAATGGCCAAAGGCCTAGTTCGAAGAAGCTCCGACGAGTATTGGCCAAAAACCAAGTATCCACAAAATGCCGAGAAAATGGCTCTGATACCAATGCTATATCCGTGTCCGGATATGCTCAGTGATTATTCAAGCGAATAATCCTCCAATGGAAAATAACTCCATTTGATAAAATAATAATATATAATTGATGATATAAAGATGATTAATAATTACAATGAGGCTCGCTTTTATAGGCTTGAGCGTATATAGTGAATGGTTACACCCTTTCACTTTAATAACTAATAACTTTAGTTAACATACATATAATATTCATAGCATTCACGTGATTGTTAGTTGGCATTGTAAATGTGCATTTAATGTTGTGATGTTTCTCCGAGAAGGCTTTGACAGATGCTTCTAGATATCTCGATCCTTTGAGAGAATTCAATGTGTATAAATCTTTTCTTTTGGTTAATGCAAATAGGGAGGTTTTCTGGGTAGTTTGGCCCTGTGGTATTCTGTCATGGGCTACGTTGTTTTGATGAGGGTTAATACTATTTTGTACATTTCTCCCACTGTCTGCTGGGTTATTTAGCAGTGTGTTTATTTGTTTTTGGTAATCAATCTACTGCGCCTCTCACGGGAAGATTCTTGGAGTTACTGAAATATGTAGGTTTCATTCATGAGGAAAAAGTAAATATTCAAAGGTTTTTGAGTGGGTTGCCACCATTTTAAAAGGATAAGATTGCATATGATGAGCCCCGTACATTAAAGGAGACCATCCGCAAAGCTAAATGTTTGTATGAACAAAATAAAGGAAAACATCACATGCATAAATCCTGGAAAAGAAAAATTAAAGACAAGTAAGATCAAAGAAAAAAAGGTTCCAAACCATTTGTTACTCGAGGAAATCAAGCTCAATATTCTAGGGATGAACCAAGTGAATCAAGGATGGTTGAAAATGTGGGGTCAAGACAACCGAATCAAATTAAGTGTTGGAATTGTGGTGGTGACCACTATGCAAAAATATGCCCAAAGAAAGAAAACAAATGGAGAATCATTTATCAAGTACAAGAGGCCACTATAGTAGAGGATGTAGCCAAAAGTATGCATTGGATTTATGTATCTATGGATAACATACAAGAATACCACCAGTCAGTGATGGTTGAAATTGAAGGTAAAATAAATAATTTGCCAATTTCTATTTTGATTGATTTTGGAGCTTCTTATAGTTATGTAAATACTAACCTGATTGAAATATGCAATTTAGAGAGCAGTGAATTGCTTAAGCCTGTAATGGTACAGTTGGATACCAGGATGAAAAGGAAAATTACAGCCATAGTTAAAAATTGTGGTTTGGAAATGAATGCCAAACCATAATTGAATTGGATATCATTCCTCTCGGCTCTTATGTTGCGTGTTGATTGGAGTGGATTGGCTGGAAAAGCATTTTGCGGTTCTGGACTACCACAATAAAATTATTACTTGCATGGATGAGGATAAAAATACAGTTCAGATAAAAGGTATTATGAGACCCATTTCTATAAGGCAAATTTCAGCCATTCAAATGAAGAAATGTGTTAGGAAAGAGTGCCAATTGTATTCCATTCATGCTTAGGAAATAACAATTGGAAAAGAACCGAACATAAAGGAATACCCTATGTTGAAAGAGTATGAGGATGTGTTCCAATATGTGCCCATATTGCCACCAAAGCGAGATATTTACTTTACAATTGATTTGGTGCATGGGGATATACTAGCCTTAAAGGCTCTTTGCTGAATGGGAACCCTGCAATTGAAAGATTTTTAGATGCAGTTGGAAGAGATTTTAAAGGAAGGTTATCTATGACCTAGTGTCTCACCATGGGGAGCTCCATCCTTGTTCATAAGAAAGAAAGATGGCACATTAATATTGTGTGAGGATTATAGGGAGCTAAATAAAGCTCCCATATTCAAGAACAAGTACCCCTTACCAAGAATTGATGACCTCTTTGATCAATTAAGAGGGGAAAAAGTATTTTCCAAGATTGATTTGAGATATGGGTATCATCAGGTGCGTATAAAATATGAAGGAATTGGTATAACTACTTTTATAACCAGGTATGGGCATTATGAATATAGAGTCTTACCTTTTGGACTGACAAATGCCCCATCCAATTTCATGTCCCTAATGAATGGTGTGTTTAAAGAATCCTTGGACAAGTTCATTATAGTGTTCCTGGGCGATATTTTAGTATATCCCAAATCTAAAGAAGATCATGAAGAGCATCTCTAGATTACCTTGCAAATCCTGAGAGAAAATAACCTTTGTGGAAAGCTCAACAAATGCTCGTTTTACCAAAAATATTTATGGTACTTGGGTCATATTATCTCAGAAAAGGGAGTAGCAGTGGATCCAGAAAAGATAAAATCCATATAGGAATGGCCTACAACGAGAAATGTAACTGAAGTAAGATCATTTATGGGGATGACAAGTTATCACTAAAGGTTCATAGAATATTTCTTTCATATTGAAAATTTGATTGCATCCATATAGAAGAAGGGTGTGAAATTGATCTGGAACCAGAAATGTGAATACAATTTCATACTGTTGAAAGAATTCCTCACATGTGCTCCAATCTTAAAAATTCCAAATTCAGACAAGGAATATATGGTATGTACATATGCATCTTTAGAAGGACTCGGCGGAGTTCTAATGCAAGATGGGCATGTATTTTTTTATGAGTCACAGAAGCTGAAAGAGCGTGAAAAGAATTATGCTACTCATGACCTGGAGTTAGCTACAATAGTTCATGCACTCCGGATGTGGAGGCATTATCTCATGGGGAACAATTTTGAGTTAAAGACAGATTATCACAGCCTAAAATACCTATTTGATCAGCCCCATTTGAACACATGGCAAGATTAGATGGATTGAATTCTTGAGTGAATTCAATTTTGAAATCAAATACATAAAAGGCAAAGAGAATCGAGTGGCATATGCACTTAGTAGAAGAGGCTATATCATGCAAATTTCAATTGTCAACAATTGGAAATTTGATTTGAAAATTAGGTTGCAAGAATAATTAAAAGAAGATACTCATTACTTACAGGTGGTGGCAACATTGCAGGAAAGCAACAGACCATTAAAATTTTCCAAATAGGTACTAGTTGAAGATGGAATTCTTCAATTTAATGGAAAAATTTATATACGAGTTGAGGAAGAACTAAAGAAAATAATATTACAATAAATGCATAATGTACCTTATGTAGGTCATCTGGGGTACCAAAAGACTTTGACAGCAATCAAGAAAGAGTATTATTGGCCAGACATGAAGAAATAAGTGGCTAAGTTCATTGTTCAATGCTTAGAATGTCAGAGGGTGAAAGAAAAGCACCGACATACTGCGGGAATGTAGTTACCATATATTTTATGTAATGTCCCTTGTTAGGAATTTTATTAAAATGGCAATTTTTCACTTTTTTTTCCCTAGTTTGACCTTTGACTAGTTTTGAGCTCTAGGTCCCCAAATTGCTCCAATTGATCCCAAATATTCTAAGAAGGTATATGGATGATTTTAGAACATAAATATGTATTTCAGGGATTATTTTGGACCTTCAAAATACTTCTGCAAATCCTCTTTCAATTATGGCCAATGTAGGGAACTTTACTAGTAATTTCCCTTTGACTAGTATTGGTCTCTAGGTCTCGAATTGACTCCAAATGCCTTCAAATATTCAAGTAAGGTGTATGAATGATATTAGGACTTGAATATGATGTTCAGGGATGATATATGGCCACCAAAATACCTCTGCAAACTCTCTTAAGATTCTGGACCAAGTATGCAATTTTACTAGTAATTTGGGGTTCAAATCCCACTGGGGTTAGTACTGAAAATGGCTTCCCGAATGCCTCCAAGCCCACTCAAATTTCTGAACAGAGGTAGGGAATGTATTAAGGATGTTATTAAGGTCTCATTTGCACCATTAATTGATTATTATATATGTTCCAACCCTCTCCCATTCAACTGCAAAAATCACCAATTCGACCCTTGGGGAAATGGCACTATTTCTTCTCCCAATGCAATTAAACTGAGTAACAATACTTCAAATGCTCAATTAAAGTACATGAAACTTGTAAAATACATCCATGGCAGTCCATTAATCACAAATGAATCAGATAATCATCCATTCATTTGAAATCATCATCAATACATTGGTTCACAACAAGGTAGTGGGGAAATGGCATTGTTCTTCCATTAAAAATGAGATTTATAAATTTCTACTTGTAATTTAAACATGAAACTTTCTGGAGATAAATAAAATAGTATTTACTTCATATTACAAAATAAATGGTTCATGAGAAGCTCCCCCAAAGACTACAATATCTCACCAAAAACGCCCTCCCTCAAGGAACAAGAATATGCCATCAAAACTGGAAATGCTTGAGAGAATGTGCTGCAATAAAAGAAACCATGAGCTGACTTGTAGCTTACACCTGCAAATAAATACTCCATTAAAGATCCAAATGAAAGGTCTGAATGGTCTTTCCAATCACCAACTTGGATGGGAATCTTTCACCCTCGAAATTAGCTAAGGCAAGAAACTAGTCATCCACTAGCTCTCCCTCTACACAAATGCAATTGCAAATTCTACAAATGATCAAAATCTGGTTTCATTCTTTTTTATTGAAATTTATAAAGTTCTAATGTCCTCCATGGGTCGAATTCCTTCCAAGAGACTCATGCCAACTCAAGTTGGGAAGAGATTCCAAAGAACGCCACTTGTACAACAATTCCTAGTCTCCCGCTTCCACTAAATCACATGTGGAAGCATCTTAGCTGTCCTAACACCCTTGAGCGCCCTCTTGGAGTTTAGACCTGACATGTCATATATGTCATATGTCAGCCTTCAGGTCTGATTTGTGTCATAGGTGTCATAGCATCTTCATCATTGTTGTCATAGAGCTAGGGAATCTAGCCCAAGTGTCTCACTAGCTCCAAATTGCCTCTTCCTCTTCCATGGGAGTTACTCTTCCTCTATATTTCGACCTCATTGACTCATGCCAAGTATTATTGACCTTATAACTCATCCCAAGAACATTAGGCTTCCCATGGATTCGAAATTGCAAGAAGAGGATGCCATGTGGCACATAAATTCTAGCTTGTGTGGGTCCCACTTCCTCCATGTGTCTTCATGATCAAATTCCACTTTGATTTTCACTTGTATATATTTATTTATCTCCTTTATTAAATATTTACTCCATCCTAATGTTCCAACATCATTTATTATCCTCATTATTCCAAATCCCAAAGCTTCCACCCCAAACCTAGGAAACTAGTAATTTTCCTCCTTGGCAATTATTTGACCTTTAGCATCAATTTGACAAACTCTAATGAATAGGGACAATTTGCTTAGGCCATTGTGACCCAATTCCAAATTTTGGATATGACAAATCCTTTCTTCCCAATATTGCTTGTCCTCAAGCAATTTCAAACATGGGTGTTGAAAAACCTGCTTTCTGTATAATTCTTTGAAGTTGCCATTGAATTGCCCAACCTTGATTCGTTGAGTTTTCATGAAGGTTTTAGAGAGGAACCACCATGCTTGCTGCTGCACCGCTCTGTTAAAAATCACTTTATTAAGTGGGAAATCCATCTCCCATACTGCTTGTTTCCCCAAAAAATTGAAACCAATGAGATAAAAATTATTCCAGGGTCCCATTGCTTGTATTGCACCCCAACAATTAAGAGTGCTCTCCAACCCATACCATCAAATAAGAGGATTCTTGGATCCCATTTTCTTGTATGCATTCTTCCAAACAACATGAGTACAAAATATATATTATCAAAGTACATAACACCATAATGCAAATGTACATCAAGGAGATGCTTCATCAAAGAGTCATGAAAGTGCTTATTCCTCAAAGCAAGTAGACCACCATTTTCCAAGTGCATACAATCTTCAAGTGACCCATAAAATCTGCTCCAATGACATAGGTGAGGATCCAATGTCCTATAATGCTGCTCCAAAAGGATGTGATATGCATCAAAATATTTAGCCATGTATTCTTTCATCCAAGAAGTGAATGAAGAACATGCACTAAAATCTGAACCAAATGATGAGCAGAAAAAACAAGGAAACTTCAAAGGACTTAAAGAAGTCTCACCCATACATCCATGGATGTGAGAATAATAAAGATATATCAAAGTATGTGGCTGCTAACAAAAATGTTCTCCAATCATAAATTTATTCACCCAAGTGTTGGATGAAGTTCCTCCGACATCAAATGAACCAAGTGTTGAGCAAGAAAAACCATGAGTCTTCAAGTGACTCAAATGCATATCATAGGTGCATCCACGTAGATGTGCATCATCATAAGGTAATAAAGGATGCTGCTGAAAATGTGAATAATAATGTGCTCCAACCATATCATCATAAAAAGTAAATCTAGGAGTTCCATACTCCTCATGTGGCACCATCAAAAAGAACCCTTTCACCCATTCTTCATTGAGACTAATGCTGCAAAACATGGAATTGTAGGATGTAGGAGAATTAACTAACTCACCCAAATGATCAAAAAGTGCAGAAGTTTCATCATGGGAAGGATCCATGTGGGTAGTATTATGCAGCTCCTTCAAAAGTGGGAAACCTTTGTCATAGATTGGTTCCAATGTAGAGGAATCATGCTCTTCTTTAAAAATTGCATAACCTTCATCAAGAGACAATTCAAGTTCCTCTTCCACCACATCAAGTGTTTGGATCTCTTCAAGTTCATCTTCAAACACATTAAGCACATTCAAATTCCCACATTTCTCATGATCCACCATTTCATGAGAATCCTCCAAACAATCTACCATTTGACAATCTAAAACATAGGAGGAAAAACAAGTATCTTGCAACTTTTCAAAAAGTCGCTCATTTTGAATTGTGAGCTTATGAATATCCTCATTATTCTTCAAGTATGCATCATGCAACAATTCATTAAGCTCAAACAAATGGTTTCTATCAAAAAGCAGAGACATGAAATTACCTTTGATGTGGCACATTGCTCTTTGAATCTTCTCCATGTCTTCAAGGAAGGGTGTTTCCTCCAATGAAGTAGCTCTCCAACAAGAATTTGACACCAATGCTTGAGTGTCATGGAGAATTCTAAGGGACTCTTGGATCTTATTTTCATTCATCTTTAAGGACCCTTCAAGAAAATGAGGCTCTTGCAAATGAACCTCCTCATCTTCTTCATTTTTGCTTGGACCAACTTCGTGAAGCTCAAGTGGTGATAGGGAAGTTGATCTTGGTTCTTCTTCAACTGCTACAAGGTCTTCATTATCATGCTTAATGGAACTTGGGCTTGCAGCAACACTTTCAAAAGTGATCTCTGTGTCACCAACATAGATGTGTGAGCACCCATCAGTAGGTACTCCTTTATAGTTTAAGCATCCATCAGTAGATGCTCTTTGGTTCGTGTCTAAGCTAGAAGGTGTCTCGAAATGATCTTCCATATTTTCAATAGAATCTTCTTCATGCTATTGTGATGTCTCTTCATTTTTCTCCTTCAAGCAAGCTGATGCATTTTGCCCCTTGTTTTCCTTAGGATCAATATCTTTGGAATCTCTTTTTTAAGAATTCCCAAAAGCTCTACTCAAGTGGGACATAATTTCATGCACACATGTATGATACTCACTCCAAGGTTCTTTACAAGAAGGGCATAAACCTTTCTTTACTAACTCCACATCTTCATTTTTGGGTCTATTTTCAAAAACATGTTCAGCATAGTACTCAAAAGACATGGCATTTTGTGTATTTTTGCTCCAAGCAAGATATTCTTGATATTTTTGATATTGTTGGGGCAAGGTTTTATATGTTGCTCTCCATCTTTGGAACTCACTCATAGAATTATCCTTGGTTGGTGTAACCCACTCATATTCATCATATTTAAAGTCATAAAAATAATCTTCATTTCTCTTGAAATTGTAAGAAGTGTTGCATGATGGCACCTCTTCCTCGTACCATTCACATTCTGCTTCATATTGCTCATAAGCATCTGCATATTCCTCATAAGAATTGTACTCATAGGATTCATCATAATAGTAAGACATGGATGCCAATTATTCTTGAATGTATGTACATAATCCACAGGTGCAAGGACCATGCTCTGATACCACTGTAATGTCCCTTGTTAGGAATTTTATTAAAATGGCAACTTTTTCACTTTTTTTTCCTTAGTTTGACCTTTGACTAGTTTTGAGATCTAGGTCCCCAAATTGCTCCAATTGCTCCCAAATATTCTAAGAAGGTATATGGATGATGTTAGAACATAAATATGTATTTCAAGGATGCTTTTGGACCTTTAAAATACTTCTGCAAATCCTCTTTCAATTATGGCCAATGTAGGGAACTTTACTAGTAATTTCCCTTTGACTAGTATTGGTCTCTACGTCTCGAATTGACTCCAAATGCCTTCAAATATTCAAGTAAGATGTATGGATATTAGGAATTGAATATGATGTTCAGGGATGATATATGGCCACCAAAATACCTCTGTAAACTCTCTTAAGATTCTGGACCAAGTATGCAATTTTACTAATAATTTGGGGTTCAAATCCCACTGGGGTTAGTACTGAAAATGGCTTCCCAAATGCCTCCAAACCCACTCAAATTTCTGAACAGAGGTAGGGAATGTATTAAGTATGTTATTAAGGTCTCATGTGCACCATTAATTGATTATTATATATTTTCCAACCCTCTCCCATTCAACTGCAAAAATTACCAATTCGACCCTGGGGGAAATGGCACTATTTCTTCTCCCAATGTAATTAAACTGAGTAAAAATACTTCAAATGCTCAAGTAAAGTACATGAAACTTGTAAAATACATCCATGGCAGTCTATTAATCACAAATGCATCATATAATCATCCATTCATTCAAAATCATCATCAATACATTGGTTCACAACAAGGTAGTGGGGAAATGGCATTGTTCTTCCATTAAAAATGAGATTTATATATTTCTACCTGTAATTTCGACCTGAAACTTTCTGGAGATGAATAAAAAAGTATTTAATTCATATTACAAAAGAAATGGGTCATGATAAGCTCCCCCAAAGAGTATAATAGCTCACCAAAAACACCCTCCCTCAAGGATCAAGAATATGCCATCAAAACTGGAAATGGTTGAGAGAATGTGCTGCAATAAAAGAAACCATGAGTTGCCCTATAGATTACACCTGGAAATAAAGACTCCATTAAAGCTCCAAATGAAAGTTCTGAATGGCCTTTCCAATCACCAACTTGGATGGGAATCTTTCACCCTCGAAATTGGCTAAGGCAAGAAACTAGTCATCCACTAGCTCTCCCTCTACACAAATGCAATTGCAAATTCTACAAATGATCAAAAGCTGGTTTCATTCTTTGTTATTGAAATTTATAAATTTATAATGTCCTCCATGGATCGAATTCCTTCCAAGAGACTCATGCCAACTCAAGTTGGGAAGAGATTCTAAAGAACGCCACTTGTACAACAATTCCTAGTCTCCCACTTCCACCAAATCACATGTGGAAGCATCTTAGCTGCCCTAACACCCTTGAGCGCCCTCTTGGAGTCTATTTTTAGACCTGACATGTCATATATGTCATATGTCAGCCTTCATGTCTGATTTGTGTCATAGGTGTCATAGCATCTTCATCATTGTTGTCATAGAGCTAGGGAATCTAGCCCAAGTGTCTCACTAGCTCCAAATTGCCTCTTCCTCTTCCATGGGAGTTACTATTCCTCTATATTTCGACCTCATTGACTCATGCCAAGTATTATTGACCTTATAACTCATCCCAAGAACATTAGGCTTCCCATGGATTCGAAATTGCAAGAAGAGGATTACATGTGGCACATAAATTCTAGCTTGTGTGGGTCCCACTTCCTCCATGTGTCTTCATGATCAAATGCCACTTTGATTTTCACTTGTATATATTTATTTATCTCCTTTATTAAATATTTATTCTATCCTAATGTTCCAACATCATTTATTATCCCCATTATTCCAAATCCCAAAGCTTCCACCCCAAACCTAGGAAACTAGTAATTTTCCTCCTTGGCAATTATTTGTCCTTTAGCATCAATTTGACAAACTCTAATGAATAGGGCCAATTTGCTTAGGCCATTGTGACCCAATTCCAAATTTGGGATATGAAATTTTACTACAAAATTTCCCAGGACAACAAGGCAACATGATTCCATCATGGTTGTAGTGGATAAGTTGACAAAATCAACTCACTTCATACATGTTCAATCAACTTTCAAAGCTGCAAAGATTATAGAAATATACATGAAATAAATTGCTAGGTTGCATGGGATTCCCAAAGCAATAGTTTCTTATCAGGATCACAAGTTTACTTCAAAATTATGGATGGGTTTGTTCAAATAATTTGGTACAAATTTAAATCTCAGTATGGCGTACCATCCGCAGACATATGGACAGATTGAGAGGGTGAACCGAATTATCGAGGACATGCTGAGAATGTATGTGATGGACAGACCCACCAAGTGGGATGACTATTTGTACCTGGTAGAGTTTGCCTACAACAACAGTTACCAAGCATCTTTAAAGATGAGTCCCTTTGCAACATTATATGGAAGAGATTACAATGTATTGGTGAGCTAGGACAAACCGATTGAAAGAATAATTGTTGGACCAGAGATGCTTCAAGAAATGGAAGAATAGGTGGCCAAGATTAAACATAGTTTGAAAGTGGCACAGGATAGACAAAAGAGTTTTTCTAATAGAGACAAAATGTTCAGAGAATTCCATACTGGTGATAAAGTATTCCCAAAAGTCAAGGGTAAAAATAGTTCATTGAATCTAGGCATCTACAAAAAGTTGGAAGCCATATTTTGTGGACCATTTGAGTTCCTAAGTAGAGTGGGACCAGTAGCTTATGAGATGGCCCTACCGCCAAATGTTAAATTTCATAATGTATTTCATGTTTCGTTATTAAAGAAGTATGTGTATAATCCTACTCACATACTTGATTAGTCCTTGATACAGGTAGAACCCGAGGGAGAGGTTCATGTTCAGCTAGTGAGTATTTTGGACTAGAGGACCAAAAGACTCAGGAACATGACCATCGGATAGGTAAATTTCCAATGGACTTACTACATCACTGAGGAGGCTACATGGGATCCAGAAGAAGTAATGCAGGTAGAATACCCATACTTGTTTTGAAAATTTTGTAATTATTAAGTTTTGAACTTTTTTGTTACACATGAACACCGTAGATGGTGTTAAACTAATGGGGAGGGAAATGTAATACCCCTCGTTTCAATCCTCGGGATTTTGTTTGAATATGTTGTAAATACTAAGCTAAATGGCATGAAGTCCGGAACATGTGACATGTACATGAACAGTTATGTTTATAAATGAAATATATAGTTGGCTACATACGAGGAGGTACGCTAAAACAATACATGGGGAACCAAGATATTCACTAGTGAAAGTAAGAAGGATGTGAGGGAGTTCCATGGGGTGAGTCATAGGACCCTGACTCAATTAAAAGAAATTAGTTTTGGAACTTAAGTCTAAACTATGTTTTGTAAATTCCCTAATCCTTGTTTAATATTCCAAGTAGGAACTTAGGAAAAAATTTATATATATAATATAAAAGGTGGTCTCTTGAGAGAGAGTGAGAGATCCCACATGGATACAAGATTTCATGCAAAAAAAAGTGAGGGAAGGGGAGGAAGTTCATACAACCACCGAGAATTTTTGTTTTGGGATTACCATTAGAATTGGGAAAGGAGGGCTCTAATAAAAAAAGGACAGAAGGTACTAGTTACAGAGGCAAACCTAAAATCAAAATTTGATTAATCACACCCTTTCTTCTCATTGATGGCAGAGGTTGGGAGACCCTTCCTATGAAGCAGTTACCAGAAAAATAGTGAACGATGTTGAACCTCCTCAGTGAAGAATCTGACATTGATTCCATGGTGCCTATAAACGGTTGATTTATGGATGTATTTGATGATCTAATACTGAGAGAGGTACTGGAATATTGAGTTATGAACTAGTTGTATCCATGTTTATGTTTAGCTCTTGAAAAATATGCGTTATGCATGATAATGGATGTGTGCCCTGTCAAATTTATCTAAAACCTTGAGAGCATTTGGTGAATTGCTCGGTGATGGTTACTAGGTTGAAATAACAGGAGCTTAGTATACCTAAGGATGGGTGTAGCGTGCCCTTGATGTCTCCAATTGCAGCTTTTCAATTATTTATAGGTAAGTATTATGTTGCAAAATTGTGTTATTAACTAATATTCCTTGAAAAACCATGGGTTTGTAAGTGTGGTTTGAGTGTAGATTTTTATGTTAAATAATTTCGACTCTGTGAATTTTAATTGGTCATATATGTCAAACATTTGTACAAATGTATGAAATTACACTGTTTGGAAATGAAATTTTGAAAACTATTTGCTTAAGGGAACAGAGTACTATCATGTAGCAGAAATTGGAATTTGTAATCTACCACATAATTGATATGTTTAGAATGTCATATTAGATTATTAAAAAACAACGATAATGGTATGAGGCCTGCAAGCTTTCAATACTTCAACTAAGGAATAACATCTTGTTAAATCTGAAAGAAAATGCTTGGCTTCCATTAATTTCCAGAGAAATGTTGTAAATAATGTATCGAGGACAGCATTTGATTTAATTATTTTGAGAACCATCAATTGAAAATTTTAGTATGCGATGTGTTTGAAGATAGGTCACTACCACTGTCAAATTGTAATATGATTATTTGGTATTGAAGTAGGGACACAATTTCCTGTAGTATCATGGTGGTTTGGAAGCAAATGAATTACTAACATGTGTGTGGAGTTAAATTATTTCTAAGGAAACCATCCTCATGATGGAGTGTACTTTACAATCTCCTTGTTGCGAAATTATTCTTACTGTTGAAATAATTAATGGCTAAAGGGGCATGGAATTTCATGTTGTGCTTAAACTTACCATTGAGAAATGAGGAACACACAATTCAATTCTGTTTCACCGCAAATAGCTAAAAATTGTTATTGCATTATATTAAATTTATGTATCTTGCTAATGGGGGATAAGAAGTATAGCATCTATTCTTCATTGAAGGATTGACGCTAGGAGGGTGTTGTGGTTTTAGTACTTTGCATTCATTTGTTAACGTGGAAAAATTGGAAGGGTGTTGTTTTTCCTTGGAACCAACCCTTTTGTGTAACACATGGAGGGTAGTTGAGCCATGAGAGCGTTATCTTATCATGATGGGAGTCATCTTAGGTTGACATGATTTAAGCGATGATTTTTCTAGACTGTTGGAAATCCTATAGATTGCAACAGTAGTTATTACTTGTTGAAGGTTTGGGTTTATGGATGAATGATTCCCATATGCATGGGAATGAAAAAGCAACCTTTCATATTTGAGTTAAGAAAATAACCGAACATCTCAATGAACTCAGCACATGCAAAGACCTTCAACGACATCCAAATGGATGGACAACTTGTAATTCAATCCCTAGTAGCAAGAGAATCCATGTATGCTCAACCCTCAAATCCTTGACAAACTTGATGTTGGTTGGAAATGATAACTCGTGATATACTCTTATAGATGAAATTTTAGACATAATTTAGAGAGTTCAAATATTCTTTGCTCTTAAATCAATTAAGAGGTTCTGTAGTGTGGTTTAGAAAGGAGGAACATAAGTAAATGCCTGCAACTATTCGTATTTTAAGTTTTGAGTAGGTAAAGGGTGGACTTGCTCTATTTATTCACCTTTTAGAAATGAATGTTAACTATGTCCAATAAGTACTCCACTATAATAATTTAAGCTACATAATTGTATACTCAAATAAGAATAAGTGGAAGACTAGATGTCTTACATGAATGAAAATATCATGCTTAGGAGATATAATGGAAGAATATTGGATGAAGTTCCAACTATTAGTTTTCATGGCCAAAAATGTTGAAAGGATGGATTATATGCTAAACTGTAATTTTCCCATAGATTATATTATCCAGGAGGATCTCCGAGATCAATCAAAATGAAAGTAATCAAATTGAGAACAGAATCTTGCAGTTGTGTAGAGCTCGACGAGAGATTTCCAGCGACGTTCGTTTTGCCTCAAACAAACTCTGGATGTGAAAGGTATCGCGTTCTAAATTTTTGGCAAAACAAGTAAAAATTGGAAAAAGGAGGTGTTAGGTGGCACCACTGTAAGGGTGACACGTGACCTGTACATCGCTGACGTGGAACAATCATAGAGCACCACATGGCATGTTGCAATCCAGTTAGTAGTGTTGAGTTGGCAGGTGATGTGGACCTATTACAGGATGACAAGTGACAGGTTTGTGGTATATGTGGACCAATAAGAGCTTGCCACCGGGCAGCCCGATTAGCCACAATGTGGTTTAGAACAAAACAGTTGTTTGCATGACTGCAAGAACCTAACTCGCAACCTCACCTCTAACACTCCAGCGCATTTACCATTCCTTGCACACTTGTTGCTTGTTATAAGGATAGAAAATATTTTATTTGACTTTGAAGAAAGTTTTGTTGGCATATTAAAAGGGATCAGGCTTATCCTGACCCCCATGGAATATGTTCAAACATGGATATTCCAACGTGGATCCCTATGCCATAGTTTGCGGCGGATTATGTTATATGGTATCATACGATATCCAAGGTTATAATATACAACCACTATTACATACCACGAATTAACCATAATTCAAGGGAAATCATATACAATATATTTACGCCGTAGGCATTTCACCAAGGAGAAGCATAACCTCCACGTTGGCTAGATTCCTCGCTCATAGAGCGAATAGAATGCTACCACGTGGATGGTCTGCAAAAGTCACTCTAGCCATTGTTCGCCAAAGGGTACACTTCATTTCGTTAATTTCATCGTTTAAATTTCACTGAAGTGTCCCATCAATGTTTCCCAGCCCTCCTATGTGGGATGCACCGCATCCCAAAAGAAAGCCAATTTTGGATGGGAACACATGTTATACATAGGCTTTCCTGAATTGTCTGTAAAGCTGCATGAACCAGTGCAACAAGGTTTCAATGGCTCCGTGAATTTCCCTACACAAAATTCAATTAGCGCGTTCAATAAATATTGGACACAACAAAGAAATAATGTAGATAAGTAAGACACAAGGGGAAAATGTAAAACCATTTTGAGTTGGATGTTGAAAAATAGCCATGGAATCTGTATACTGATCCAGAATTACAAAGTTTGCATTTTCCTGAGTCTTTCTTATTCCCTCGACCGCTTCTCCCAAAATACTATTATGATAGACAGCTACTGCGTTTACTGTAGCATTGCAACTTCACGAATTGAAGCTCAAAGCAAACGCGCACATAAATTGATTTTAGAAAATATTCCTGTCGGTTTTACTCCTGCGGTTTCACTTCCGTAGGTGTTCATGGTCTCCGCCAGATTCTGTCGCTCTGAGCCTTTCTAGAAACAAGAAGCAGGGGGTTTTATCATATCAGAGATATCATATTGCCCTTGCTCCTTCTTCAGCTATTGGATAGACCGCTGCTTTGCCTGTATTTTCTCCAGCTACCCCTACTTATGCTTCCCTTCCTCTTCCCCTACTAGATCTACTCAAATACTATTGCTTTTTTCGCTACTGGTTTACTACACCCACTAAATTGGGACACCGAAAAACATCAAGCATCTCAGGCAACATACCATGTCGAACACCTTTCTCCTCTGTCTCGTAGAAAGAGTACAAACTTGGCTTCGGAAGATTTGTTAGCTCACTAACCCCACTATGCTCTTCAACTTCACACACCCCTCTACCCTCAACTGCTCCAGAGATATCAATGTTTCCATACTTGGAGGTGCTTCTAACACAGAAGACCCACTAAGATCTAGGATTCTAAGCCTTGTCGCATGCTCCAAACCCTGTATGCCCTTCAGCTTCACACACCCCTCTACCCACAACTTTTCCAAAGATGTCAATGTTTCCATACTTGGCAGCTCTGCTAACTTAGGCAACCCACTAACATCTAGGATTCTAAGCATTTGCCACTGCACCAATCCCGGTATGCTCTTCAGCTTCAGTACAAATGCATATTCGTAAAACTGACCCAAACATATCAGCATCTACAAATATTCTAGCAAAATATTTAGATGTTTCAAGATTTCAACCATAGAGAGATATTTCTTAATAAATTATGATTCTCATCCACTAAATCTATCAATGTCATTTTGAGACATTGCGGAGCAACGCTAATAGAGACTAAATACAAATAAATTTCGATTTACCTGTATTTTTCCTTGCCACAATGTTTGTAATGCGCTCCCCGACTCTTGCAGAACCTTTTCATTCTCCATTGGACTCCAAGAAAAGCAAGGAAAAGTAAGAACATTGGAAAATAGTCACATAGATGGGAAACATATGAAGGTTGGGCAATGGAAAATGGGCTCAGACTGCAACGGAGGACGTGTTTTAGGATTTTCCTTAAAACAGAGAAACTGCCAGGAATCTAGCAAATGGTAAACACAATAACATCGACACTGAGCAGAGATGAATATATAGCAGTACACATAAAACCTTACTCGTTTATTCTCACCTGAACGCGATTTTCGTAGTGGCCGACCACAAAGTGCGCCAAGGCTATCTGGAGCTTTCAATGCACAATGATAGAACCGCACCAAGCCCATTGAACTTTCAATGGAAAACTGTACAATGCATGCAGTATTTCCCACGTTAAAAAAATGTTCCCTTATTCAAACGTCGATCCACCACTTCGTCCAATTACCTGAACTTCATAGAAAGGTGGTATTCATCTTTGTTTCCCCATGAAGAGAACGCAGATATATCTGTTTAAATGGGAAGGATCTGAAGCTGTGCTGGGGTTTCACCTTTTTCTATTCTCTGCACAAATTATTCCCTACCCTAAGAAATATTAGCGCCTCTCTCCAGTCACCCAGGTTTGAGCCCGAAGGGCCTGCATGCGCGCCAGGGGGATGAACTGCTCTTGTAGGAAGGCACCCTGCGTATGGACGGTGGGGAGAGGGCCTGCATGCAGCCCAAGTCCCTCGCGATTCCCTTCCAGCTCGGTGAATGTAGAGGTTCATCGGTGGAGCTAGTGGAGACTAGCACGTGGAGTGGGATACTGGAGCAGGTAGGTAAGGACGCATGGAAGGGGGAGGTGAAATTACATGGAGAGAAGGAAAGGTAGGGCTTAGGTTAGCGTAAGTTGAGAGTTAGGTTAGCTTAGGTTGAGAGTTAGGTGGTAAATGAGTAGAACTTATATAAATCGATTTTATATAATGAAGGTTGTAAATAAATTTAGATTTTTAAAATTTTAAAAAAAAAGTATTTTTAATTTTTATTCAGTAATTTAATTCATATTATGGAAGTTGTGTTTTAAATAATTGATTTTAAATAATTAAATAATATTTGTTTTCTTATATTTTTACTTGTAATCAATTAACATAAATCAATTTATATAAAGTCATATTTATGTGAAGGTTGCATTTAACTTAAATTTTGCAAATTTTAAATTAATTGATTTTTTTAGGTAATTAAATTAAAGTTTTATTTCAAATAAATTAGAATGTTTTATTTTAATTTTGCAAATTTTAAATTAATTGATTTTTTTATATAAAATCATATTTATGTGAAATTTTAAATTAATTGATTTTTTTTTATATAAAATCATATTTATGTGAAGGTCACATTTAACTTAAATTTTGCAAATTTTAAATTAATAGAATTTTTTTGATAATTTAATTAAAGTCATATTTCAAATAAATTAAAATGTTTTATTTTAATTTTGCAAATTTTAAATTAATTGATTTTTTAAGTAATTAAATGAAAGTCATATTTCAAATAAATTAAAATGTTTTTTAATTTTGCAAATTTTAAATTAATTGATTTTTGAAAGTAATTAATTAAAGTCATATTCAAATAGATTAAAATGTTTTGTTTTTGTTTGTGTTTTCATTTATTTTATTTAAAACATTTCTTTAATTTCTTTAATTTTAATTTAAAATATTTCATTAATTTAAAATATTTACAAAATAAACTACTCTCCTTCCAACTCATCCAAACGCATTTCCATCTTGGATATACCCATGTTAAAGTCTCTTCTCAAAATCTCTACGGTTGAGGTTGTCGCATGAAAGATAAAAGAAAATTAGTGTTAATTTTAGTTGTTACAAATATATAAATTAGTAATTTGAAATTTAGAGATTTTTTTTTTGTGAAAATGGATTAAAAAAATTTAAGTGTATGGGTGGATTTTGATCCACTTATATGTTAACAAGTACATATTTGACCACACTAACTTTCAAACTACACTTTTATAAATATATATATATATATATATAATTAAAAACAAATTCTATTAAAAAAATACCATTAATTTTGTAAATTTTTAAAAATCAAAAGCTTTAATTTAGATTAGTTTTGTTTGCAATAATTTTATATGTATAATATATCTAGTTGAAATAACTTCATGTATTATAAATTTGATGTACCATGTTGTAGTCAAAACCATTAAAATCATTAAAGTGGTATTATTGTAGTGTATCAATATATTTCTTTTTATACCAGCATAGATCCATCTTAAAGAGGATCTATCAAGCACCTAGAGTGATACAAGTTTTCTTGAGGTATAAATTTTTTACACATCATTTTCATTTTTATTTCTTTTATAAGAACATCATATTACATAACGTTAAATTTACATTTGCCAATATAATATATAATTTAAGATTTAATATTTTTAAAAAAACATTAATAAAAAACATTACATTAAAAATAGTGAGAAATACATGTTACAATTAAAAAAAACATTATGACATGAACCTTATCTAAATCCATCCTAGCTATCAAATATTAAATCATAGATCTTTTACATATCAAGAGTACTAAAAATATAGATATTTACGATCCAAAAAAATCTCATCAAATTTGTTCTCTACATTAAAAACAAGATTGAAAGAAGTAGAGCTTCAAGTCCCTGCCTAAACGAATTGAGATGAGGAGGCTCACTGCTCCTCTATCTGTCGTAGACATCTCCGCAAATTGAAAAGGTATCTGAAAATAAAAAATGAAGAAAATGTAAGGATCATAGCATATTTCAGCATCCCACTGCTTCATTATGAAAAAGAGTTCTAAAAATAATACCAAACCTTGATTGTGATAAAAAGCCAATAAGAAGAAGGGCAAGCAGATTGAGCCTAACACAGAAACAACTCCAATTATACCAATTGAAACAATGTTTGAAAACACCAAACCCATCACAAGGGCCACTCTAGAATTCAAATTGGGTGACCTGTACACAGCTATCAGAGATGGAAAAATACCAGATGCAAACCATGAGGAATCAATGGTTTACCAAAACATCAAGAGGTCTTCCCTTCACAAGGCAGCAACCCAACCATAATTGTTTCCTTGCTCAGAGGTGATTGGGTGGATTCTACCCCATGTAGATACAACCACAAGGATCATTTCAAACGCCAATGGAGAAGGACTCGCCTCCTTTCAACCAGGACACCTTTCAGCCGCATACAAGCTGCCTTCCTCCAAAGTTATGCTTACTGATGATTGGGTAAGGCATGTCGATATAAATAATTTTGAATGTGGAAAGAAGATG
Source organism: Larix kaempferi (assembly GCA_027924585.1). NCBI lineage: Eukaryota > Viridiplantae > Streptophyta > Pinopsida > Pinales > Pinaceae > Larix > Larix kaempferi. Next base: position 8,565,385 of record BSBM01000722.1, on the reverse strand, counting down.
ATGGTACCAGACAAGCAACTATGACCCAAAGGTAGCGGGGAATATGATAGCCAAAACTTAAGGACCCCCTATCGAATCATAGTCCTAATGTTGAACAGAATCTTCGGCCTACCAGACGGAAACAACTATAAACTCAATTGGGTTCCATTGATCTACCACGTTGCCACACATGGTACAGTCTTCAATTGGGAAGATATAATATCAGATAGTATGGCGTCCAACATTGCTACAACTCAAACCGGCCTTTCACAACAGAAAGCAGAATTTTTCATGTCTTCTTACCTCATTGATTGTATATTAATCAAGAATCATTTCCTTAAGTTGGGATGTACTTGGAAACGGACTGAGACTCCCCTTCATGTAGCATAACAAATAACTTGGGCTCATCAATATCAAGGGTATTACAAACTACTATGCGAAGAACTAATCATGCCCCTTTATTGGTTTCTCTTCAATAAAGAACCAAATTGTTTGTCAAACAATTCCTTGGCTATAATATGTGAGTACGACGACTACTACTTCTCATTAGAAGGCACATACATAAGGATGTATGGGGGCACTAAAACTCCTTATCTACTGCCCAAGTATGCTACATATTTCATTGTGCATAAGGAATCCATAAGACAAGTCTTCATCAATGGAATTGATGACTTTCTCCATCTAAAAAAAAACATCTTACCCACATCTACCATTCAACATTGGTGCATACATGTTCCAAAAAATTAGAGCTATTGAAGCCTTTGTTTCCGACTTGGAAGCTTTTCACTTCGGGACTATACTTTTTGTACGAAACAACAACAAAGGTTAAGTGGCTAAACATTGTGCTTCTTGCAAAATCACTTTTGAATACTCAGATCATTTCCTGGCAGATGAGAAAATATATAAAAGGGTCAACAATGCGAAAGAGCTGCATAAAAAAATAAAGGACAACCATGCACCTACTTCTATCAAAATTACAACCCAGGAAAAGGAAGCAGAAATACATATACAAAGGGAAGAATCAGCAGAGCAACAAAAGAAAGAGGAAGCATGAATACATAGCCAAAGTTTACAGGCCAAAAGGGTACAAGAAAAACAAGATAAAGAGGAAGCAGAAAGATTAGCAATCGAACAACATCAAAGAGAGGAAATGGAAAAATTGCAAAACGAAGAAGCCCGTCGTGCAAGAGAAAATAAATAAAATGAAGCTCTGGAAGAACAGATCAGCAAAGAAGCACAAGAAAAGATCCAACCAACTATGCACAAGGAGCCAACAAGTCCACAATAAATAGTCCAGAACCCATGGACACAAACGTGCTAAGCCCACTAACTGGAGGCCACTTGCCATTTCCAGAGCTTGAGCTTACATCGTTTACCCCATCCAAAGAACATGCAGTGGCCCGATTGGACACAAATTGTTTTTATTCAAAGAGAAAGACCATAACATGACAGTCATAAAAAAGAATGAAAATGACCACTCAACCAGATATTGTCACCGTCACAGAAAACACACTTGTAGAAGGCACCCAAAAGGACCCCAAATTCACAGCCTCCGTGAATTTTGCAGCTGCACAAGCAAGTGCTGACAATTTCGACAAGCTGCTTACCACTTATGAGCGAAACAAAGAAAAAATGTTGAAACTCAAGGCCACCTTAGTAAAGGAACGTGGAGAGACCATTGAGTTAAACACAAAATTATAGGCCACATTATTTGAGAAAGACAATTTACTAGCTATGTACAACAACCTTAACACAGAAAAGGAAGCATTGATTGTTCAGTTAATGATAATGTAAGGGGAGACAAATGATTTTCAAGCAAATCTTACAGACTTTGAAACATGTGCATCAATGGCGAACGACAAGGCCAATGAATTGAAGACTCAAGTAAATAAGTTGTTGAGAGATAAAGAATCACTCATGGAACCGTTCTAGGCACAAGCATGCAAGCTTCAAGAGCAACTCTAAAACTATCAAAAACACTCTTTCAACAAATCTACAATATCAAACAATTCATGGAAAGGATGCAGGAAATTGCTGCAAGCTCAATAGCAATGCATCAACATTTGATTACTACTGGCAACAAGCTTAACAAACAATTAACTTGGAGAGAAAATAACCTAGCATTTCCTCCTCACTTCCCTCAAAAAAGACTAAAGACCCTGAAGCTGGATATTGCACTCCTTGAATTTTGCAGGAAATCCACTAATCAACTAAATGTCGAGATTGATAAAACTCTTGAAAAGTGCACAAAATTCTATGAGGAAATCCATCAAGTTCACCGTAAATGTCAGCTCCCTATGGCAGCCAATATCGATGAGCTCCCCCCCAAGGATCAGCAGATGGAACAACTCCAGCAAGTGTTGCAATCAAACCTGTACTACATCAATAAAATTGATGCTCTAACAGAAGAAGACATCGACTTCTATGTGAGGCAAATATCTACACATCTCATTTTCCTTGAGGATACCTGCAAAGCTGCACCAACAAAAGTTGCAAATATAGAAATAGAACTGTCTTATCATGAAGTGTCTCTAAAACTATTAAAGCGTGACGAATACAATATCATAACTGAAGAAGCTACTGCATGGGCAGACTATATTTCCAATTTAGAAGCGTCCAACTAATTTTAATTGTAAATATCATTTGTATCTTCTCATATGTACAACACTCAAATGAAAACTTTGCCTACTATTCTCATTTTTGCAATTTCACCAGATAACAAACTCTTCCAAGGCTATATCGTGGTGAACCAACCATTTTTGTTGTTAATCTATTCTTCTTTGTCAATGAAAACAAATTTCTGTTCTTGAGAAACTATTACAAAAATGTTTATATGTAATGTGTACTTTTCAATGGATATTATTGGGATTCCTTTTCTCTAAAAAACATAAATGCTTGTTCATATTTTTGTAACAGTGCTATATTTTACTATTTTTTTAGTTCAATGCTCTTCAGTTTCCTTGTTGGAAATGGATTTTCAAGCTAAGCTCATAATGGATTATCCCAAGCAGTAGTGATATAAATATTAATCTCAGCTGATTTGTAAACTGTGTACTTTCTTTTACATTCATAAAAACAAAGCAGCCAAGCAAAGCGACCTCTCCTCATCTACCTCCACGTTTAATAAATACAACCTTTAAATTGAGAGCTACGACCACTCCTATTGTGTTGTAAGTCTACATTTTATTGTGCTTTGTTGTGAACTATCTATATTGTCAGAAGACGTGTGAATCGTTGATGCGGTGAAAGTCATTGATAACCAGTTACTTTCCTTGGTTTATTAGTGATTTTTAGAAGATTAATTCATATAGTGACAGGTCTGTTCACCTTTACATGGTTGAGAAGCATGTAAATTTTTTATTGTGGACTTGAAATCCTCAATGAGAAGAAAGAAACATATATGGGTTTCCCACTGTATCTTCCATTCTTGAAACAAGCATAACGAAGATTCACCACTCCTACTATGTTGTAAGTATGCATTTTTTGTGTGCTTTGTTGTGAACTATCTATATTGTCAGAAGACGTGTGAATCCTTGATGCAGTGAGAGTCATTGATAACCAGTTACTTTCCTTGGTTTATTAGTAATTTTCAGAAGATTAGTTCACGTAGTGACAGGTCTATTTGCCTTTACATGGTTGAAAAGGATGTAAAGTTTTTATTGTGGACTTGAAATCCTCAATGAGAAGAAAGAAACATATTTGGGTTTCCCACTGTATCTTCCATTCTTGAAGCAAGCATAACGAAGATTCATTTACAACTTAGATTGTGGCACTATCAAGAGCTGGTCCATAAAAGAGTTCTATACCTATACGTGTATATGGAGATTCCTAAATTTATTGCTACAACACATGGCATGAAAGCAAACTTTTGTTCACAAGTAGTTTGTGTAGTTTAGCAGCTATTATAATCATTGTTTTCATTGATATTATTGCAGAAATATTTTTTCAAATTGCTTATATATTCCAGATATAGTAGTAATTTATAGTGTTGAAATTACTACTACAGAGATTGTGAGAAAAACAATTGTAGTTGGCTTAGTGTGTTGATGAACTTAACATTATTTTTTGTTATGGGTTGAGTGCCAATGTCTTTGTAATTTGAGATTGTTACAAACTTTTCTCTTTTCCTACCAGTGTCCTTCCCTGCCTATGCCTATGTTTTTGTTCCTTCTAACTTTCCTCTTTTACTACCGGCATTCATTTTTGCCTCTCAAGGACAAATGCCACATTACATTTTTTTACGTTTGAAGTTTGGATTTTATGCCAAAAGGGGGAGCGCATCATGGATTTTTAACACAACGAATAATCATATATTTTTTCATTACCATATTTATTGATTTTGGGATGATGAGCTATATATTTCATTCCAAAAATATATGTTTCGGTTTGAATTACCATATAATTTGGGATTATTATATATTTCATTCCAAAAAGGTACTTTATGGTTAACTTACTATATCTCCTTTATCCTATTTAATTGGGATCAAATATTTATAAATCCCCTTATATTTGGAGAGGAGTTATGAAACTTTGGGTATATAAACCAATGTATTTTGTCATGAAAGGGCATTGAAGGTTTTTAGTAGAGAGTGAATGCTAATAATGCCATTATGCTTTTGTAAGGCTTTTAAGTTGCTTATTTTTGTAAGAGGATTTTTAGCCACTCTTGAGAGTGAGAGGCTTTATGATTGAAAGCCTAAGTCTCTTCTTGAAGCAGCATCAAAGATGAAGGCATTTTTGTACTTGTGCAAGCATTTTTTTTTAAGACTAATAAGATCGGTCCTCATTGAAGCTAGACCCGGAGACGTAGTCCACATTGGACGAAATCCGTTATCACATGGTGTCTCATATTTTATGGTTTGCATCACTCGTTTATTCATGTTTTCAGTTCTTTAATCCTTTTCATAAGCTTGATATTTGAAGCCTTCTTTATAAGTTCACTCTTTAAGAATTTATTTGCAATTCAAGCATTAGTAGATCCTATCATTTTTGGATCACTAAGAAAAATTTTTAATACCATTCCATGACTTAATTGGTTACAATATTCCTTAGTAGTAATCTCCTTGTAATAATACAAACTTAATGGCCTTATTGTTCAAATTTTTGGAAGTGAATCGTTGTAGAATTCGTTGGAATTCTATAGCGCCCTTTTCCCCTTTTTTGGTAGAGAGTCGTTGCAAAACTTATTGGAATTCCATAGTGCCCTTTTTTCCCTTTTGGACGTGAATCACTACAGGACCTGTAGAATTTTGTAGCGCCGTGTTCTCCTTTTGGAGGTGAAGCACTGCAAAATATGTTGGAATCTTGTAGCACCCTATTTTTGGCCTTATTGTTCTTTTTTTGCAGTCAATAGTCACTGAATTCCTGAAGAATTGGTTGTTCTTATACATTATGTTTTAAAGGGTTGCCATCAAATGCAAAAGGTGAGAATTAAATGTAATTAAAAAAATTGAGTAATTTTTTGGATTTTAGTGACAAGTTTGTCACAATGCAGAAATAAAACACATAAGAACACAATACAAGAGAGACACAAATATACATCGTTCACCCAACATGGGCTACGTCCACGGAGAAATAACTTGTCCTTTTTATTATTCCATACAACAAAAGAAAGGATACAACCCACAGCAGATCCCCTACAACTTCCTCTTCACTCTCTCACGGTCTCTCTCAGACAAATTGATATTTCACAATACATTGCCGCAATACAATTCCCTCATACATAAAAGAGCGGTGCCTTCTAGGGAAAAAAACCCTAACATAAATTCTACCGTCATATCTGCAACCTAATAATAACCATGGTAAAATACCATGGGCTATGCAAAACCATGGGCCCGTAAACCACTAATTAAACCCATTATTGACCAAGTCAAGAATGGTCAAGATGACTACGAAATTACAACATTTTACAAGACATTTTTAAAATTTATGTCGGGGGAAACAGCCCCCATACCCCACAACAATAATGGTTGGTTGCATCAGGAAGATAATCAAGCTCCACAACCAACATTAATATCATAGCTTGACACCAACATACCCAAGTGTCCTTAACAAAATTAAGATCATTGATTCTCCTACCATTGGAGAGGTAACAACAAAGTAAGAGGGCACCCCTAGTCTCTTGGGAATCACATTCCAAGCCAAAATGACTTATGTGGATGGGGCCTAATAAAACTAGGCATGTTTGCAAAAGCAATGGAAATGAAAGGCGTGTGGAAACTTATCTCCAAAGAATGTCTCTAGAAAATGTTGGAACAAAATTACAACTTTCACTCTTATTGGGAGTACATTTTCTCTCCATTTTCTAGTTAAGCTTAGTTTCATGATTCCAATGGTATGTTTCTTGGATATTTCAGCCACTTGAGTTAGGAGAGTGCTCCATCCCTGAATTTTAGGGATTCAATGGCTAAAATTAGTCTTAGGAGCACTCTTATCCTCTTATGCATGGTCAACCCAAGTCTACTCATTGTTTCATGGTCCTCATGCCTTATTTTTTGCCTATATTTGGTTAGTTAACTCCATCAGGAGAGTTCAATTCACTATTAGTTCATTCTAGCTAAGTTAAGCCTCAACTAGTTCTATTTTTGCATTTTTTTTGTTCTTACACATGGCAAGTGTATATATTCTTGTAATCTCTCATCTCATGATGTGCCTTTAGATATTATTGAGAAATATTATTTGCAATGATTTTACTCTTCTCTCATCTCTTTATTTGCAATTGATTAATGTATTACTTCATGCTTAGATTCTAGATCTCTCATAAAATATTACAAGGTATCAAAGCTAGATGAATCTAGGTAGCTATATACAATTTTTGTAGGTTGAAAGAAAATGGATAGCACACCACAAGTGATGGATCAACCACAAGTATACTTAGCTACATAAGTATTGATTATATTGCATAGCAAAGGACTCTACAAGACAAAAGTGGGAAAAAGGGATGAAACCAAATCACTGGTGGAAAATCAAAGTGGTTTAACAAGATTGATGAAGCATATGGATTGTTCTCTCTCTCTCTCTCTCTCTCTCTCTCTCTCTCTCTCTCTCTCATATCAGATATGCTACATATCCCAATGAAGTTTTGTTCAAACTCTTTGGAAAGCAACTTGTTTTAAGAAGAAATCAGTTGGAGAATGAGTACATTAGTGTATTTGATACAATCCAATACTTCTTCACAAGATTTAGATCTCTTTTGCAGCAACTCAAAGCATGCAGGATAGATAAGAAAGAAGATCAGCTTGCAATTTCCATTTTGTCAACAGAAATACTCCTAGTTGAGAATTCAGAAGAACCACCACACGAAGGCAAAGGAAAGGATATGGGCCACACCTTAATTGTTACTCCTTGTATACCTACTACTTCAAATGAAGAGAGGAGGAGATCCTTTTCATTGCATGCTCTCTTGTCACTCAATACCATCCTCTTTTGAGAGGGGGTTTTTCCCATGAGGTTTTCCCTTTTGTTTCATTTTATGAGGATACCATTTTTTGTATGAGTACCTAAAATAACTCAACGGATGGGACTCAAAAAAATTTGTACGCACTATATTCACCTAAGCCAGGCTTAAGGAGAGGGGGGGTGTTGGAACAAAATTACAACATTCACTCTCACTGGGAGTACATTTTCTCTCCATCTACTAGTTAAGCTTAGTTTAATGATTCCAATGGTATCTTTCTTGGATATTTTGGCCACTTGAGTTAGGAGAGCACTCCATCCCTACATTTTAGGGATTCAATGGCTAAAATTAGTCCTAGGAGTACTCATATCCTCTTCTACATGGTCAACCCAATTCTACTCATTGTTTCATGGTCCTCGTGCCTTATTTTTGGCCTATATTTGGTTAGTTAAATCCATCATGAGAGTTCAATTCACTATTAGTTCATTCGAGCTCAATTAAGCCTCAACTAGTTATATTTTTGCATATTTGTCTATTCTTAACACATGGCAAGTGTATATATTCTGGTAATCTCTCATCTCATGATGTGCCTTTAGATATTAATGAGAATTATTACTTGCATTGATTTTACTCTTCTCTCATCTCTTTCTTTGCAATTGATTAATGTATTAATTCATGCTTAGATTCTAGATCTCTCATAAAATATTACAGAAATGAATCAGAAGGTCTCTAGCAGGAATCCTGAAAGGGAAAACCATTGCTCCATTACCATTTGAATATTGAACTATAAGCCCCAATAAAAATATATATGGAGGATAAACAATAAGGAAACCCCTCGTACACTTTTTAATTACAATCACTAAGTATCTTTACTATAAGTATCTTTACTAGTAGATTGGAAATGTTGCTAAGATAAGGGTAGGAGTTGAAGAATGGTTAGGAAAAGATCATAGTACAAAAAGGATAGGAAACTATAGGTAGCTCTCCACAATGGGAATTATATGATCCTATTCAAAAGTGGTTGTCCCATTGGCTCACCCAAACTTAGATGAAATTTTGCTTGAATGCAATGATATTGAGGTTATAGGGGAGGAGGCAAATCAATAAAAGGAATTCACAAGCTAGTTGATTTAGGAAAGCATCAAGATGCTAGAGGAGGAGGACAAACTTTGTGGTGGGGAACTACAATCATGGATCTTATTTTTAAAGATTGGATACTCAAGTCAACACATCATCCCCAAGAGAGGTGCCTTAAAAAGGTGGTTGGAAAAAAATCAAAATTTAAGTAAATTCCCCCCACTCCCCACAAAAGAAAAGACTTTGTTTTGTTGGCACTAAACAACTCAATTTCAACATAAGATAACTTCCAGCAAAGATGTTTGGAAGGGTTGGGAGTGAAGAATGCCTACAATCAGCGAGCCATCTTTTCCTTCACTACCATCTAAGGTAGTTTGAAATTGTGACAGGCCTTGTAAAGAAGATAATCTCTTGGGAAGGATTTGATCTAAGCTAATATCTTGAAATTTGGATAAACTTTTAAAAGCAAGGAAAATTTTAAGGATCCATAATTTTCTTAAATTATAGAAACCTTGGCGAATCTTACTAATTCTTAAATTTCCAACTATAAAATGTTTGGAGATATTTTTTAAAAATATTCAAATTTCCAAAAAAGTTATATATAGATGCTAGACAATTATGGCGATATTTAGAGTAAAATATTTTTATCCTGTGGAATTTAAGCAAATCAATTTAGAAAAAAATAGAAATTGGGGAATCCTTTTTTGGAAAACAAGTCCCTAAAATTTTCTTTGTTTCAAAGGTTGAGGATCAAGCCCTTACACTTGAGGTGATATAGCCAATTTGTCTAGCTTGAAATGACTTGATTTTTGAAGGAAAACAACCCAACCCATGAATTTTGGTCTTCTAAAGGGTGCAATCAATAGATACTTGATACATAATTCAAAGTCCACAAGGGCACTCACAAATCCCATTAAATCTTAGACTATAACTCAAGGATTCTTTAATGAAGCTTCTAGGGACAACCCAAGACTCTATGCAACTTATCCTTGTAGAAAATATGAAAGTTACTTTCAAGCTCCATCTATGCAAGGGATCAACAATAAGGCAGAACTTATGGTAGCCAACACTCTTCTTTATTTATCTTTGAAGAGCATATATGGAAATGTATGGTGACTCCAACGTGATCATCGATTGGTTGAAATGTCTAAGGAATACCAATAACACACACCATCACATAAGTGTGAGGAAGACAAGGGATATGATCATGAGATTTAGAAGCATCTCCATGGAGGATATCTATAGAGAATTGGACATCATGGTAAACTCTCTAGCTAACGCAATAGTGGAAATGGATATAAGTAGATTGGATATTGAAGCTTACCTTCAAAGGGGTGCCAATAACTCCACTTCAAGGCATATATTATGATTGCTATTGATTTAAAATTTCATTGATAGATATTCCACATTGTTTGTCATTCTATCAAGGTTTTGAACTTAAAGTCATCATCAAAATAATGAATAAAGTTATTGATTTATTTGTTTCATAGTATGGTCTCTCTTAAAGTGAGTTATTTCATCATCAAAATAATGACTAAAGTTATTGATTTAGTTGTCTCATAGTATGGTCTCTCTTAAAGTGAGTTAAACCCTATCCTTAGTTCATTTGACTTGGTCTCAAAACATAGCTTCTAAACATATGTGAAAATCTAAAGCTCTATAACTACTACAAATATGCTCTTCATATGGATTGTTCTCTCTGTTTCTCTGTCTCTCTCTCTCTCATATCAGATATGCTACATATCCCAATGAAGTTTTGTTCAAACTCTTTGGAAAGCAACTTGTCTTAAGAAGAAATCAGTTGGAGAGAGAGTACATTAGTGCATTTGATACAATCCAATACTTCTTCACAAGATTTAGATCTCTTTTGCAGCAACTCAAAGCATGCGGGATAGATAAGAAAGAAGATCAGCTTGTAATTTCCATTTTGTCAACAGAAATACTCCTAGTTGAGAATTCAGAAGAACCACCACACGAAGGCAAAGGAAAGGATATGGGCCACACCTTAATTGTTACTCCTTGTATACCTACTACTTCAAATGAAGAGAGGAGGAGATCCTTTTCATTGCATGCTCTCTTGTCACTCAGTACCATCCTCTTTTGAGAGGGGGTTTTCCCATGAGGTTTTCCCTTTTGTTCATTTTATGAGGATACCATTTTTTGTATGAGTACCTAAAATAACTCAACGGATGGGACTCAAAAAAAATTGTATGCACTATATTCACCTAAGCCATGCTTAAGGAGAGGGGGGGTGTTGGAACAAAATTACAACATTCACTCTCACTGGGAGTACATTTTCTCTCCATCTACTAGTTAAGCTTAGTTTAATGATTCCAATAGTATCTTTCTTGGATATTTTGGCCACTTGAGTTAGGAGAGCACTCCATCCCTACATTTTAGGGATTCAATGGCTAAAATTAGTCTTAGGAGTACTTATATCCTCTTCTACATGGTCAACCCAAGTCTACTCATTGTTTCATGGTCCTCGTGCCTTATTTTTGGCCTATATTTGGTTAGTTAAATCCATCATGAGAGTTCAATTCACTATTAGTTCATTCGAGCTCAATTAAGCCTCAACTAGTTATATTTTTGCATATTTGTCTATTCTTAACACATGGCAAGTGTATATATTCTGGTAATCTCTCATCTCATGATGTGCCTTTAGATATTAATGAGAATTATTACTTGCATTGATTTTACTCTTCTCTCATATCTTTCTTTGCAATTGATTAATGTATTAATTCATGCTTAGATTCTAGATCTCTCATAAAATATTACAGAAATGAATCAGAAGGTCTCTAGTAGGAATCCTAAAAGGGAAAACCATTGCTCCATTACCATTTGAATATTGAACTATAAGCCCCAATAAAAATCTATATGGAGGATAAACAATAAGGAAACCCCTCGTACACTTTTTAATTACAATCACTAAGTATCTTTGCTAGTAGATTGGCAATGTTGCTAAGATAAGGGTAGGAGTTGAAGAATGGTTAGGAAAAGATCATAGTACAAAAAGGATAGGAAACTATAGGTAGCTCTCCACAATGGTAATTATATGATCCTATTCAAAAGTGGTTGTCCCATTGGCTCACCCAAACTTAGATGAAATTTTGCTTGAATGCAATGATATTGAGGTTATAGGGGAGGAGGCAAATCAATAAAAGGAATTCACAAGCTAGTTGATTTAGGAAAGCATCAAGATGCTAGAGGAGGAGGACAAACTTTGTGGTGGGGAACTACAATCATGGATCTTATTTTTAAAGATTGGACACTCAAGTCAACACATCATCCCCAAGAGAGGTGCCTTAAAAAGGTGGTTGGAAAAAAATCAAAATTTAAGTAAATTCCCCCCACTCCCCACAAAAGAAAAGACTTTGTTTTGTTGGCACTAAACAACTCAATTTCAACATAAGATAACTTCCAGCAAAGATGTTTGGAAGGGTTGGGAGTGAAGAATGCCTACAATCAGCGAGCCATCTTTTCCTTCACTACCATCTAAGGTAGTTTGAAATTGTGACAGGCCTTGTAAAGAAGATAATCTCTTGGGAAGGATTTGATCTAAGCTAATATCTTGAAATTTGGATAAACTTTTAAAAGCAAGGAAAATTTTAAGGATCCATAATTTTCTTAAATTATAGAAACCTTGGCGAATCTTACTAATTCTTAAATTTCCAACTATAAAATGTTTGGAGATATTTTTTAAAAATATTCAAATTTCCAAAAAAATTATATATAGATGCTAGACAATTATGGCTATATTTAGAGTAAAATATTTTTATCCCGTGGAATTTAAGCAAATCAATTTAGAAAAAAATAGAAATTGGGGAATCCTTTTTTGGAAAACAAGTCCCTAAAATTTTCTTTGTTTCAAAGGTTGAGGATCAAGCCCTTACACTTGAGGTGATATAGCCAATTTGCCTAGCTTGAAATGACTTGATTTTTGAAGGAAAACAACCCAACCCATGAATTTTGGTCTTCTAAAGGGTGCAATCAATAGATACTTGATACATAATTCAAAGTCCACAAGGGCACTCACAAATCCCATTAGATATTAGACTATAGCTCAAGGATTCTTTAATGAAGCTTCTAGGGACAACCCAAGACTCTATGCAACTTATCCTTGTAGAAAATATGAAAGTTACTTTCAAGCTCCATCTATGCAAGGGATCAACAATAAGGCAGAACTTATGGTAGCCAACACTCTTCTTTATTTATCTTTTAAGAGCATATATGGAAATGTATGGTGACTCCAACGTGATCATCGATTGGTTGAAATGTCTAAGGAATACCAATAACACACACCATCACATAAGTGTGAGGAAGACAAGGGATATGATCATGAGATTTAGAAGCATCTCCATGGAGGATATCTATAGAGAATTGGACATCATGGTAAACTCTCTAGCTAAGGCAATAGTGGAAATGGATATAAGTAGATTGGATATTGAAGCTTACCTTGAAAGGGGTACCAATAACTCCACTTCAAGGCATATATTATGATTGCTATTGATTTAAAATTTCATTGATAGATATTCCACATTGTTTGTCATTCTATCAAGGTTTTGAACTTAGAGTCATCATCAAAATAATGAATAAAGTTATTGATTTATTTGTTTCATAGTATGGTCTCTCTTAAAGTGAGTTATTTCATCATCAAAATAATGACTAAAGTTATTGATTTAGTTGTTTCATAGTATGGTCTCTCTTAAAGTGAGTTAAACCCTATCCTTAGTTCATTTGACTTGGTCTCAAAACATAGCTTCTAAACATATGTGAAAATCTAAAGCTTTATAACTACTACAAATATGCTCTTCATATGTGGAAATCTAAAGCTCTATAACTATTGCAAATATGCTCTTCATATGTGGAAATCTAAAGCTCTATAACTATTGCAAATATGCTCTTCTTATAAATACAAAGAGGTTTTCTTTCATATCCAATGGCTATAATAATTCTTTCTCCAACTATTCACATCATTTAAAGTTGTGAATCTTCCTACTTATCAAATTCCTTTATTTTAAAAGGAAAATAGCACCATGTTGTATGGCACACTATAACCTTTTGCACCTACAACATATCTAAAGCTCACAACAAGCCATCCCACATTAATTTGATTAATTTGATTAATGACTTCCGAGAATTGAAGTTTTGTTACACAGGAGGACAATCTCGATTTAGAAGAATACAAAGTGGAGTTGTGGATGGAACATGTGGGACAAGTACACCGGCTACGTTAAAGGTTGATGAAGGGTTCACTCTGCCATAGTTGAATCTCAAGGAGCTTTGAAGAATTGGAGCAGAAATTATCATTATCGGGTCAGAGAATTCTAACTGGAGAGGCCCCAGAAGTAGTTGTACGTGTTTACCGTGCTCCAGAGAGTGCTTATACTCTGTCAGTTACCCAAGAAACAAACATAGCTGGCAGCTTGCCTGTAATGCTCTCTACTCCAATGGCGTCGGCTGCCCCGCAAAAGTACACAGACCTCAACATTGATTGTATTTTATCTGCAAATAACAAAGACAGTTCTCATCTCTCTGACAACTAACACAGATCGTACTGGTCTGCGAGCTTACTGTTGGTTTCTCCATGTGATCGATCTGATCGTTCATAATGGAATTATGGAAGTTCAGTGGCATTATTTGTTTGGTTTATTGTGAAAGAACATATACTACCTACTCCAATGCGAATGAATGGCTGACTTCCAGTGGCACGTTCAGCTGGATTAAGAAGCCATGAATGCAGCACATGCAAAGTATATTGTGCATCATGTCTCAGAGCTATCATATACGAACCAATTTAATTATCAATCCCTACTGTAGAGCAAGGCGGCTTCAATGTAATGGTCGCCAGAACGAGAAACAAAACAGAAGGAATTGGCTCATCATTTTATTATTTATTGGTATTTTTTTTGGGTTGAAATAGGGATTTTGCATTGTTTAAATTGCACTTTTCTTTAATAAAAATAGATATAAAACTACAATTTTAATCATTTTAGTAAAATCTATCATTAAAATTTTTTAAGAAAAAACAATCCAAAACTTCAAACATTTAAAATATATCAAAATATAATAAAAAAACCGTCAAAAGAGATGCAAGTTGTTTGCTATATCAAAATATTATAGAAAAACCATCAAAAGAGATGCAAGTTGTTTGCTATATCAAAATATTATAGAAAAACCATCAAAAGCGATGCAAGTTGTTTGCTACTTTGGTGTCCCCCTGAAAGTTTGGTGGTGCAAAGACCATAGCATTAACTTCAAACATTTAAAATATATCAAAATATAATAAAAAAACCGTCAAAAGAGATGCAAATTGTTTGCTATATCAAAATATTATAGAAAAACCATCAAAAGAGATGCAAGTTGTTTGCTATATCAAAATATTATAGAAAAACCATCAAAAGAGATGCAAGTTGTTTGCTACTTTGGTGTCCCCGTGAAAGTTTGGTGGTGCAAAGACCATAGCATTATTGGGGTTGGTATAGGGAGAGAACTTATTGCATGTTATCAAAATCATATATTTAAAAATAAAAATAAATAAATAAAATATTAAAAAAATATTTTAACAAATTTAGCATATTATATTAAAGTATAAGTATGTTAGACTTAGAATTAAGGATAAAGTATGTTGAACTTAGAACTAAACAAAAGTTGAACAAACTTAAGTCTCACATTTTAACATTGTGTTTTGGGCGTACTAAGATCTAAGTTTCATAGACCAACACTGTGATGATGTGGTTGTACTGGAAAGTTTCATAAACCAACACTGTGATGATGTGGTTGTACTAGAAGAATGTGTGTTATACTTCTTTGCATATATTGAACAATTCACTAGATTTTCATGTGGAATGCCAATAGTAACTATGCATCATCTACCATGACACCCTTTCTTCTCTTTTCCAAATTATGGAATATAAACACTAAAAGATGAATTACTATCTTCCTTCTTCCTTTGTAATATTTAGACTTCCTAACAATGTAAAGGGGTTTGTTTAGCTATTGTATGTGTAAAGCTTCATATTGTTGGTATTCTCATTGTACATTTTACTCTATTCTATTGATCAAATCCAAAGTTGATATTGCTTAATCATTCTTGTCAATATATATGCAATGTTTTATTCATTTACTTATTTATGATTCATGTTATATTAAAAATGCATGGTGAATTAAATTATTTGTAATTTTGTTGCATTAATTATGCAATATGGTGGTCAAACGGGTGTTCTATAACTCAACTACTCACTAAGGAAACCCAAATCATATTATGAGATACAACAATATATAAATGAAGATAAGGCTTCCTTCAAAAGTTTGAGAATGCGGGAAGAAGCTTTCTTATAATAAGAGAACTTATGTGAGAACAAATACACACTCAACATCACTTAGGAAATGACAATGAACAAGTTCAAGATTTATATTAAGGACAATTTCTATCTCATTAACTAGTGGATATGGAAGTACCTACCAATGAAGTCTAATCAATTCGTAGGTACCTACATCCACGTATTCAAACCATTTGGAATAGAATGATGGGTGAAGAAGCATAGTTATTCCCAAGTTAATTAGTGGATTAATGTGACAAAGTGAAGTTTGTAGAGGCAAAAATAGTTGGAGGAAGCCAAACAACATCACTATCTGCACTAAATAAAAATAAAATTAAGGAAATTATATCATTGGTAAGGATGGTGCATTGAAGAATATCATTGCTAAGGATGGATAAATTACTACACTAAAGAAGAAATGTCCTTTATGAAATTATTGTAAGTGTAGAATTTTTTTTAAATAATATTATTAGAAGCTTCATCTTTATAAGCACCAAAACTTCACACAATCGTAACAAGGAGAAAATGAATTATTAGTCCCAAATCTATAACTAAAGTCATTTATCTACTTGGTTAGGCTTACAAATTAGAAGAATATATTCTCAATTGAGATATAGAATAAGAAGGAACTTGTTAGTACCATAGTTTTTTTATACTAAAATCTAATGGAATATAATATCAAAAGTGGTAGTTAATAAGCATAATTAATCCATAATCACAAATCGTAAACTCTACTCCTTCTTGGCTTAGTAGGAAAAATATAGACTCATACATCAAGCATAAGTTCAAGGTAAAGTTTTTCACCTCTAACAATAATATTGGCAATGTAGAGTTAGTGTGGTACCTTTGGATGTGAGTGGTGTCATTTTCATCAATCTATAAGTTTGTGGCATCATGATGCAATCTATCGATAGATCTCAAATTAGTACTACATAATAGTTAAATATGAACAAGCACATAAATATCACATGCCCCTTTTTATTCTTCGATATGTTCCTAGCTAGGGAACTATGCCAAGCATCCTATGGAGGTTGAAGAAACTCCTCGCTTTAGGCCACAAGATGGCTCTTGGGATAGAGAGGGTAATCCTCAAATACTTTTAGAAGATGATTGTCTAGTATCATTTTATCAATGGCTTAATATTCTATGATTGTATGCCATGTTTTAGTGATTGCGAAATAAAATAAAATGAAGGAATAATGCAAGCAAGGAAAAAACAACTATATTCATATCTTCATCCCAAGGTCTTTCCATTGGGCACCTTTACCTCACATTACAAAAACTAAAGCTGATTTGATATAAGATGTAGAAGATGCTTTCAAAAAATAATATAGATACCTTCAAGTCACAATGAAGATGACATTAATTGCTATTAAAAATTTGCAAGAATATCACATGTGACTACTAAGAGGTATAGAAGTATTAAACATTCATTGATATGACAAACAACGTGTTGGGAATTGATATATGAATCCAATAGTTTAAGTTCATTTTCAAGCCTCTAGGCTAACTCCAAAAATATTCAAGATATGAAAGGATATCATCACATTGAAATAGAGGGACACAAAATATCAAGAATGGTTTATAAATATATATTGAAACCCTTAAATATACTCAAAACATACAAGACTTCCTTCTCAAAATACAAATTGATAGTATATATCATAGACTACATATTGACTGTGAACATAAAAAGAAACTACCCTAAAGGTTGTGCAACTAAACTAGAATAAAAGTGTTGTACGAACAAAAGAAGAGAGAGAGAGAGAGAGGGGGGGGGGGGGGGGGGAGAGGGAGAGAATATGCAAGTAAAGTGATGAATCCATTAGATAGGATCTTTGGCCTTTAGAAAACAAAATGTCCCATTGGGCTACAGAGAAGCTTTGGGCCCTTTGCTGAAAAAAAATTCCAACCCCAATGTGCTCAACAATGTTTTTCTATTTCCTCTAGGAATGATTTGTTTTTAGCTACCTTCATGTGATTGTATTCTAAAATTAGAATCAAAATGAGGTGGCCTTGAGTTGATTTGACTTCTAGGGTGCTTGGTGTCCCACTCCTTCAATGAAAATATAAGTGTTTGTTGTTCTAGCCTCCACCAATCCTTGTTGTTATAAGTGTATTCCAACTCTCCCTCTTTTCCAAAAGTTGTGTAGATTTTAATGCCTTCCACTCTTTCTCCATGAACATTACAACTCAATACTTATACCCTCGCCAAAATTTCACCACTGATCAATCCAGTATGAAGGTATGTTATCTAATTCAACCATTTCTTGAAGGCATTTTGAGGACAAATTTATTATTCCATATTAAAAGTGTTCTACTTTAACTGTTGAGATGCCTTGGAGACACACGGTTTGGGAAAGGGATGAAATAAATTTGTCCCGGTAATACATCAAATAGTAGGCATAATAGACTTCATTTTGTCCTTCACAATAGAGTTGAACGCTCAATAGTCTCTCCCATCTGCTCAGATATTTATACAACATATCACCTTGGAAATTTATGGAAATGGAATGGATGTATTGCAATGATAGTACCCGTTCCACTATATGAGAACCTGGATGCATTTACATGGCTTGTAGCTTTTGATTGCATCATTTTTGTCAATTGTAGTGAGTGTTGGCACTTCTATGATTGGAATTATTGGAGAGATAGTTTTGTGCATTACCGTCATTTTTCAACAAAAGTTCAGAGACCGGGGTTCTGCCCAAGGGCCAACAAAATATCGCTATAGTCAAAATGTGTTCACATTTTCATTCCTCCCCAAGGAGAAGAACATCTCACCCGAAGCGTTGCTAGGACCAATGGAAGATGAGGGAAGTACTAATGAAGAGACAAGGGAGTTTTCCTAGGGTTGATTTTAACCACTTATTAAGTTGCACAACAAAAAGAGAAACTAAAGTGGTATCATCTGTTGATCATGCATTGCAAGTAGAAAGCTAAATACAAGTAGATTCATCACATACACATATCAAACATGAAATTTTAAAGGGGCACCAACACTTCTCACTTATCATTAATAAAAACAGAGTACATTAAAGAGGTTATGATCCAAAGACATCTATGTCTCGCAACCATCCCCTTGGTTCCCATATCCCACCCATTACATTAGGGAACTTGTCCCAACTTGCTCTCAGTCTTCTATCTCTAGTGGTTACAAAACTCAATCTTTACAACAAAAGTAAAACTTTAATGTGAACCCGTTTCCTCAGCTCTTCTTTCCCTTTTTGTATAGCTCAGGTGGTTAGTTCTGACCATGTCTAGGTAGTTTCAAAATTTGATTTATTTATATAGGTGCCTTAATTGTCCATATTATCCTCCTATACATCCCCTTTCTGCAATCCTTTACGCATTGACTGCCTACCTATCTTTCGTGACCAGGTCTTCAAAATGAAAGGGCCAACAAACCCCAACCACAATCGTTGACTCAACCTCGAGTCAACCCTGATACTTTGTCGACCCTTTAAACGAAGGGGCCAATACAATTGTACATCTTCTTCCTCCGACATTATCTTACATATGTTTATTAAATAATCACATACATCATTTATTAGCTTGAAAAAAATTAAGATCCTCTTTTTCCTAGGAGAAAGATTCATTTAATATTGAAATATTCTAGTATGAGATAACAGAAGAGTTGCAAGATTCAACTTCGTGCAAAAAAATCAAAAACTCCTTCAATAATTCCCATATCATATCATTTGACAATGAATCAAATTCATAGTTGAATATTGCCTTTCCAATTGCCAATTGCATTTAAGGTGAATTGAGAAAGCAAAGACTCCATTTCTACATCTTCATTGTTTGTAGGCATCCAATTTCTTACCACATGTTTTTGACAACTTACCCCAAAAGTTACATCATTGATTCAACATACTTTTAATACCATAACCCTTCTTTCACATATGCCATAACTCACCATCAACAATAACTCTTCTTCAAATATGCTATAACTCACCATCAACTAGGATAAGAACCTTGCTCATAACAAAGTTTAAATTTACTCTTGGATGTGCACGAATACTCATAATTCCATAAATTGATCGTGGAGTGTGTTTCTACTTGAAACCTTATTCTTTTGGTGCACTACACTTGGTTGGTTGCTTTCTTACTACCTTTCCAACGCACCGTCTATGTGCCTCAAGCTACAAATGCGTTCCACATTGTCATGAATTGCAGAGGATAAATGTATAGATATTTAATTACACCATGTCCCTTCGCAATTAAAAATATGTCTCAACTTTTAGCGAATTGTAGAGTTGTCAAGTGAATTCAAAAAAACACCTTCAATCCCTATGCAATGTATGAGATGTTGTTTTGAGATGATGTAATATGAAGCGAGTCCCTTAATAATTAGGCTTGGGCTTTAGACTTGGGTTAAAAGAATGAAATTGGTTAACAGATAATAGGATGTGATTGTGTAAATATGTATATAGACTAATCCAAAAAATAAATTGGTTAACATATAATAGGATGTGATTGTGTAAATATGTATAAAGACTAATAAAAAAAAAGTTTAGAACTTATATGATAACTTTTAATGTAAGCTTCTAAATAATGGCTATGATGAATTTGATGTTGAAAATAAATGTAAAAGTAGTATGGGATAGGAGTTAAACATAAGCATTGGGCTTTGTGCAACATATACATGTTTGATGTAGGCCCTAGGTACTAATATGTAACAATATGTAACAATAAGTAGGGGGATAAAGACATAAATCTAGAGTGAGTAAAGAGAATGAGGATTGAATATCCAGGAGCCCAAGTCAAAGCATTTAGAAAATGGAAATTTTTAGCTATTTTGGTGATTTTGTGGTTTTTTTGAAATTTTTAGTTATTTTGGCGATTTTGTAGTTTTTTCGCTCCGGGTCCTTCTTCCATTTGTAAATTTAAGCTAAATCATTAAGAGATATATCATCTTTAATGTTGGTTTTAGTTTTAGAATAGAAAAAACTGTCAAGGTCTTTAGATATTTGCATTGCATGTTTTGTTTGTAGATAAATAAGAGAAGATTAATCTTTCCAATAGGTTTTATAAGAGGATTAATGGAAAAAAGGTTCAACATGATGGCAGAAGTCATGTGACAAGAAACATTCAAATGATTCACTACCACATTTTGGTGAAAGATTCCACATTGATGATAATAATTGACTTTGACATCGAATTTCATTATAAATTCTTGATATTTACTATTATTTTACTACTAATTTCAATAAGCATATGTATACTAACATTTCCTTAATTCCATTGTTATACCAACACCTATATGATATTTTATAGAGTTGACATGGTTAAATTTGATGAAATTAAAAATGACCATGTCAACGAGATTTGACTATATCAATGGGATGACAGTGTATCAACATGTATATAAAAAACAAGATAAATTTGGTGATTTATTTTAATTTAGAAAATAGATTTTGACAACAAAAGGTCTTTTAAGCCCTACTGCTTAATTTCATTCTCACTTATCTTCTTCTCCTCTCCTCATCTTTTCTTCCTTTTAGGGCTTCATAGTCAGGTTTCTAGTTTCTAGAAACTAAAGTTTCGAGAACCTAAGGAGAAAGGAACAAGGAGATGGCTCTTCTCTTCGCCATGGTAACAATCCATCCATTCTTTCTCTCTCACACACACACGCACGCATGCACACTATTCTTCCCATTTCAACCATGGAAATCCCAACTTTTTATTTGTTTTGCTTATAGGTTGAAGGAGGTCATCTCCTTTATCTCCCTCTTTATTTTCTTACGAGTTTTCTATTTTATTTTCAAGTTTGTCATTTTATACATAAATGAAGAATGTATGAGGGTTTCATGGTGGTTTTTGTTCACTTTTAAACATTGTTTGCTTCATTTTTTCCATAAAAATTCTCAAGGTGTATTTTTCGTATTTCTATTTTTGTATGTTCTTTAAAACTTTTCTTTTTGTCGGTTTCATTATAGGAAGATAAAAAAGTTGTTTAATAGTATGGTTCAAAATAAAAGGTGAATAAAAAAATACCTAATTCAATTTAGTCCTTCAAAGTATATCTATGTTTCCTTCTCTTTTACTAATCTTTGTTTTATGGGTTCTATTTCATCATTATGCTTGTAGCCTAAGTAATGCCCCTACAACCTTGCAAGGAGATCTAGGTCAAAATCCTAGCACCCATTCAACTGTACTCTATTAAATAAATTTCAAGTTTTGTTTTGTTTTTAAATTTGTTGGAAGCTTTCATGGTTGTCCCTATTTTAGTAGTAATTAGTGATTTTAAATGAAATTATATTTAAATTTTCATTCTACAACTCTTGGGTGAAGCATCCTTCACGGTTATTTGTTGTTATTTTTTGTTTGTACATGATTAGTCAATTTTACATGTATGCATGTGTACTATAGCAATGACATCAATAGAGCATTTACATACCGATGCACTCATAGGTTCCACATGGCACATGCCACATCAACTCCAACCATTAGGAAGGTGCCACATTACACATTTCATGTCAACATTCAACCTATGTAAGGTGTCAGTATATCAATGCTCTACATACACCTTCCTTAGAGTGTTGGTAAATTGACGAATGTAGACCAACATCCTAAAAAATTGATATCAAATTGAGAATAAAATAATCAATATCAATCCAACATTGGAATGTGCACCCATATCTAGTAGTGATTTATTATAATGCCATACAATATTATTTTGAGAACCTCGAGGTATTATTTATTTGATTGATGTTTTTGCAATTTGGATGGATTGGAATTGAGATTTCTAGATAAATTACATATGGTCTTCAACTCCAGTGTAGCCTCATCAATATTATGAATAATATATTTAGAAGCACCAACTCCAAGTAAACCTAAATCATGCCTCCTAGTCAAGTAAACAAACAAATGATAAACCTATAATAAGGAGTTTAATAAACTGTATTGTGGATTGATAAAATTACCCCCTCCTCCAGCAAACAAAGAGAAAGGGATACTCCCTGCAAGTATATTTGATGGATTAACATTGTAACATGCATGGGGGTTAAAGCCAGGCGTAGTAGTAACAGACGGTGTCGTCATCGTACCCATAACAGGCATAGATGTAGAAGAGATCGATCCTACAAAGGAAGTGGAAGCAATAGCTTGAGTCACACCCTGGAACTGTTGTGTAACGGGAGGCTGAGTGAAATTTACTGCAGGTATCCCTATCAAAGGGACATTATTCGGTCCAAAAGTAGGGGTGGAAACTGAGGTAGATGTCGAAGCTAATGAGCTCGACATGCCTAGAGTACCAACATTAAAACTAAAGGATGGACTTGAAGCAGAAGCAGCCTGCGATGAACTCGGTGTGGCAGTGTTTGTTAAAGAAGGATTAACAATCCTTGTAGCCATAGAAGTTGTGGGAGTTTGAGGAACTTCCTGCTCATCTCCTGGGTTATTCATGGTGTAACTAGGTGTAAACAAGTACGCACTGTACTCAGGTTGTTGAAAGCCTACAGGTACCAGAAGTGGATCGTTGGGTCCAGTAAGAGGAGGGTTGAAAGGAGTATTGAACTCTCTAGAAGTTAGGTCCTCAACATCGACAGTATCAAAGACTTGTCGATCTGGGGTTATGGGTTGTGGTTCTCCAAGTTCTTTTGTTTCACCCATAAGTTTAAACAAACCACAGGAATCCGTCCTCCAGCGTCGTGGTGGCGGTGGAGGCTCCACAATGAATGGGGGAAGGTTTTTCAACCTCATAGACCTACGAAGATGTTGGTCATCCACAACTATAAAAAATAAACTAAGTAAAAAACCTAGTGGCCACTACAACTAAGGAGCAAACAGCATACCACTAAAAAATTCATAAGTGATCAAACCAGGCAAACAATGGAAAATACTCTTAGAAGTAAGTATGGGATGATTAGGGCCCAGAGAAGACTAATAGAGTACTGACGGTCAGTTACGTGGCGTCAAATGGAGGTCCTCTGGGTGCAAGCATTTGAATCACTAAACTGCCCTCCCGAGATTACTACCAAAGGGTTACCTTCCACATCTATCTGAGGTGAAGTGGAAATATCCTTCCATTCTACCTGTGTAGAGCCCTAAGGTTATGATACTAAGGATACCACCAATACGAAAGAACCTGGGGGAACAGTTGTCATCCTAGTCGAAATGCATGGGTAGGGTAGCAAAGCCTGAAATCCAAAAGCACAAAAAAAATAACTAGTGGACCCCCGTACACAAGTCAACTCTGGTTTATGGTTGATGGGAAAGTGAGGGGGTATCCTCAACAATTCCAATCGCCCACGACCTTGTGCTTAACTTTGGTTTGAGTAGAGCATTCCCAGGACACTTTGATAGAGGTGGATTTACCTAATAGATAGTTGTACTACGATTGTTGAGTAATGAAGCCGATTTTGGGTGGTTTAAGGTGATTTAAACCCAAAATCCTAGCCTAAGTTAGTTGATGATGTGTATACCTAAAAAGAAAAATGTTGCTAGTTAATTTTATTAAGATTTCTTTTTAAGGGCTAGTTTTTACTTAATAAGGGTAGTGCAGTGTGTGGAATGGTTTCGACAGAAAGCAAAGTGTGTAAAGAAATAATGCATTCAAATTCACAAAAGACTATTTTCTTTTCATTTATATTCTTTCAAAAATTGAAACTAGGCAATCCTAAATCAAATTTCTTTTTAAATTTCAAAGCAAAGCAAACTATGCTACTTCAAAACAATGATAAATCTTACTACTAAGCTACCAAATTCACTTTTTGTCTTTTATGATAATTGCAAAAGAAAAGAACTTGGAAAGGAGCAAGTAAAACCTAACGCAAAGTGTGAGTAAGACAAACCACCTAATGGCTCAAAACAATCAAATCAAAAAGACTTGAAAAAGACTCCACCTACCGAGTTGTTTCCAAAGGAAAAAAATCTAAGCTTGGAACAAAGTGTAAAAGAAGCAAGGAAAAGAGATGCCCAAACAGAAAGACAAACCTAAAAGGCTGCTCCAAAGCACCAAAACCCTGAGAAAACACTTGACAAACAAAGAAGTAGGTAAGCAAACCAACAAGTGACCCTACCAACACACGGACTCAAAAGAAAAGCTAATTAGAAAGATTTAACTCACTTGGATTGAACTGAAAAGATAATCAAAAGGTATCTAGACCAAACAAACTTTCAAAGCCACCCTAAGGACTCAAACTTGGGGTCAAACCCTAAACAAAAGGACAAGACACAGTAAAAGAGTGCTAATGTTGCCACAGACAACAAACGTTAAGAACGCGGGTCTGTATGACTGCAACACGCATCTAGGGGAAGAAATGTGCAGCTATGTCTAACAGAGAGTAGTGCACAGCCTTCAAAAGGGTTAAAAATAGTAAAGACACCTTAAACAAGTGCTCAAGCAAGTAAAGGCAAACTAAAGGACTTCAGAGAGGCAAACAAGACTCAAAAGAGACATACAAGTCCGAGGGGTCAGTTAGGGAAGCAAAGAAAAAGGTTGGAAGTGAATCCAACAACTGGAAATCAAACCCTAATAGAGAACTGAAAGCTGTTACAGGAAAATGCACTACTATTTAGTATAGAAACCAACGCACACTAAAAAATATGTGCTACTTTGTAGTGGACAAAGCAACGTTCATCAGGTAAAATGCGTTACTGTTAGTAGGGTAAACCAGCGCACAAGGCTCAGAAGCAAAAAAAAAGGCTTTACAGCAGTAGACTGAGATGAGTCTAAACAGAAAGAACATGCAACAAAGACCTATAAGACCTCTCAGAGAACAAATAGACTGAAATAGACTGGAAGGAAAACCTAACAAGGTCTCCTAGAGCAGAAAAACAACCAGTTACTCCCCAGCGGAGTCACTAGTCTGTTGTGCAGGAAAAATACCTTATAGTGAGGAGAAGACACTACCAACTTGGGTGGGGTGACAGGTAAATACATTCATTGTATTGCATTTAGTTACTACAAATGGAAAGAGATTGAGATATCGAAAGAAGTACTTTTTTATCGACGGTTGGTCCTAGCTTTCGCTTGATCCTCCTCTATGATGAACCTGCAACACAAAGTAAACCTTCCTCAGCGTATCTTGACTGCAATAAACATGATGAAATTGAAAGCAATTAAACATCAACTACAATCAGATACTAAACCAAATGAACATACAATCCAATAGACATTCGATTTGGGACTGGAAGGGTATTTCCATTTTTTTATTGTTAAAGAAACATAAATCAGTACAGATATACCTGATCTGTCTAGATGCTTATGCAACCGAGTCCTGGGCTCCTGCTCTTCACAATGACTTGGGAATTCCTCCAATGTAACAACAGTTAAAGCATTCCTTCTCGGTCCCTCTCTCATGGATCCTCCTTGTATTTATGGGACAAGGTAGGCAGTTGGAATTGAGAGGTGGTTGAAATGGGAGGTTGGGGAAGTTGCAGAACCAACTTAAACTAATCCCAATTCGTAATCTGAATATATTTTATCATTTCATCTTAAGATGTGCGCGGGTATGACACTAGCAAACCAGCACATGGTGCGCAACTGGTGCTCTCAACAACTAGCGCATACAACTTTCAGGACATGTGTGCGGGTTGTCTATAGTGAAACCTGAGCACATTCAGGATATGTGTGCGGGTTTCCAGTTATAAGAGTAGCGCACATCTACTGAAATATGCAGAAAATATATATATATTTTTCAGGTGAAGATGTGTGATCTCAGCAATAACTCATCCAAGATCAAACTAGCTCTTCCATCCATAGTGTCCTTTTGTGTGATCGACAGAGCAATGTGATAATGGACGGAGAAGTGCAGATTTGACCTATAACAGGGGACTACAACATCATCTTCATATTCATTTATTATTTTCGAAGTAATTGAAATAACATTCTCTATTGAAATTAATGAAGTTGTTTGAGTGACCACGGGACTGGGTATAGACATGGTACCTTGAGGATTAGTCAGAGGGGTAGAGACAATTTGCGGAATTGATGGGACAGGGGTTGGAGAAGGGATTGAAGTGAAGGCTTCAGAAAGTGGAACATGATCATCATTAGCAGGTGATGATGAGGAGGGAATCAAGGGTGGCTCCTCCACAGTGGGTAATGATACAACAGATATGGGTAATTGCAAGGGGACAGTCGAAGACTGGACTTCTGCAAAAATAGATGGGGGAATGGAAAAAAAAACTGAGTTGTCTGAAAATGGAGTGTCTCTGGAAGTCAAAGTGTGAAAAAGTTGTGATATGGAAAATGGTGGGATAACCCCTTGGGACAAAGCAGAAAGATCGTGAACAGATGACAACAAAAATGATGAAGTTGTGATGTCAGGGGCAGTAGTCACCTCCAATACCTATTGGTCAGAAAAAGGGTGATCCATCTCAATAGGGTCTAAAAAATATGTGATTGCTTATGAATCTTCAGTCACTCCTTCAGTTACTTCTTGATTCACTTCCTCAGTCACTGATACTGGAGGATTAGGTCCATCATCAACATCACTGTCAATGAGATCAACAGTAGGGACCTGTGATGTAGGGATCTGGATTTTCTGTCTTTTAGCTGGGTTGACCTCATCCATTATCAAATTATAAACTACATGTATAACTGCAACAGTCACTTGAACATCCACAGTAAGCTTAGGAGGTTCAACTATTTGAGTGTCCAATACTGAAGTCAGGTTTGCTAACTCCTGCAGGAAATGATGAGAGGTCTGCAACAAGGCTTTGGCCTGTCTAACTGTTTTCACCTCAGGAGGATTCTCCATGGGAGCTTTACCTTTATCTCCATCTGGATAAGTAAGCATTAGAGGGGCATTAACCTGCTGGATCTGCTTTTTTTCTTTATCTCTTCTCACTTGCTTAATCAGATTCATCTCCATTGTTCTTTTCCTGTAGTCTTTAGTCTTAATTTCTCTATGATATGCCATAATCTGATGTTGTTCTTCTTGACACTTGGCCCTAGCCAGGACCTCAAAAAATGTATTCACTCCTTGGTAGATAGAATCATCGGGAAGGTATTCATGGACATAATCCATATTCATATGATATTGTTTGAAATGTGCATCGAGGAACTTCTTAGGATCATGCTTCCTTTTGGGGGCAAAACCCAACTTTAGAGGAGCCACCTAGTCACCAAGCACCACAGCCCAATTTGAGGTTGGGATGACCAATGACCCAAGGTTCAAATAAAATTTAGGCCATCCTTTCTTCTTGGGACCAGTGAGCTTTCTGTAGACACCATCAGTGATAGTTTGATAGGAGACTTCTTGAATGACCAATCTATCAGGCACTATTCTAGGCAGAAGATGAACAGTGTCACTTCCCCAGACTCTAATATATGAAAAGGACTCATAAACATACCAATCACCAATTGTATTGATGAAGGTTTTGGCATCATCTGAGAAGGCAGGTGCCTCCTGTTGGAATATCTTGAAGTAAATGGTACCCATGAAATGGTCACAAATATCATACAGTAGTGGCACAAAATTGCTTTCCCATAATGCTGAGTGGTAGATATGAACTGGTGGATCTGAAGGGGTCAAATTCCATCCCAAATTAGGATATTGGAACTCAAAGCAAAATACATCAATAATGAAGGATGAAAGGAAGAAGTGTGGCTTTCTCAGGGCAGGTGCATTTTGATAATCTTGGATAGTTGTTTTAAGTTCTAATGACAGGATGGACGCCCAAGGGAAGGATTCTCCTGTTGTTACCACATGATGAGCTATTGGATCCCATTCAACTTTGAAGACTGAACAATTTAGAAGGCCAAAGAGCCTGCAGAGCATGGCTTCTAGTAAAGAGTAAGGCTCCTTAAACCAAGAAATCGGGTAAAGGTTATTAGCCTTTGGCACAAAGCTGCTAGGTTTAATCATCCATGATTTCATCATCTCATTGAAATTGTACCTAGTTTTAGAGGATTTTATGAATTCAGGGCCAAGGGTTTGTACAGCTGACTTAAGAGCAAAATCTCTGATGAAGACTTCAGGGCGAAAGGTTGTCAATTGTGACCCTGTACTATCAATGAATGACCGATCTTTAGGGTTAGCATTTTCCACTATCCATTTAACTGGGTCTGTGTAAGGTAGGATAGCGGGTCGAGCAGCAATAGCATGGATTTGAGAAGCCCTAATTTTCTCGTATGCAGGTCAGTCTTCCTTGATGTCTGAAAGGTCATCATTATAAAAAATTGAATAGATTTTAGACCACTCCATTTGATAAGTTTCAGTAACCCTCTCACTGGTGTCTGAGAAGATACCAAAATTTGGATCTTTGGTCAGCGAATCCCTGTGGACTGTCTTAGACCGAGTGTTCCGTGACATCTTGGCAAAACTTGAAATTTCTGGTAAATAAATAAAACCAAAATCAAAACTAAATCATAAACAGGAAAACTGTAAATAGCAAATGAAAAAATAACAACAAACCAACTTGAAAATAACTGAAAATTCGTGAGAGTGACCCCTGGTAAGAAATTCACAGTAAAATCCATGTAGGAGCGTAAATTTACGACAGTGAAAATGATAAAGAAAAATAGGAAAATCATGTATTTATCGATTTTTGGTCGGATCAAACCTAGACCGTAATATTAAAGGAAATGAACGGATGAGATTACCCCCCGTAGGATGCAGGATTGGGTCACAAGTTTTACTTTCAAACTTTATTCAAAATTCCTGCAATCCGCAATTGCGGGTTGCGGGTTTGCAAATTGCAAAACAACAAATAAAAGTGTTTTCAAAATCCGCAACCCAAAATTGTGGGTTGCAGGTTTCGGAAACGAAAACAACGTTTAAAATTAAAATAACTTTCCCGCATCTCGCAATCCGCAATTTGCGGGTTGCGAGTTTCGGGAACACACAATGCGATTTGTTAACATAACGACTTTCCGCAATCCGAAATCCGGAATTTGCGAGTTTCAGGTTTCGAGTTGCAGAATCGAAATTTCCAAAAATATTAACACAGTCTTTCCGCAACCCACAATTTGGGGTTGCGGGTTTCGGGTTGACAAAATTCTCAAAAGAAAGAACAAACAATTCCCACGATTTGCAATTGCGGGATTGCGGTTTTTGGGATTTCAGGATTTCGGGTTTCGGATTTGAGGGAAGAAAATGACACTTTAAAGAATCCAAGGCTTTATTCAAATCAATAAAACAACCAAAAAATTAGAAATTTTCAAAGTAAAAGATGATAATCACACAAACCAAAATCAAAGATACGAGATCATACAAACAAGGTTTTAAGAATCTCATTTTTTATAAGGAAATTACCAAAATATTTTTGTATTTACAAAATTGGGGCTCCCATGATCAAATGAAGCATGGGATCTGTTGTACCTACAACAGAGCTATAAACCCCTCTGCTCACTCCTAATGGGCCATGGGAATCCATCTCCATGGATTACATAGCTGGACTACCTTCAACCAAGCATGGTAATGAATGTGTGTTTTTGTTCGTGGATCACTTCTGTAAGATGGCCATTCTGATAGATTGCAAGAAGAACATCTCTGCTAAAGCCACTACTAAGCTCTTCTTCGAGCATGTTTGGGTTCATTTTGGGTTGCCACGGACTTTCATTTCCGATCGAGATAGTAGGTTCCTTAACACTTTCTGGTCCAGCCTATGGTCATTGATGGATACCAATCTCACTAAACCGACTTCCTTCCACCCCCAAACCAATGAAAAAACAGAGGTAATCAACAGGATGATTGTGCATATTCTGAAAATGTACAATTATAAACATCCCCGCAAATGGGATGAGAGCCTTCCTTATGTTCATCATAGCTATAAAAAATCCCTTCATATCTCTACAGGCCATAGCCCTTTTCAAGTGTTCTTAGGGTTCCAACCATTGGCCCCAATTGATGTAGCTCTACCCATTGCATCCACACGGGAGGAATCTCCCATGCTCAAATTGAGGCTGATAAGGCCACCAGATTTGTTGAACGAATCCAACACATCCACCAACAGGTCCATGACATTTTTGAAAATTCCAACACTAAGTACAAGCAGCGACATGACCAGCATCGGGTTCCACACAAGTTCCAGGTGGGTGATAAGGTTTGGTTGAATTTGCAGAAAGAGAGGCTCACAGGACCCCATGGAAAGCTTCGTCCAATTCGATATGGGACATACACTATCACCAAGGCAGTTGGTTACAATTCCTTCGAATTAATCATTCCTCCATTCTTTGGCCTGCACCCAATATTCAATGTGGAGCTCCTTCGCCCATATTTTCCACCATTGTTGGACACCTCGGAGGTGGCAGAGCAATTGACACATACAGAGCTTAATCTCGACTACATGGAACATGAAAATATTGATCAGATCATGGATACATAGGTTAAGGGAACCCGTCAGTAGAAGATCCAACTATATCGGGTTGTTAAAGCAAGGCAACTAATCCACCATGGCAAATGGCTCACCATGAGTCAAGTTCAACAGAAGTTTCCCCATTTGATGGGGAAACTCAACGCAATGGAGACCATTGCTTCCTAACGAGGGAGGACTGGTCTATATGGACGTAGGTGGCCACCCACCTATTCCACTGGCTCAAAACAATTTTCCATTTTGGTAGTTTTCTAGTAATTTTTCTACATTTTTTCGGGTCTCAAACTTTCGAGGTCGTTTTGAGGCCCTAAACGATGTTTTTTAGAAATTCAAGGGCGGGGGGGATTGGTCGCCAATGACATGAATTGGCTCCTGGTTGAAAGTTTTAAAGCTTGTATAGACGGTTCATCTTCTAAGGTTAGGTTTTTGGATTTTTAGGGTTATTTCCCTCATGCTTATGATAAATAGGATCTTTCGGCCTCTTCTTGTATTCAGCTTGTCACGAATGAGTGTAGATGCCACATATCTTCTCAGAGATATAGCTACCACCATTCTAGCTTCTTTTATTTTACAATTTGTTCTATTTCATTCATTTTAATAGAATATGAGTTTATTGTATTACTGTGTTTCTTAACATATAACTGTGTATGTGAACATATATATACTCTTTCATTTTGTTCTCACATAAATCCGGTGTACTTGATTAGCATAGGGTAGCTAAACTCTAAAAACTGATGAGTCTTGGTTATGGCACAAAAGGTTTGGACACCATAATTTTGGATCTTTCTCTTTCATGCAAAAGAAGATTTTGGTAAGAGGCTTTCCTTCTTTTATAGAGCATGATAACAAGATATGTGAAGGTTGTGCAATAGGGAAGCAACACAAAGATATCTTTCCTCTTCATCGTTTTAGAGTAGATGAGCCTCCGGCCTTAGTACATGTAGATATTTGTAGCCCAATGCAAACTTTGTCTCTTGGAAAGAACAAATATTTCCTTATCTTTGTAAATGATTTTTCAACGATGTATTGGGTCTATTTCTTAAGCGAGAAACCTCAATCTTTTCGTTGTTTTCAAAAATTTGAAGCACTTGTTGAGAAGATATCGAGATACTATTTGGAATATTTAAGAATAGATAGAGGAGGAGAGTTCACCTCCAATGAATTTAAAGATTTATGCATCTCACGTGGCATAAAAAAGGAGTTAATTACAACTTATACTCCTCAACAACATGGAGTAGCGGAAAGGAAAAATAGAACAATTGCAGTCCATTCAACCATATATATTCTCAACAAAAGTCCTACAGAGATGGTAAAAAATTCTTCTCCTTATGAAGCTTGGTTTTGTAAAAAGCTAAGTGTTTCTCATCTAAATTTTTTGGGTCTACATGTTTTGTTTATATTCATGTTCAACAAAGAATGAAATTAGATGGAAAATCAATGAGATGTATTTTCATTGGATATCCAAAAGAATATAAGGCTTATAGGTGTTACGATCCTCTTTCTAATCAGATTTATGTTAGTAGAGATGTAATCTTTGATGAAGGGGGAGTTTATCTGAAGAATAAAGTAGAAGATAATGTGAATACTCCACATATTGAAAATTTAATATTTGGTAATAATGATCAATCAAAGCATCCCTCTACAGTGAAAAATGCATATTCACCTATAAGGAGTTCTCCATCAAAGGCATCTTCATCTACTCCATCAAAAAGATCCAAGGTTGATACACAAGTAACACCTCCATCTATTCCTCCTAGAAAAACAAGACTCGGTTTGAAGGAAATATATGAGACATCCAAGTATGATGATGATAATTTTGCACTTCTTTCTTCTGCACATGTTGAACCTTTCAATTTTAATGAAGCTTGTATTGATGAGTCATGGGTGCAAGCTATGGAGGATGAAAAGTCATAGATCCATAAAAATGATACTTGGGAGTTAGCTAATCTCCCTCATGGAAATTCCACTATCGGAGTAAAGTGGATTTACAAGTTAAAATTTAATATGGATGGAAGCATTTCAAAATTTAAGGCATGTTTAGTTGCAAAAGGATATGTGCAACATAAAGGCATTGATTATGATGAGACGTTTTCCCTTGTAGCAAGAATGGAAATTGTATGAACTTTTATTTCCATTGCATCTCAGTTAAAGTTAATAGTTTATCAGATGGATGTTGAATCTTCTTTCTTAAATGGATATTTGAAGGAAGAAGTTTATGTTGAACAACCACAAGTATTTATTGCTAAAGGTAGATACAATAAGGTTTATAGGCTTGGAAAGGAACATTCATCGTCTTAAACAAGCCCCTAGAGCTTGGAACTCTGGAATAGATAACTATCTTCATGATCATGGTTTTGTCTACAAAAAGGTTACTATATAAGATTTCATCATTCTTTTCTTATATGTAGATGAATTAATATTTATGGGAACCTCATTCTCACTTGTGAAGGAATTCAAAGAGGTAATGAAGTCTGAATTTGAGATACCTGGTTTGGGAGAAATGCAATATTTTTGGGCATGCAAATCAAGCAAACAAGTGTAGGTATATCAATTAGCCATTCCAAATATGTTGAATAGGTCTAACATGCAAGGTTGTAGTGAGCACTCCTATTGTTGTTGGGAATAAATTCATGAAGAAAGATTAAACTTCCCTATAGAATGCGACTCTTGATAGATCTATGATTGACAGCATTATGTCTCTGACATCCACTAGACCATACATCATGTTTGCTATAAGTCTGGTTGCAAGGTTCATGCATCAACCGCATGAGTTTCATTGGCGGGCAACCAAAAGAATTCTTAGATATGTAAGTGGTACTATTTTTTTGGGATTATTTATAGTGCTGCTAATTATTCAAATGTTAATGCACTATACACAAATGCATATTAGGCAGGTTAGCTTGGATGATTGAAAGAGTACTTCAAGATATTTTTTTCTCTTTGGAGGAAATCTTAGTTCTTGAAGGAGAAAAAAGCAACCCATTGTTGTTTTATCTACAATTGAAGCATAATATATTGCAACAATATCAACAAACACACAAGTGATTTGGATGGCAAGGCTATTAGAATAATTGGGAATGAAAATTTGTAAACCCATCAAAGTTTATTGTGACAATCAAAGTGTAATCCCCATGACAAAGAATCCAAATCCAGTGTTTCACGATAGAAGAAAACATATTGATATTCAACATCATTTCATTCGAGTTTTTGTATAACAACAATTTCTCCCCTTTGAATTTTGACGAACTGAAGATCGGCTTGCAAACATTTTTTCTAAGACTCTTCCAAAGGATAGATTGGAGAATCTTAGATCGCTGTTGGGAATTTAAAAGCTTAAATCAAGGGGAAGATTGAAAAACATGATGCCTAAGGTTTTGGCATGAATTTGACACATGGGCTTTAAAGACTTTAGAGCATCCAAGTATATAATGGTTTCTACGATTTGTTGATGAGACATTGCCATGTTTTCTCCCATTCAT
Source organism: Larix kaempferi (assembly GCA_027924585.1). Lineage (NCBI taxonomy): Eukaryota > Viridiplantae > Streptophyta > Pinopsida > Pinales > Pinaceae > Larix > Larix kaempferi. The sequence continues at coordinate 8,530,862 of BSBM01000722.1, read as the reverse complement.
TTGTTGCGTTGAGTGTTCAACTGAACCCATCGATTGTTAGTTAAGCAAGGATGATTATCTCCGATTGAGCAACAATTTTATGAGTGAAATATGTGATAATTATAATCTGTAGGCTCTCACACAGAGTTTTTTAGCACTGTAATTTATTTGAAGTGGTGAAACAAAGGATACTCTGTATTTTCTCTTTTTTTTTCTTCCAGAAATAAAGCATAAGACAATAATTTTTCTTTTGAGAAGCATAGTAGTTTTAATATTGTTTTATATCTATTTTTACAAACTGTAGTTTAAAAGGAGAGTATAACTGCATGTTATTTTACTCATCTCATTAGTGAAAAATTTATGAGTGTCTTCGAAGCGGTCAGATTTTATATATATTTATTTACAGGATATGTATTTATTGGGTGTGATTCATCAATGATTTCTTAAATCCTTTTGATCAAATCCTTCAAGAAGGTGGCCTGATCTGTATATGGGTAAGAGCTCCTTTGAACCATACCATCAATCTAAGTAAACAATAACAATGAAGGAGCAAAGAAGGGTCACTATCTAGTTGAGGAAGGCTACTATGAATGCACTATATGTAGTGGCCCACAATCAGATAGATATGGTCATCTTGGACTAAGAGTTGATATTCCACAAACCAACAGTAATAAGACTCCCTTGCCCCAATACATGATCTACACCTAAAAAAGAAGCTTTTTTTTTCCACATAAAAAGCATCACAACTTTTATTATTGTAAAAAGTCATATTCTACATTGGCATTTATAGCCATTAGTCACAATAAAGCCTATAAAAGGTATTCAAAATGTATCATGTAGCTAAAAAAGCATTAAACTATTAAAACCAGTTATTATAAAACCTATACATAATTTGTATACAATCCATCTTAAAAGATCTTATATGCCTATATAGGCTGCTACAGTCATATATATATATGTTTATACTCATAAAAAGACAGTCTATATAGTTAAGAAAAAGTCTGCTATGAAAGTAAAAGAAATAAAAAGCATTTTTTCATCCACAAAACCCATCAAGCTATGGACCAAAGAAAAATAATAATAAAAATGTGTTAGGTCCAATATCAAAACCAAGCATTGAAGTTATATATTATTTTGTAAGTATTTATAAAGGACTAGCTCATAATTTGATGGCATGCCAATTAGGATAACTAGATGTACTAAGTATACTGGCCTGATAGATATACAATATTTTACATGAACTTAACAATATTCTATATACATTAACAGGCAATAAACCCACATTTCACGTATATCTCTACTCTAACCACAATGATTATCAACACTCAATTGATTTTTTATTTATTTTGCTTTGCTAATATAAAACAACTTTTGTGAGGGACAATGATAAAACAAACCATTAATATTCATTTCATTAAAAACTAGTACATCCACTTAACTTATGACTGATATCGTCAATCTTCTTATTTGCAAAACATTTATTCTTCTAGATTGGCAGATCGGATATCCAAAACTTAGTTTTCTATCAAAATTTTTATTGTATCAAGTGAATCCATTCTCACATATGGAAGTTTGTGTTGAAGAAGATAATATGTATTGTTCTAAAAAAAATTAAAGACAAAATTAATTGCATTAATATAAAATGATGACTTAAAGTGATCACCATAAAATGATAAAATCATAGTAATCTGGTTGCAAAGAAAAATCATTAACACAATGTTTAGAGCATAATAAGCAATCACATATAAGTATTATATTAAGCGAGCATTAATTTAGCTACAAAACAATAGAGTCATGCACTCCAACATATACCAACAAAGATTACATAGATGCAACTCCATTATTTGTAAATACCAATTACGAAAGCTACGTAAACATTCATATTTTTTTTATTTTTTATTTATCTATGGATGAATCTCAGCTAAGCCCAATCCAAAAACTTGCATATGTTGGCATGTAGGAAAACCACTCCTTCATTACTTCAGGGCAAAGTGTAGGTTGTCAACAACAAGCAACAACAATTTTTCAGCCTTGTTTCATATAAAGATGAAGAGCATAAGATAAATCTAGTTTGTCGTCCAAAACATAAGTCTAGTTTGATCACACCTCCCCACTTGTAACCAATGGGCCTGTCAGAGAACTGGTAGCGCATGGGAATGGACATGGCTACGACATGATCGATTTCTGTAGCTTTTACTGTTTTTGAGAGCATGGCGAGACAGACAAGCGAGACAAACAGGATCACTAATTAGGGATTTACAAGGTGGGTAGGGTTTTAATTTGTTTTCTTTACATTAATCATTTAATCATTTGTTATGCTCCTTAACTAATGACGACTACCATGAATCTTCTTAGATTTTTGGATTTCTGGAGATAAAAATAATTATGATTTAAAAAAAAAATTAACTAAACATATAAGTTTGAAAACTAAGAACATGTATGAATTTATAAATTATTTTGTACATCCATAAATTATCCATAAATTAGTTAAAAAGACTTGTGAATATGAAAGAGACCCATAAACAAGTAAATATGTTTTTTTTTTCAAAAGAAAAGCATACTTATATTGATATTTAGTATTAGGTATTACATCCATATAGAGAGGAAACAACAAAACATTGCTTTAACTCAGCAAAAAAACAACAACAGCGGCAACCATGCCAACACAACAAAGGAAGAAAAGACCAGGGAATACCAACCCCCAAATGGTACCAGCTACCATCAACGAGCCACAGCAACCATGCCAAAAATTACAGGAAATGAACGGGAATTAGCATCCCCCAAGATCCGTTTGGACAACAAATGAGAGAGGGATAAGAAAGCCAGCCGAAAACAGTAAGACAGAAAATGATAAGGCCGCAAAAAATAACCAGATCGCTCCGTCAAAAAAGTTTCCAGAAACCCTCATGAGAAGGTTGAGAACCCTCAAGGATAACATAGTGGATTCTGCCCTTGGAAGCATTCAGACCATGGCGAGAAAGGGCATCGACGACAACATTATGCTCAAGGTATATATGAAGAATAGAGGTAAGAGGAAAAGAGTCCAGGAGGCGCTTTGTGTGTGACAACTAGGATGACAGACCAATCGATTTGATAGAGGAAACCGAGTTGGCCTAGTCCACAATAGATAGAGAGTCACCAGCGATCTGCTCCAAGGAGATATTTGCTTTTGATGCAAAAAGGAGGACCAGCCAAAGAGCTAATAGCTCTCCTTTAGTGTTCATGCCTACACCACCATGAAGCCAGATCATGAAACGATCCCCATTAGAACACTCGATAAAAGCACCAACACCACATAATCCATTCGATGCCGTGGCCGCACCATCGAAGCATGCACGGTTGCCAGAACGAAGAAGATCAGGTGGGCGTGAGGGCCTATCAAAGATATGAGACACCATTGGATTGGCGAAACCAAAATCCTTTGCCGATGACTGGATGGCATACGCAACGCGGTAAGTAGCCAAAGAGACATTCTAAAAAATCAGCTTATTGCGGGTTTTCCAAATTTCCCAAGCCAATAGACAGGCCAAGCAACCCAAAGGCTTACCCTGTTTGAACACCTCAAGGAACTAATTCTGGATGGAGACCACATTGTCAACACAGTGTTGGCCAAAAGGATCACCCAGAAGAAACCAGACATTCGCAACATAGGGACAATGTATAAAAAGGTGTATCAGCGATTCTTCATTATTTGAATAGAGAGGGCAGATACTAGGACCCGTGAAACCACGTTTCTGCAAGTTGCACCAAATCAAAATCTTTTCCTCCAATAATAACCAGATAAATATGTGACAAAGTGGCTCGCTGGTCCATGCCAAAAATAAAAATTGAGAAAGTAATTAATTATAAGTTGAATATAAAAATTGAGAAATCATAAAGTTTATGGAAGTGGTCACATCAATTAAGTATTTGTTTTCACACAAACATTAAAATATTTTTAATTTTTTTAGTACATATAAGTTAACCATGGAATATGAAAGTTGCCACATGGCACTCTTAGAAAACTTCATATTTAATGTATTTAGTATTATTTTTAGTGTTTTAAAAATTAAGTCAGACTCTTAGATATTTATTTCCATCAATAACTTATTTTACCAAAGGGGACATGGAGTAAGTAAAATTTAAAATTAAATTAATGTTGAGTCTAAGTACTTTGACTAATATATAAAAAATAAAAATATAGTGCATACTTTGACATATACTAATAATAAGATGATAGGCTACCTTTAAACTTTAATGATATGCCAAATATTTTAGTTTTTTTTTTTTTTTTTACTTTTGATTAGTAATAATGAAAGAATAAAATCATAATTTCTTAATTAATAAAAATCTAAATATATAAAATAAAATATTATTTTTAAAATAAATTTTAACAAGATGATAATTTACAATATTTTTATATTTTTATAGTAGAATATGATACATTTGTTAATAGTAATAAAAAAAAATATAAAATTTCAATAAAATTAAAATCACAATTTTTAATTTAACAAATAATTAAAAACATTAATAAACATAAAATAATAAAATGTAATATTTTTTTAATAAAATATTTTTTTCCAAAATACTGTAAAATTTATAATTTTAATATGTATGGTTGCTATAGTATTCATTGCGTAGAAATGATTAATTTTTAATTTAACCAATTATTGTATGAAGATGGGAGAGATGTTGTATTTTTAATTTAACCAATAATTGTATGAAGATGGGAGAGATGTTGCCATATGAACGTTATATTAAGTTATATAAAAAAATTAAAATAATTCATGTCTACTTACAAAATAAAAAATTAAATCAAATAATAAGTAATTAAAAAACGCTTGCTCATAAAATAAAAATTAAAACCAAATAAAAAGTAATTAAAATAATCTATGTCCACTCATAAAAATAATTTAAATTTATAATAAATTAAAACCAACTTAGATTTAAACCTATATCTATAACCACTAAGAAAGATCCGATTTTTTAAGGTGTAAATTGTAAAAGAAAAGATAAAAAATTTACATTTCAAGAAATTGGATCACTCTTTTTCACACATGAAAACAACTATATCTTTAATTATAAAAGTATATGGAAAAAGACATATCAAATAAAACAACATCCAACAAATACAAATAACAAACCCTGCTACCCAAAAATAATATAATAATAACAACATACAACCACATAAATAAAATATATACTTTATATGCTTATATATATATATATGGGCAAAAATAAAATAAGCTAAGGCCAAAAATGGAAATTGGCCCACTCTCTATGCTTTGACCCCAAAAAAAATGGAAATTGGACTTCTTATATCCACCTCTTAATACTTAACTTCAATGTATTTACTCGTAGTCTAGGCTCTAGGGTGTCAAGGAGTCCTTTAACAACGGTCTATTGAGAGAGACTCACTCAAATGGACATTCAATACATTAGTTATCAAGGCGCTCTCAATACATTAGTTGTCAAGGAGTTCCTTCCAAGCTACATGTTGTCAAGGAGTTCCTTCCAAGCTACATTTTGAGGGGTTGTTGGTTGGTAGTTATTTAAATTTGGTTTTAAGGATAAATTAAATTTCTCTATGGTGAATGCTTAATGCTTGTCCTAAGAACACTAACTTTGATAAATTTTAAAATATGGTGAATGCTTAATGCTTGTCCTAATAACATTAATTTTAATAAATTTTAAAATTTTTTGGTTGGAACAAAGAATTTGGAGTTTTGAAATTTTTTTATAAGTTATGGACTCTAGTTTTTTTATATGTAATAGAGACAATTATACAATTTTTTCTTCTTCTTAATAGTGAAAACCTCTCCAAGCCACACAAATCTTAAAAAAATACATAACATACATAGCAAAAATGCAGCCACCACCTAGTCACACTAACTTTTTCTGGATTGCAGCTTTCTGAGAATGCAAATTGCACACCACACCTCCCCTTACAAGGTGCAAGGTGCAAATTACACAATCCTTTCTTACATGGTCGACAATTTTAGCTCCACGGAATTCCAACCTAATGGATTTGTCAGTTGTATTTTGGATAATAGGTATACAATAACCCTTCCTGCTGCGTTCATAATTGAAACTTAAATGACTGGTACGAATTGGTATCTGTGCATTCCTGCTACTCGTCGTCCTTCATTCATCCGTGTATGGGGGAGTAGGTGATACTTCTTTTCACAGTTATGGAACGATCAAATCGATCTGCTGGTTACAAATTGATAAGCTCGCAGCCCAAGGAATTCATTAGCAGTCATAGAGTCTCTTTACCTGCAGGCAAAGATTATCAATGTCGCAGTCTAGTGTTTTCTCGTTGTTATCTGTTCTCTGTATTTTCATGTTATCTCTTCAAATATGTATTTCGGCGGGTATGGCCGACGCCAATGGAGAAGCAAAGAAAGTTACAGGCAAAGTGCCTGCTCTGTTTGTCTTTGGGGATTCGATTGTGGATCCGGGCAACAATAACCACATTCACACAGTAGTCAGAGCCAACTTTCCTCCATATGGGCGAGATTTCATAAATCACAAGCCTACAGGCCGCTATTCTAACGGCAAACTGTCAACAGATTTCATAGGTATATCGAAGAAAGAGTTATTCCAGGCTATTTTGGTATTTCAAATAGCATAACCCTAATGAAATCCTAATTTTAGTTCATTATTCTGGTTTGCAGTTGCAGGACTAGGGATTAAGGAGACGCTGCCGCCATATTTAGATCCTGATCTCAACACGCAAGATCTCATCACAGGCGTCAGCTTTGCTTCCGCGGGAACTGGATACGATAACCTCACCGCCGAGGCTGCTGTAAGTGTTTTTTGGGATATTCTTGTTTCAGAATATTTCAAGTTTAAAGAACTTGAAGTGTGTGAATGAAGCTGATAACTAACATGGTTGAATATTGTTGTAGTCTGTGATACCAATGTGGAAACAGGTGGAATTCTTCAGAGACTACAGTGTGCTCTTGGGAGAGCGGGTGGGAAAAGAGAAGGTATCCACTATAATCAGAGAAGCCATATTCCTGTCCTGTGCAGGAACCAATGATTTTATACAAAATTACTTTCTTCTGCCTGTCAGGAGAAAACAGTTCAGCATCACCCAGTATCAGGACTTTGTACTGCAACTATCCCAAAACTTCATTCTGGTAAGACATCATTTTCGTACCAAAACTTTATTGAGGTAATAAGTCATTGACTTTTTTTATCTCTTCTCTTCGGAAGGTATTATTTATTTACAGTTCTACTGGGTTGATTCCCTTCTATCACATTTTTTTGCACAGAAAAGCTAGGTTCTCTTTAATCTAAGTGGAGGGACTATGTGTGTTTGTGTAACCTTTTTGACTGCATGAAAAAAACCTACAGCCAGGGTTTAGGGGTTTAGAGCAAAAAGATCATTTACATGAAAAAAATCTACATCTAAGGTTTAGGGGTTTAGATTGCAGCAAAAAGATCATTTATATTTGGTGCAGCAGAAAGATCATTTATATTTGGCTCACTGGTATTTACTTATGTAAAGCTCAGAGATGGGTATTGATTTTAAAGCTTTAATTGATTATGGTTTAGAGGATATGAGGTTTCGATGTGTGTATCACTGTATTACAATGTGCATCTTGATGAAGCTTTGCCTTGAGGTACCGAGACTGCACTGTAGCTTTTCGTTTAAACCTGTAAATTTACAGCTACAGAAAATTATCATTTGATCCATTATGAAATCCTTGTCTGGAAAGTTGTAGTTTCTTCTGATATAAAATTCTAACATACAGGTAAAGAAAGTTATTATTGCTTTTCGTTTAAAACTGTTGATATATAGGTAGAGGAAATTCCTATTTATATTAAGCTATCATGAAATCCTAGTTTGGACAAGTTGTAGTATTATTTTTCAATTCAAATACAGTTTTTTTTTCAAGAAAAAAAAAGTTACTTCTGTTATTTCAAAGTAGAAATAAAAAAGTACACCATAATACTGAGAGAGTCCATCCTAACAAAATAGGAGTAACTGACCAAAAACATGCAAGAAATGCCTACAACAAGTTGATATGAACTAAAACATATAAGTTGATATGAACTAAAAACATATAAAACATATAAACTTCAGGTACCAGTATAGAAAGTTCTCGTTGATATTTTTTTCTAAATCATATATAAGTTCGTTCAAAAAGTTCAAATCAAATACAGTTTATATAAGCTAGAGAGTTTTCATATAAACTTCTTGATATGTAAGTAGAGAAATACTTGAGGTACCAGTATAGAAAGTTCTCATTGATACTTTTTATCTAAAGCATATATAAGTAGTTACAATTTTCATTTATGTTGGGTCATTTTCAAAGCTTTGTTTAGTATCTTTATCTAATAAATACTCTATATATTAAAGGTATCTGTTTCTCTTTCCTCCAGTTTTTTTACATTAGTGTAAATCCATTGAAGGTTGGATTTGTAGAATAGGAGTAAGATCAAATCTTTTTATAATTCAAGATAGTTGTCATCCTACACAATTTTTAATGCCCATTGAAAAAATGCATTTATTTTATCACATGTAAGTGCTGAATTTCCAAATCTTCATAACAATTAGACTGAATGTTTCTATCATACACGCAAACTATTCAGGATCTATACAACTTAGGTGCCCGCAAATTTGGTATCTATAGTCTGGCACCTCCAGGATGCCTCCCGGCCCAGAAAACGCTTTATGGGTACGCTAAACTGGACGGTTGTATTGATGAGCTGAACCAAGAGGTACTGGGCTACAACAAGAAACTGAAAGCAGCTGTCGCTAGCCTCAAAGCTCAGTTTCCAGATATTAAAGTTGTCTATATCGACATTTATGATTCCTTCTTGGATATAGTGAGAAATCCTGCCAAATATGGTACGAGTTGTGATGTAAAATCATTTTTCGATTAGTTGTAATGTGTTTATGATTAATTTTAATCTTGAGTACTGTTTGTTGTGATGTGATCGGTTTGTTATAGGGTTTGAGACATCCAACAGAGGTTGCTGTGGAACAGGATTAATAGAGGTTGGAGTCACATGCAATTCTAATACTTCAGATACTTGCCCGGATGCGTCCAAATATGTTTTCTGGGATTCAGTTCATTCCACCGAGGAAACGTATCACCTCACTGCCAAAATGGTGCTAGACAGATATATTCCGCAACTCCTGTGAGGAAGAGATTTTTCAAAAATATACCGCAGTTTCTAATCTGTTCTTGTTGGGTGTTTATGGACTGTAAAACTTAGAAGGATGTTTATCAGTGGTTCTCTATCTTTGCTATGATGAATTTATTATACCTATATTGTAATTTCTTTTATTTGAAACAACTTTGCAACTTTGCAATTTAATGTTTTATAATATTATTAGTAGATATTTATAAAGTTTTTCTTAAATTTCATAAAGTTTTAGTCTCTGCTTGAATGGCCAAGTTTAAATGGTAAAAGCCAAGCATTGAGCTGCAGAATATTAAATGTGGCCACTCAGTGCTTAGAATCCTTTGGATCTGGAAAATCAAGCACAAACTCCTCTGCATACTCTCATTATGTGACTTGAAATTTAATTGACAAAAAGCTCCTCTGCATACTCTCATCACGTGGCTTGAAATTTAATTATCAGAATAAAAAATAAAAATAAAATAATGAAACATTACTTAATTCTCACCAAAAGCACTGTCAGAGAAGATCACGAGTATATTAAAACGGCATCACTTCCCTTAAAGACCCGGATTCTTATATAACATTTTATTATTGTGTAAAAGTAAACTTAAACTTGTTTGAATGAATTTTAGTCTATAAATATAACAGTGGAGCTAAAATCTCAAAATTTAATTGAATGAAATTTTAGCCAATTTAAATTTCATTAAGTTTTGTTCTCTGATGACTGGCTAAGCACAAGCTACTCTACACACTCTCATCATGTGGCTTGAAATTCAATTGTCAGATTAAAAATAAACAACAAAATAATGAAACATTACAAACTGTTTGTGGTTTAATTCTCACCAAACGCGCTGTCAGATCATTAATATATTAAAACTGCATTACATCCCTTACAGAACCGGTTTTCTTATATCAATATTTTATTATTCTGCAAAATTAAACTTAACCCTGTTTTTTATCATAGTTCCTGCCATTTTTCCATTTTTATAAAGATCTATTATGGACTTGAAAGTGGGATACATCCTGGTACATCGGATCATTATTATCATACGTCAAAGCTGCTATAATAATCTCAAACTTAGTACTCTTTTAATACCATATACTTCGAACGTGGAAGCTGCTCTAATAATAATTAGTTCTCCGTTATTACTATACTTGAACGTCAAAGCTGCTAAGCTGCTGTAATATTTCTCTTCTAATACTTGACGTGTTCATTTGGTTTAATTGAATGCTTATAAAATAGTATAACTGGTTAACAGTACAAATATATAGTTTTGGTGCTACATTGGCTCTCTTATAAAATAGTATAACTGGTTAACAATACAAATATATAGTTTTGGTGCTACATTTGCTCACATTTGGTTTTAATTGAATGCTCATAAAATAGTATAACTGGTTAACAGTACAAATATATAGTTTCGGTGCTACATTGGCTCTTTCTTATAAAATATTATAACTGGTCAACAATACAAATATATAGTTTTGGTGCTACATTTGCTCTTTCTTGATATGCCAAATGTTTTTATACGTTTACTTTAAAATTATTAAAACTGTAAAAAAAACAAAGATTTTATATTAATTGTCTTGTCATATTATTAATATAAAATAATCAATTAATTTTAATATATGTTAAAATAAAATAAGAAAATAAAGAGTCACTGATAGCGCAGTTGGAGCTATAGAATCCAACATTAAAGTAGGTTCCTTTCAGTGGCTATTCTAAGAATAATTAAGGTGGATGTACCTAGTCCTTCATGTTCTGCATGCTAAAAAATAAATAAAAAATGAAATTTTTATTATGTTAATTGTTTTGTCATATTATTAATAAAAAATAATGTTGTCATATTATTATTAAAAAGAATAATCTGAAAAAAGTGATTGATATAGGTCATCCTTCATTTTTCACTCATTTTTAAATGTAATGGTGCCAATCACTTTTAAAAATTTAATTTGTAGTTGTGAGTTAGTTGACCTTAATAAATGAATTATTATTATTATTAATATTATAAAAATAAAATGTAAATATTAATAAAAATTATAGAAAATTAATAATAATAATAAAATAATAAAAATTAATAATTAATAATTATAATAAGTTTAATTATTATAGAAATAATATAAATCTGAATAATAAAAATACAAATAGGAGGTTAGTTAATTTTATTTATATAAAATAAAAGGATAAATAAATAAATTAAATACGACAGAGTGTTTTCTGGGAGAGGGGGGAGGTGCAACGGAGATCACGAGGGTTTGTGGGGAAACTCAAGCTTGGGCTAGTCACAGGTGGAAGGCGGTGGTCACAAGGGCCCCTTAGAATTCGGACTGTGAAGGGACATGAGCGAAGCTACAAGGAGCAGAGCCATGCCCCCCCGACCAATGACAACAGCAAAGGGGTAGGAAAGGGCCCTGAATCTGACCTCCAGACCGCAACGGGAGGAGAAGGGACTAGTGGAACCACCAAGTTGGTTCAGGCAGCGGGAGAAATCAGGAAAATTGGGCAGTGTCTGCCGAAAGCAAAAAAGGTGCCTAAGCTCCAAATCAACTCTGAAAGAGTCAAGATTGATATTCAATACATGAAAGATCATGCGCTTATTGGGAAATTTGTTGGAATCTAGCCGGCGGAGAAGGCTCTTGTCTGATGGATCGACACAACATGGAAGCCATAAGGCCATTATGACCTGCAGCTGGGAGCCAAAGGATTATTTACTGTAATCTTCTTCAACGAGGTTGATCGCACGTGCATATTTGATAATGGGTCGTACTTCTCTAATTCTGCAGGGCTGTACCTACGGCCCTGGAAAGAACGCTTTAATCTCGACAAATAAAACTTGACGATTGCCCATGTCTGGATACGCTTGTATTCCGTACCAACGGAATATTGGAAGGAGGAAATTTTCATCGACATAGGCAACACGCTGGGAGTGTTTGTCAAGGTTTCTGAGCAAATTAAGAAAATGAGATACACCTCGTATGCTTGCATATGCCTATATATGGATATCTCCCAAGATCTTCCGGAGGGGATCGATTTAACTTGGGAGGATAAAGATTGGTTCCAGGCAATTGACTATGAACAGATCCCATTCCGTTGTCGGAGATGCTATGAACATGGGCACCTATTCAGAGATTGCCCGTTAAATAAGCAACCCGGAGCGAATAACAACTTGGATGGAAAGAATCTAGAAGGGTTCACCCGAGTGGTGAACAAGAAACAACTAGCAAAGCGTGGAACGGGGCCAAAGATACACAAGAAAGCTCAGACACAAAAAAGGTTTGAAGTTTTGTAGATAGTAGAGGAGAAAACAGATGTGGAGGAGATAAAACATCAAGAAAAGGTGGACATGATACCCATTCCCGTCCCGGATAACACAACCCAGGACACAGAGAAAGTAGCTATTGGCGAGGAATGTTCCATGCAAGAGGAGGCAGGTGAAGGGATGGAACTTGGAGAACTAGACCTGGACGGACTGGAGGCGGCTTGTACCAAAGAAGCTGCGATCTCTATCCCCCCGAAACAGATATCCCTATTAGAGAAAGCTATTATTAGGACAAAAGCTCTCAAATATCTGGGTATAGCTATGGAATCCCATAAATAAAATGAAGGGAAAAAGAAAATCAGAGGGGAAAAGCGAGGACGACGTATCAATATCCAAAGAATCCAAATGGTTGGGAAAAAATTGGTTGACTCAGGGCAGTGTCCCACCATAGATGCGGCTCTAGCCTCCTCCTCCCCAAAGGTGTTATAAGATGCAGATTATATCCTGGAATATCAGAGGTTGTAAAAGCCCTTTAAAGGCCCGTCTTCTGAGACAAAAGATTGAAATAGAAAGGCCATCCATAGTGTTTTTTCAAGAAACCAAATGCTCTAAAGCGGACCTACAATACCTTGGAAAGAAAATTTGGAAACATTACGAGGTCATAGCAACTGATGCAACCGGAACTGCTGGAGGGATCGACATCCTGTGGATCCCAAGGAAGTAAGTCTGACTGACTGGATGGGCTCTAAATTTATCTTATCGGCCTCCTTTCATGTGATAGGAACCAGAGTCAGAGGTTTCCTATCCAATGTATATGGACCATCCACAGTTACAATGAAGAATTCCTTCTTGGACTCTTTGCTCGGCCTCAAGAGCGTGACTGGTACTCGCCACTGGGTCATAGGGGGAGACTTCAACTTGATAAGGAACCTTGAAGAAAAGCGAGGTGGAATCTGATGCTTGCATCCCATTAGTGAGTAATTCAATGAGGTAATAGAGGCTCCAGACCTAATTGATGTCCGCACTACTAATAGTACCTTGCCCTGGAACAACAAAAGGGTTGGGGATAGAAGCATAACCTCCAAGCTTGATAGGTTCCTAGCATTGGAATCCATCATGATGGGGGGAGGTGAATTGACAACAGTAGTGCTTCCCTCTGCCGGCTCTGACTACTGGCCGATCAACCTTGATTGGAAATGAATAGGGGAGAACCTTCGAAGATCGTTCCGGTTTGAACAATTCCGGCTTCTCCATCCAGACTTCCTGGATCAACTTTGACAGTGGTGGCAGGACTGCTCTCCTATCACGGGAACCCTGATGTACCGATTCCAACAAAAACTCAAGTACCTAAAAGGGAAAATCAAGCTTTGGAATAAGGAAACCTTCGAGAACATTTTCCAAGGCAAAAAACAGTTAGATCAAAAAATGAGGGAGGTGCAAAATGTCGCAATGTCCCAGGGCTACTCCACGGAGCTTATGGAACAAGAAAAAAACCTCCTAAAGGAACTGAACCTCAAGGAACAACAGGAAGAGCTCCTACGGAAACAAAATTCCAGAAACCAATGGTTGAAAGAAGGGGAACGCAATACCAAATTCTTCCACAAAGCTTCTATTCAACATCAACAGGGGAATAGGGTGGTATGTCTGAAGAGAATGGATGGTAGTTTTGCGGAAACACAAGTAGAGATGGAGCAGACTCTAAACGACTTCTTTGCTGAACTATTGGAGGAACCTAACATCAATAGATCCGCCGAGAGAGAGGAAGTCCTACAACACATTCCGAAGGTGGTCATGGAAGATCATAACAAGTTGCTCATAAAAGCAATAAGCATGGAAGAGCTGGATGAAGCAGTCAAGCAAATGGCAGCCAACAAAGCCCCAGGTCCAGATGGGTTGACCACTAATTTTTGTCATTCCTACTGGGATTGGCTGAAAGAGGATATCCTGGAAATTGTTGAAGACTCTAGACAGACAAGGAGTATCCTAAAGGCCCTCAACGCTACCTTCCTGACGTTAATCCCGAAGGAAATGGGCACGGAAGACCCGAGCAAGTTCAGATGCATAGCCCTTTGCAATGTTATATACAAAATCATAACAAAGGTCATAGAAAATCGGGTGGGTCCGCTCCTCCCCCTCCTAATCTCTCCAGAGCAGGCAGGCTTTGGGAAGGGCGTTAAATTCTCGATGGAATAATTCTGGTCCATGAGACCATCCATACCTTGAAGAAGGACAAGAAACTAGGTATGCTTCTTAAACTTGATTTATCCAAAGCATATGATAAGCTCAATTGGACCTTCCTAGCAGAGATGTTAAGGACTTTTAGCTTTAACAAGGAATGGATTGATTGGGTAATGAGCCTTGTATCCTCGGCCTTCTCTTTGATCCTGGAAAATGGCACACCCTCGCAACCCTTTTCGGCTTCCCGTGGGATTCATCAGGGGGACCCCTTATCCCTGTTTCTTTTCATCATCATAGCGGAAGGGTTGGGAAGAATGCTCAAAGCATCCCAGCAAAGCAATGGCATACGTGGTCTCAACCTCAGTACTGGGTTAAACCCCAAAACCCACCAGCAATTTGTTGATGAGGAGGGAATTGAGGGTGGCTCCTCCACGGTGGGTAATGATACAGTAGATATGGGTAATTGCAGGGGGACAGTCGAAGTCTGGACTTCTACAAAAATAGATGGGGGAATGGAAAAAGGAACTGAGTTGTCTGAAAATGGAGTGTCTCTAGAAGTCAAAGTGTGAAAAAGTTGTGATATGGAAAATGTTGGGATAACCCCTGGGGACAAAGCAGAAAGATCGTGAATAGATGACAACAAAAATGATGAAGTTGTGATGTCATGGGCAGTAGTCACCTCCAATACTTGTTGGTCAGAAAAAGGGTGATCCATCTCAATAGGGTCTAACAAATCTGTGACTGCTTGTGAATCTTCAGTCACTCCTTCAGTTACTTCTTGAGTCACTTCCTTAGTCACTGATACTGGAGGATTAGGTCCATCATCAACATCACTGTCAATGAGATCAACAGTAGGGACCTGTGATGCAGGGATCGGGATTTTCTGTCTTTTAGCTGGGTTGACCTCAGCCATTATCAAATTATCAACTACCTGTATAACTGCAACAGACACTTGAACATCCACAATAAGCTTAGGAGGTTCAACTGCTTGAGTGTCCAATACTGAAGTCAGCTTTGCTAACTCCTGCAAGAAATGATGAGAGGTCTGCAACAAGGCTTTGGCCTGTTTAGCTATTTTCACCTGAGGAGGATTCTCCATGGGAGCTTTACCTTTATCTCCATCTGGATAAGTAAGCATTAGAGGGGCATTAGCCTGGTGGATCTGCTTTTGTTCTTTATCTCTTCTCACTTGCTCAATCAGATTCATCTCCATTGTTCTTTTCCTGTAGACTTTAGTTTTAATTTCTCTCTGATATGCCATACTCTGATGCTATTCTTCTTGACACTTGGCCCTAGCTAGGACCTCAGAAAATGTATTCACTCCTTGGTAGATAGAATCATCAGGAAGGTCTTCATGGACATAATCCATATTCATATGATATTGTTTGAAATGTGCATCGAGGAACTTCTTAGGATCATGCTTCCTTTTGGGGGCAAAACCCAACTTTAGAGGAGCCACCTGGTCACCTAGCACCACAGCCCAATTTGAGGTTGGGATGACCAATGGTCCAAGGTTCAAAGAAAATTTAGGCCATCCTTTCTTTTTGGGACCAGTGAGCTTTCTGTAGACACCATCAGTGACAATTTGATAGGAGACTTCTTGAATGACCAATCTGTCAGGCACTATTCTAGGCAAAAGATGAACAGTGTCACTTCCCCAGACTTTGATATATGAAAAGGACTCATAAACATACCAATCACCAATTGTATTGATGAAGGTTCTGGCATCATCTGAGAAGGCAGGTGCCTCCTGTTGGAATATCTTGAAGTAAATGGTACCCATGAAATGGTCACAAATATCATACAGTAGTGGCACAAAATTGCTTTCCCATAATGCTAAGTGGTAGATATGAACTGGTGGATCTGAAGGGGTCCAATTCCATCCCAAATTAGGATATTGGAACTCAAAGCAAAAGACATCAATAATGAAGGATGAAAGGAAGAAGTGTGGCTTTCTCAGGGCAGGTGCATTTTGATAATCTTGAATAGTTGTTTTAAGTTCTGATGACAGGATGGACGCCCAAGGGAAGGATTCTCCCATTGTTAACACATGATGAGCTATTGGATCCCATTCAACTTTGAAGACTGACCAATTTGGAAGGCCAAAGAGCCTGCAGAGCATGGCTTCCAGTAAAGAGTAAGGCTCCTTAAACCAAGAAATCGGGTAAAGGTTATCAGCGTTTGGCACAAAGCTGCTAGGTTTAATCATCCATGATTTCATCATCTCGTCGAAATTGTACCTAGTTTTAGAGGATTTTATGAATTCAGGGCTAAGGGTTTGTACAGTAGGCTTAAGAGAAAAATCTCTGATGAAGACTTCAGGGCGAAAGGTTGTCAATTGTGACCTCGTACTATCATTGAATGATCGGTCTTTAGGGTTATCATTTTCCACTATCCATTTAACTGGGTCTGTGTAAGGTAGGACAGTGGGCCGGGCAGCAATAGCATGGATTTGAGAAGCCCTAATTTTCTCGTATGCAACTCGGTCTTCCTTGATGTCTGAAAGGTCATCATTATAAAAAATTGAATAGATTTTAGACCACTCC
The DNA here is from genome assembly GCA_027924585.1 of Larix kaempferi. Lineage (NCBI taxonomy): Eukaryota > Viridiplantae > Streptophyta > Pinopsida > Pinales > Pinaceae > Larix > Larix kaempferi. The sequence goes on along the minus strand of BSBM01000722.1, from coordinate 8,513,779 downwards.
ATTTGATAAGTTTCAGTAACCCTCTCACTGGTGTTTGAGAAGATACCAAAATTTGGATCTTTGGTCAGCAAATCCATATGGACTGTCTTAGACCGAGTGTTTCGTGACACCTTGGCAAAACTTGAAATTTATGGTAAATAAATAAAACCAAAATCAAAACTAAATCATAAACAGGAAAACCGTAAATATCAAATGCAAAAATAACAGCAAACCAACCTGAAAATAACTGAAAATTCGTGACAGTGACCCCTGGTAAGAAATTCACAGTAAAATCCACGTAGGAGCGTAAATTTCCGACAGTGAAAATGATAAAGAAAATTAGGAAAATCATGCATTTATCGATTTTTGGTCGGATCAAACCTGGACCGTAATATTAAAGGAAATGAACGGCTGAGATTGCCCCCTGCGGGATGCAGGATCGGGTCACAAGTTTTACTTTCAAACTTTATTCAAAATTAATGCAATCCGCAATTGCAGGTTACAGGTTTGCAAATTTCAAACCATAGATAAAAGTGTTTCCGAAATCCGCAACCCAAAATTGCAGGTTGCGGGTTTCGGAAACGAAAACAACATTTAAAATTAAAATAAGTTTCCTGCATCCTGCAATCCGCAATTTGCGGGTTGCTGGTTTCGGGAACACACAACGCGATTTGTTAACATAACGACCTTCCGCAATCCGAAATCCAGAATTTGCGGGGTTGCAAAATCAAAATTTCCAAAAATATTAACACAGTCTTTCCACAACCCACAATTTCGGGTTGCGGGTTTCGGGTTGACGAAATTCCAAAAAGAAAGAACAAACAATTCCCGCAATTCGCAATTGCAGGATTGCGGTTTTTGGGATTTTAGGATTTCGGGTTTCGGATTTGAGGGAAGAAAATGACACTTTAAAGAATCCAAGGCTTTCTGCAAATCAAGAAAACAACCAAAAAATTAGAAATTTTCAAAGTAAAAGATGATAATCATACAAACCAAAAGCAAAGATATGAGATCATACAAACAAGGTTTTAAGAATCTCGTTTTTAATAAGGAAATTACCTAAATACCTTTGTATTTAAAAAATCGGGGCTCCCATGATCAAATGAAGCATGGGATCTGTTGTACCTACAACAGAGCTATACACCCCTCTGCTCACTCCTAATGGGCCATGGGAATCCATCTCCATGGATTACATGCCTGGACTACCTTCAACCAAGCATGGTAATGAATGTGTGTTTTTGTTCGTGGATCCAAATCCAGTATTTCACGATAAAAGAAAACATATTGATATTCGACATCATTTCGTTTGAGTTTTTGTATAACAACAATTTCTCCCCTTTGAATTTTGACGAACTGAAGATCGGCTTGCAAACATTTTTTCTAAGACTCTTCCAAAGGATAGATTGGAGAATCTTAGATAGCTGTTGGGAATTTAAAAGCTTAAATCAAAGGGAAGATTGAAAAACATGATGCCTAAAGTTTTGGCATGAATTTGACACTTGGGCTTTAAAGACTTTAGCGCATCCAAGTATATAATGGTTTCTACGATTTGTTGATGAGATATTGCCATGTTTTCTCCCATTCATTTGTTGAGTTGAGTGTTCAACTGAACCCATCGACTATTATTTAAGCAAGGATGATTATCTCTGATTGAGCAACAATTTTATGAGTGAAATATGTGATAATTATAATCTGTAGGCTCTCACAAAGAGTTTTTTAGCACTGTAATTTATTTGAAGTGGTGAAACAAAGGATACTCTGTATTTTCTCTTTTTTTTTCTTCCAGAAATAAAGCATAAGACAATAATTTTTCTTTCGAGAAGAAGAGTAGTTTTAATATTGTTTTATATCTATTTTTACAAACTGTAGTTTAAAAGGAGAGTATAACTGCATGTTATTTTACTCATCTCATTAGTAAAAATTTTACGAGTGTCTTCGACGCGGTCAGATTTTATATATATTTATTTACAAGATATGTGTTTACTGGGTGTGATTCATCAATGATTACTTAAATCCTTTTGATCAAATCCTTCAAGAAGGTGGCCTGATCTGTATATGGGTAAGAGCTCCTTTGAACCATACCATCAATCTAAGTAAGCAATAAGAAGGGTCACGATCTAGTTGAGGAAGGCTACTATGAATGCACTATATGTAGTGGCCCACAATTAGAGAGATATGGTCATCTTGGACTAAGAGTTGATATTCCACAAACGAATAGTAATAAGACTCCCTTGCCCCAATACATGATCTACACCTAAAAGAGAAGCTTTTTTTTCCACATTAAAAACATCACAACTTTTATTATTGTAAAAAGCCATATTCTACATTGGCGTTTATAGCCATTAGTCACAATAAAGCCTATAAAAGGTATTCAAAATGTATCATGTAGCTAAAAAAGCATTAAACTATTGAAACCAATTATTATAAAACTTATACATAATTTGTATACCATCCATCTTAAAAGATCTTATATGCCTATATAGGCTGCTACAGTCATATATATATGTTTATACTCATAAAAAGACAGTCTATATAGTTAAGAAAAAGTCTACTATGAAAGTAAAAGAAATAAAAAGCATTTTTTCATCCACAAAACCCATCAAGCTATGGACCAAAGAAAAATAATAATAAAAATGTGTTATGTCCAATATCAAAACCAAGCATTGAAGTTATATATTATTTTGAAAGTATTTATAAAGGACTAGCTCATAATTTGATGGCATGCCAATTAGGCTAACTAGATGTACTAAGTATACTGGCCTGATAGATAAACAATATTTTACATGAACTTAACAATACTCTATATACATTAACAGGCAAGAAACCCACATTTCACGTATATCTCTACACTAACCACAATGATTATCAACACTCAATTGATTTTTTTTATTTTGCTTTGGTAATATAAAACAACTTTTGTGATGGACAATGATAAAACAAATAATTAATATTCATTTCATTAAAAACTAGCACGTTCATTTAACTTATGCCTGAACGTGAATATCGTCAATCTTCTTATTTGCAAAACATTTATTCTTCTAGATTGGCAGATCAGATATCCAAAACTTAGTTTTCTATCAAAATTTAATTGTATCAAGTGAATCCATTCTCACATATGGAAGTTTGTGTTGAAGAAGATAATATGTGTTGTTCTAAAAAAAATTAAAGACAAAATTAATTGCATTAATATAAAATGATGACCTTAAAGTGATCACCATGAAATGATAAAATCACAGTAATCTGGTTGCAAAGAAGAATCGTTAACACAATGTTTAGAGCATAATAAGCAATCACATATAAGTATTCTATTAAGCGAGCATTAATTTAGCTACAAAACAATAGAGTCATGCACTCCAACATATACCAACAAAGATTACATAGATGCAACTCCATTATTTGTAAATACCTATTACGAAAGCTATGTAGACATTCATATTTTTTATTTTTTATTTATCTATGGATGAATCTCAGCTAAGCCCAATCAAAAAACTTGCATATGTTGGCATGCAGGGAAACCACTCCTTCATTTCTTCAAGGCAAAGTGTAGGTTGTCAACAACAAGCAACAACAATTTTTCAGCCTTGTTTCATATAAAGATGTAGAGCATAAGATAAATCTAGTTTGTCGTCCAAAACATAAATCTAGTTTGATCACACCTCCCCACTTGTAACCAATGGGCCTATTAGAGAACTGGTAGCGCATGGGAATGGACATGGCTACGACAGGATCGATTTCTGTAGCTTTTACTGTTTTTGAGAGCATGGCGACACAGACAAGCGAGACAAGCAGGATCACTAATTAGGGATTTACAAGGTGGTTAGGGTTTTAATTTGTTTGCTTTACATTAATCATTTAATCATTTGTTATGCTCCTTAACTAATGACGACTACCATGAATCTTCTTAGATTTTTGGATTTCTAGAGATAAAAATAATTATGATTTCAAAAAAAAAAATTAACTAAAAATATAAGTTTGAAAACTAAGAACATGTATGAATTTATAAATTATTTTCTACATCCATAAATTATCCATCAATTAGTTAAAAAGACTTGTCAATATGAAAGAGACCCATAAACAAGTAAATATGTTTTTTTTTTCAAACGAAAAGCATACTTGTAAGACCCCCAACTTGGGTCTCCTTTAACTTTTATATACAGTCAGATATTTCAATTCTGTTCAAAATTTCTGTTTTGTTTCGGTTGTATTTTTTGTTCCTGTTTTTGTTAAGTTTCTATCCTCATTATTAGTTTTGGCTGTAAAAAAAAAATAAATAAAGTGTTTACATTTACCAAAACTGAACAATTATAATTCTGTTATGTCCACCTCTAACCAATTATTGTTGTGCAGGAGTAGCAGATATAAAAACACAGCATATAAACTTTTGTAATTTACATTTTTACATAATTTACAAGGTAGAATGATAAAATATACCTGCTGGAAAATACCTGTAGGTAGCTTGCAGATCCCCTTTGTTGCTGTCCCCGTTTGCTGTTTCTCCTTGCTTTTCCCTGCAGTCAAAAGCCTTTCCCACAGTTCTGAAACTCAACCAGCCAAACCAGTTTTTCCACCCTGCCGACTGGCGAGGTCTCGCTAACCACCCAGCTCCAAAGGTACCCCTTTGGACCCCCGAGCCCAAACCGAGTACAAGCCCTAAGCTGTTGTATCCTTTTAGAAAAACGATCTCCAACAAAATCCCTTCTTTCCAGCTCTGCTCTCCCAATTTCTGCTCTCCAAAACTTCTCCCCAAAATCATAAGGTAAAGCTCCCTTTCTCCTTCCATCCCTTCTCCCTCTTATCCCCTTCACTTTCCGACTCTCCCCCTCATTACTACCCCTATCCCTAACTTAAATTTCATCCAACCCATTCATCTACCATGTAAGTCCTCGAGCCCTCAACTTGGACTTGGACTCTTTTAAATATTTAAATTAATATTAAAAGTGTTGGTTGGGGTCACTTCTCAACCGTAACCTTTAATTCAATTAAATTTAATCTTTTTATTTAATATAATAATTTTAAACATATCCTTACTCATATTTCAACATTTGACCATTTAATTAATAAATAATAAATGTTATATATATATATTATATAGTTTAAACTTGCACGCTTCACCAATTTAATTTAATTAACAGTAATTGTCAATTGATTAATTACAATTACCTAATCATTTAATTAATGGTTTCTAATATTTATAATATGTAAATTCCCTTTAATTATAAATTCACTAATTCAATTTATCAATTATGAACAATAATCCTATCAATGTAAATCATAACACTATCAATGTGTAATTATATTAATTAAATAAAATTCACTAAGATTTAATTGACTCATATACCTGTTTCCATTTTAATTACACCTTAGTTTGTAATTAGCTAATTAACAATCATTACTAAAGATAAGCATAGTCTTGTTAAAATTAATTAACATCATTAACACATAATTAATTTAAGGGATCAAGTTACTATCAACTTATTTAACCTTATAGTTACATTTCAACCCTTAGTCCTGGCTAATTAAACTCATTAACAATCAATCACGCATTCTAATCAATTGCATTAGTCACTACCTAGGTTAACCATAGCTTTGTTTATTAATCAACCATAATTAATTATTAATGGACAATAATTAACCACTAATCAACATTATTAACCATAATCATCATTATTTACTTTAATCGACATTATTAACATTGATCAACAATAGTTAATTACTAAACGACAGTAATTAATATTAAGCGACACTAATTGACATTTCATGTAATTCATAATATGTAGGCGAGTTATGTAAGCGTAGCTACTGCTTACATTCCTCACGTAAGTACACTAAAGTAATAATTCACATACATCACTCATAATCAAGGAACTTATTATTTACCGACACATGTTTTAACATAGTTTACAAGGTACGACCCATTAGCTTACTGAAATCCAAGTTACGACAATTCATACATCACTGATTTTGACACATACTGTTCAAGGGATTTACACACCTACAGTTAGATCTTGTTCTCACCCCCACTTCACGCTACATCTATCTACCTACATCATCACTAACTTCCACATCCTATCCTGTCCTCTGCTGGACTACCCTAGAATGTCAAGTCATGACCAGTTCCAGCTAGAACCTGTAAGCGGAAGTGTCGACTACATTGACCAAGCTTCCCCAGCAGGAAACCACCAGTCATCATCACACACCTTGGGGAGCGCGCCGTAGCACAACCCTCCCATGACTCTGGGTTTCGGGGATAAACAGTGGGTAAAGCCTCCACCCCCCCCTAATGGAACAAGGGACTATGTCTACTCGACATAACAACAGCGTTGCACTTGTACTCGGTCTGTCATCGTATAGCCAATCTGGGCGGTTGAGTTTCCTGAAACCCTACCCCACCCATGTCATAACATACATCATAATAAACAGCATAATAACCACACGAAAGTAAATAATGCATCACTTGCATACCATTTTATCTTTCAAAGTCCATGTCCCCGAGGCCCTCCCACCTCATAGGATCCAGCTATCACTTAGCCGTTTCAACCTGTAAGTCAGTCCTCGACATACAATATAGAATATCGTGCATAAATCCTTGATATACACACATATAATTCATCATAACATAACAACAATAAACTCATTCATTCGCCATGCACCTGGCATAACATTCATTATTTCAACATATAACTGTAACGGTATCCATGTACCCATCATTCAGTAATTTCCATATATTTGACATAATTAACACATGATACATAACTAAACATGACTACCGATCATAATACTATCATCACACACACACATATATATATCGGCGAAATAATAGAACCATATGTCCACAGTGTCGTCAAACCGACGAGGTCTCACAGTCAAACAAATACAACATATAATAGTAGTTCAGGTAGAAATGTCAAAACGGGGTGTTATAATACTTATATTGATAAAGTATTGGGTATTACATCCATATAGAGAGGAAACAACAAAACATTGCTTTAACTCAGCAAAAAAACAACGACAGCGGCAACCATGCCAAGACAACAAAGGAAGAAAAGACCAGGGAATACCAACCCCCAAATGGTACCAGCTACCATCAACGAGCCACGGCAACCATGCCAAAAATTACAGGAAGTGAACGGGAATTAGCATTCCCCAAGATCCGTCTGGACAAAAAATGAGAGAGAGATAAGAAAGCCAGCCAAAAACAGTAAGACAGAAAATTATAAGGCCGCAAAAACTAACCAGATCGCTCCGTCAAAAAAGTTTCCAGAAACCCTGATGAGAAGGTTGAGAATCCTCAAGGATAACATAGCGGATTCTGCCCTCGAAAGCATTCAGACCCCGGCGAGAAAGGGCATCGGCAACAACATTATGCTCACGTTATATATGAAGAATAGAGGTAAGAGGAAAAGAGTCCAGGAGGCGCTTGTGTGTGACAACCAGGATGACAGAGCAATCGATTTGATAGAGGAAACCGAGTTGGCCCAGTCCACAATAGATAGAGAGTCACCAACGATCTGCTCCAAGGAGATATTTGCTTTTGATTCAAAAAAGAGGACCAACCAAAGAGATAATAGCTCTCCTTTAGTGTTCGTGCCTACACCACCATGAAGCCAGAGCATGAAACAATCCCCATTAGAACACTCGATAAAAGCACCAGTGCCACATAACCCATTCGATGCTGTGGCCGCACCATCGAAGCATGCACGGTTGCTAGAATGAAGAAGACCAGGTGGGCGTGAGGGCCTATCAGAGATACGAGACACCACTGGACTGGCGAAACCAAAATCCTTTGCTAATGACTAGATGGCATAGGCAACACGGTAAGCAGCCAAAGAGACATTCTAAAAAATCAGCTTATTGCGGGTTTTCCAAATTTCCCAAGCCAATAGACAGGCCAAGCAACCCAAAGGCTTACCTTGTTTGAACACCTCAACAAACCAATTCTAGATGGAGACGACATTGTCAACACAGTGTTGGCCAAAAGGATCACCCAGAAGAAACCGGACATTCGCAACATAGGGACAATGTATAAAAAGGTGTATCAACGATTCTTCATTATTTGAACAGAGAGGGCAGATACTAGGACTCGTGAAACCGCGTTTCTACAGGTTGCACCAAATCAAAATCTTTTCCTCCAATAATAACTAGATAAATATGTTACAAAGTGGCTAGTTGGTCCATGCCAAAAATAAAAATTGAGAAAGTAATTAATTATAGGTTGAATATAAAAATTGAGAAATCATAAAATTTATGGAAGTGGTCACATCAATTAAGTATTTGTTTTCACACAAACATTAAAATATTTTTAATTTTTTTAGTACACATAAGTCAACAATGGAATGTGAAAGTTGCCACATAGCACTCTTAGAAAACTCCATATTAATATATTTAGTATTATTTTTAGTGTTTTAAAAATTAAGTCACACTCTTAAGTATATATTTCCATCAATAACCTTTTTTACCAAAAGGGACATGGAGTAAATAAAATTTAAAATTGAATTAATTCTGAGTCTAAGTACTTTGACTAACATATAAAAAATATAGTGCATACTTTGACATATACTAATAATAAGATGATAGTCCACCTTTAAACTTTAATGATATGCCAAATATTTTAGTTTAGTTTTTTTTTTTACTTTTGATTTTTAATAATTAAAGAATAAAATCATAATTTCTTAATTAATAAAAATCTAAATATATAAAATAAAATATTATTTTTAAAATAAATTTTAGCAAGATGATAATTCACAATATTTTTATATTTTTATAGTAGAATATGATACATGTTAATGGTAATAAAAAAAAATATAAAATTTCAATAAAATTAAAATCAAAATTTTTAATTTAACAAATAATTAAAAACATTAATAAACATAAAATAATAAAATGTAATATTTTTTCTCAAAATATTGTAAAATTTATAATTTTAATATGTATGGTTGCTATAGTATTCATTGCGTAGAAATGATCAATTTTTAATTTAACCAATTATTGTATGAAGATGGGAGAGATGTTATTTTTTTAATTTAACTAATAATTGTATGAAGATGAGAGAGATGTTGCCATATAAACGTTATGTTAAGTTATATAAAAAAAATTAAAATAATTCATGTCTACTCATAAAATAAAAAAATTAAATCAAATAATAAGTAATTAAAAAATGCTTGCTCATAAAATAAAAATTAAAACCAAATAAAAAGTAATTAAAATAATCTATGTCCACTCATAAAAATAATTTAAATTTATAAAAAATTAAAACCAACTTAGATCTATGTTAAACCTACATCTATAACCACTAAAAAAGATCCGATTTTTTAAGGTGTAAATTGTAAAAGAAAAGATAAAAAATTTACATTTCAAGAAATTGGATCGCTCTTTTTCACACATGAAAACAACTATATCTTTAATTATAAAAGTATATATAGAAAAACATATCAAATAAAACAACATCCAACAAATACAAATGACAAACGCTATCCAAAAATAATATAATAATAACAACATACAACCACATAAATAAAATATATGCTTTATATGCTTATGTAGATGGGCAAAAATAAAATAAGCTAAGGCAAAAAATGGAAATTGGCCCACTCTCTATGCTTTGACAAAAAAATGAAAATTGGACTTCTTATATCTACCTCTTAATACTTCACTTCAATGTATTTACTTGTAGTCTAGGCCCTAGGGTGTCAAGGAGTACTTTAACAACGGTCTATTGAGAGAGACTCACTCAAATGGACATTCAATAGATTAGTTTTTTTTCACTGAAAAATTCAACTTACTATTAACATGCGAAGTAGTAAATAAAGCCAGCTGTCAGATCATACAAATTACATATCCCTATCAGATAGGGCCAATTGTCATCAAGTGACATAGAATCATCAACCATAACCATATAGTCCAAAATAAAAAGATCCATATGTCCCAAGATCATCCATAATCCAGACCAAAAATATAACCAAATATACAGTCATCCGAGCATAAAAATAGACCAAAATAGATATTAAGTCTCATATACAGTCATCCTCAACGGTCTGCCACCAAGTGCATCAAAAACATGTATCAACTATACTATAAATACCGAAACAACATCAATAAGAGGCTGTAATAAGTGCCACAAAAAATGGTATGTATGGAATATGCCCAACAAGTAGTTGGACCCTGTACCTTCAAGGATCTGCACATAGAACTACAAGTCAAAAAATTAAGAAGTCCGCAAAAAACAATATAAACAAAATGAGTATAGTAAAGACAAGGGCCTCAAGTCCAATGCAAATGATATGAGCCATGAGAAAACAGAATATCCTCCCGCCACTCCTGCCACATAATGACCCCAGCATGAGAGGTAAGAGCCTGCTTGGAAAGCATATCCGCCTCCAAGTTAACCTCTCTGAATACATGTTCAAAATGTATTTGTTCAAAATCCAAGATAAGCTTACGAGCCGCATCCATCCAGTGAGAGAGAAGTACTACATTGTGTGAAGACTTGCCACGAGCCCAAGAGATAATAGATAAAGAATCACCCAATACTACAAGAGAAGTGATCTTTCTCAAACGTGCACAGAACAATAAAAGCCAAAGGGCACATAATTCGCTCCTTGTATTGGTTCCAATCCCCAGATTTAGCCAGATATGAATGGAGACACTGCATGAGATGTGAATTACAGCACCCACACCACCCCTCCCATGACGACCCATAGCAGCCCCATCGAAAAAACCACATGGGAAAATCAGCACCGGAGGTGCCAAACGATTTCTCTTATTCAGACAGTTCCTGCCACCAACATCTGCATGGATGGAGATAAATTCTTTGTGCACTGCAAGAGTTTTATAGCAAATCCCATCACAGAAAGGAGTCCAATTTTCAAATATAAGAGAGTTCCGAGCTTTCCATACCTCCCAAATCATAAAGTATGGAAGTTCTGAACAACCAGCCGATACATGAGACCACGCCTCAAGACATTCACATAGTGAATTATGGTTCCAGCTGAATTGCACACCAGATTTGTATGCAATTTGAATCCAAAGGTCCCGGACGAATTGACAAGTGGAGAATAGGTGGTCAACAGATTCCTCCTGAGAGCAACAAAGGGGGCACCAACCCGGCCCACAGAATCCCCGGCGGCAAAGGTTATCCCAAGTTAGGATCTTGTTCCACATCGCAAGCCAGACAAAGCATTTTATCTTGAGGGGTAGGACAAGTTTCCAAATAGTTTTGTCCCACCAACGAACCATAGTCTGATTCTCAGCAAATGATGCATCATATGCCAATTTAGCAGTAACCTTGCCACCAGCCACATCCCACGACCAGACCAATCTGTCCACAGCATCAGACAAATGTATATTTGAATGATATATTGGTCTGATATAATCATCCCATTCCTTCCCCAAGGTACCCAAAAGACCGAGTTGAGAGGCCGAAATCCAGAGAGGCCGACCATCCTTATACCAGCCAGCCGCATGAGCCAAAGTATAAGAACCTTTCGCCCTGAGATGAGACCTTAATTCCAGCGAGAGAGTATGTCCTTCCGGTCCCCCCAAGATCGGATCCTACCCCAGTCTTATGTTGCGACCATTGCCCGGCATCCAAGCAATCCAATTTGCAATCACCCTGAAAGATCCCATCAAACCATTCCAAATATTGGAGACCCCCAAAGGAGCAGGCCTATTTAATCTCAACCAGTTTGTAACAGTTATATTTCTGGGTATTTTGCCTTGATAATCCTACCCCAAACCGAATTATCAAACAGAGCACGCCAGAGACTTTTCGCATGCAGTGCCATAACAAAAAGTTCCAGGTCCTTAATATTCCAGCCCCCCAATTTCCAGGGCCGGGCCAAAACAGACCATCTCATTAGGTGAAATTTCTCATGGTCACCACCACCCGACCATAAGAAGCTGAACAGCTTCCGCCGAATTAAGCAAAGGATGGTTCTAGGAATTTTACACAGCGAGAACCAATAAACACCCAAGTTCTGTAATACAGCTTTAGCCAAAGTAAGCCTGCCACCTAGGGATAAATGGCGAAAGCTCCAGTGACTAATACGCACCTCAAACCGTCTAACAAGCGATGACCAATCATTTATCAAGTATTTTGTTGGCTTAATGTAAAATCCCAGATATTTCGTTCCAGCATCTAGCTCCTTAAAATTCAGAGGCAGAACAGAACTTATTGACTGTTCCTCCTCAACCAATAGAGAATGTTTCAAAAATGAGATTTTGTATAGCTGATAATCATACCAGAAACCTGACAAAACAGATCAAGTATCCTCTTGTACTGTACCCATTCTGAAAGAGCTACATTAGTTATCAAGGCATACCTTCCAGAGCTACATTTTGAGGGGTTGTTGGTTGGTAGTTATCTAAATTTGGTTTTCAAGGATAAATTCAAATTCTCCAGGGTGGATGTTAATGCCTGTTCTAAGAACACCAATTTTGATAAACTTTAAAATTCCTGAGTTGGAACAAAGAATTTGGAGCTTCAAAATTTTTTATAAACTATAAACCTTAGTTTTTGATATGTAATAAGAACAATTATACATTTTTTTCTTAACCATGAGAACCTCTCAAAACTGCACCACCCTCAAGAAAGTACACGACAAGAGTGCAGCCACCACCAGCGTTTTCTAAAATGCAACTTTCTAAAAATGCAAATTGCACACCTCACCACACCTCCCCTTACAAGGTGCAAGGTGCAAATTACACAATCCTTTCTTACATGGTCGACAATTTTAGCTCCACGGAATTCCAACCTAATGGATTTGTCAGTTATATTTTGGGTAATAGATATACAATAACCCTTCCTGCTGCGTTCATAATTGAAACTTAAATGACTGGTACGAATTGGTCTCTGTGCATTCCTGCTGCTCGTCGTCATTCATTCATCCGTGTATGGGGAAGTAGGTGATACTTCTTTTCACAGTTATGGAACGATCAAATCGATCTGCCGGTTACAAATTGATAAGCTCGCAGCCCAAGGAATTCATTAGCAGTCATAGAGTCTCTTTACCTGCAGGCAAAGATTATCAATGTCGCAGTCTAGTGTTTTCTCGATGTTATCTGTTCTCTGTATTTTCATGTTATCTCTTCAAATATGTATTTCGGCGGGTATGGCCGACGCCAATGGAGAAGCAAAGAAAGTTACAGGCAAAGTGCCTGCTCTGTTTGTCTTTGGGGATTCGATTGTGGATCCGGGCAACAATAACCACATTCCCACAGTAGTCAAAGCCAACTTTCCTCCATATGGGCGAGATTTCATAAATCACAAGCCTACAGGACGCTATTCTAACGGCAAACTGTCAACAGATTTCATAGGTATATCGAAGAAAGAGTTATTCCAGGCTATTTTGGTATTTCAAATAGCATAACCCCAATGAACACCTAATTTTAGTTCATTATTCTGGTTTGCAGTTGCAGGACTAGGGATTAAGGAGACGCTGCCGCCATATTTAGATCCTGATCTCAATACGCAAGATCTTATCACAGGCGTCAGCTTTGCTTCCGCTGGAACTGGATACGATAACCTCACCGCCGAGGCTGCTGTAAGTGTTTTTTGGGATATTCTTGTTTCATAATATTTCAAGTTTAAAGAACTTGAAGTGTGTGAATGAAGCTGATAACTAACATGGTTGAATGTTGTTGTAGGCTGTGATACCAATGTGGAAACAAGTGGAATTCTTTAGAGACTACAGTGTGCTCTTGGGAGAGCGGGTGGGAAAAGAGAAGGTATCCACTATAATCAGAGAAGCCATATTCCTGTCCTGTGCAGGAACCAATGATTTTATACAAAATTACTTTCTTCTGCCTGTCAGGAGAAAACAGTTCAGCATCACCCAGTATCAGGACTTTGTACTGCAACTATCCCAAAACTTCATTCTGGTAAGACATCATTTTCATACCAAAACTTTATTGAGGTAAGAAGTCATTGTCTTTTTTTTTCGTCTTTTCTCTTCGGAAGGTATTATTTATTTACAGTTCTACTGGGTTGATTACAGTTGGAATTAATGACAAGTTGGGTATTATTAATGATTCCAGTTGAGTAGTATTTAGAATTTGTTATATTTAAGAGATGGATAAGAGATTGAAAGAGATCTTCAGATCCCAAGGAGTTTGTTCAACCAGATTTACTCCTATAAATGTAACTTATTTTAATTTTTAAACAAATAATATACAGTAAGTTTTGTGAGAATTATGCCCTTCTATTCCATTTTCTAAGCATTCCCTTCTATCACAGTTTTTTGCACAGAAAAGCTAGGTTCTCTCTAATCTAAGTGGATGGACTGTGTGTGTTTGTGTAACCTTTTTAACTGCATGAAAAAAACCTACAGCCAGGGTTTAGGGGTTGCTAGGTTTTCTTTAATCTAAGTGGATGGACTTTGTGTAACCTTTTTTACTAAATGAAAAAAACCTACAGCCAGGGTTTAGGGGTTTAGATTGCAGCAAAAAGATCATCTACATGATAAAAATCAACATCCAGGGTGTAGGGGTTTAGATTGCAGTAAGAAGAACATTTATATTTGGTTCACTGGTATTTAGTTATGTAAAGCTCAAAGATGTGTATTGATTTTAAAGCTTAAATTGACTACGGTTTAGAGGATATGAAGTTTCGATGGGTGTATCACTGTATTACAATGGGCATCTTGATGAAGCTCAGCCTTGAGGTACCTCGACTGCACTGTAGCTTTTCGTTTAAACCTGTAAATTTACAGCTACAGAAAATTATCATTTGATCCATTATGAAATCCTTGTCTGGAAAGTTGTAGTTTCTTCTAATATCAAATGCTGACATACAGGTAAAGAAAGTTAATATTGATTTTCGTTTAAAACTGTTGATATATAGGTAGAGGAAATTCCTATTTATATTAAGCTATCATGAAATCCTAGTTTGGACACGTAGTATTATTTTTCAAATCAAATACAGTTTTTTTTCATGAAAAAAAGAGGTGCTTGTATTATTTCAAAGTAGAAATAAAAAAGTATATGATAATATCGAGAGAGTCCATTCTAACAAAATAGGAGTAAGTTAAATTATATTAAATTGTTTATTTTATTTCATTTAATATGTTTTAATATTTTTTTTATTTTTTTAATTCAATGTATTTCTTTTATTTTAATTTCTAAATAATATTTTTATTATTATTATTTTTTTAAATTAATTATTTCTTGGGTGGGTTGGTTGGTTGGCCACTAGCAACAACCACATTTAAATTGAATGAGGTTGATATTCGCCTTGGTCTATATCAACCAGTTTTTAAATGTGTGACCATAGTTGATATAGGCTGATCAACCACATTCAATTTAAATGTGGTTGTTACTAATATTATTTCAAAGTAGAAATAAAAAAGTACATGATAATATTGAGAGAGTCCATCCTAACAAAATAGGAGTAACCAACCAAAACATGCAATGTGTACAAGAAGTTGATATGAACTGAAGAAAGTTTTCATTTGATATGAACTGAAAAAAGTTTTCATATAAACTTCTTGATATGTAAGTAGAGAAATACTTGAAGTACCAATGTAGAAAATCCTCATTGATATTTTTTTCTAAAGTATATATAAGTAAGTTCAAAAAGTTCAAATCAAATACAGTTGATATGAACTAGATAAAGTTTTCATATAAACTTCTTGATATGTAAGTAGAGAAATACTTGAGATACCAGTATAGAAAGTTCTCATTGATTTTTTTTCTAGAGCATATATAAGTAGTTACAATTTTCATTTATGTTATGTCATTTTCAAAACTTTGTTTAATTTCTTTACCTATAAATACTTTATATATTAAGGTATCTGTCTCACTTTCCTCCAATTTTTTAATATAATGTAAATCCATTGAAGGTTGGATTTGTAGAATAGGAGGAAGATCAAATCTTTTTATAATTCAAGATGGTTGTCATCCTTCACAAATTTTTAATGCCCATTGAAAAATGCATTTATTTTACTCACATGTAAGTGCTGAACTTCCAAATCTTCATGACAATTAGACTGAATGTTTCTATCATACACGCAAACTATTCAGGATCTATACAACTTAGGTGCCCGCAAATTTGGTATCTATAGTCTGGCACCTCCAGGATGCCTCCCAGCCCAGAAAACGCTTTATGGGTACGCTAAACTGGACGGTTGTATTGATGAGCTGAACCAAGAGGTACTGGG
Source organism: Larix kaempferi (assembly GCA_027924585.1). Classification (NCBI taxonomy): domain Eukaryota; kingdom Viridiplantae; phylum Streptophyta; class Pinopsida; order Pinales; family Pinaceae; genus Larix; species Larix kaempferi. The sequence goes on along the minus strand of BSBM01000722.1, from coordinate 8,497,649 downwards.
CTACAACAAGAAACTGAAAGCAGCTGTCGCTGGCCTCAAAGCTCAGTTTCCAGATATTAAAGTTGTCTATATCGACATTTATGATTCCTTCTTGGATATAGTGAGAAATCCCGCCAAATATGGTACGAGTTGTGATGTAAAATCATTTTTCGATTAGTTGTAATGTGTTTATGATTAATTTTAATCTTTAGTACTGTTTGTTGTGATGTGATCGGTTTGTTATAGGGTTTGAGACATCCAACAGAGGTTGCTGTGGAACAGGATTAATAGAGGTTGGAGTCACATGCAATTCTAATACTTCAGATACTTGCCCGGATGCGTCCAAATATGTTTTCTGGGATTCAGTTCATTCCACCGAGGAAACGTATCACCTCACTGCCAAAATGGTGCTAGACAGATATATTCCGCAACTCCTGTGAGGAAGAGATTTTTCAAAAATATACAGCAGTTTCTAATCTGTTCTTGTTGGGTGTTTATGGACTGTAAAACTTAGAAGGATGTTATCAGTGGTTCTCTATCTTTGCTATGATGAATTTAGTCTACCTATATTGTAATTTCTTTTATTTGCTATGATGAATTTATTATACCTATATTGTAATTTCTTTTATGTGAAACAATTTTGCAACTTTGCAATTTAATGTTTTATAATATCATTAGTAGATATTTATAACTTTTTTCTTAAATTTTATAAAGTTTTAGTGTCTGTTTGAATGGCCAAGTTTAAACAGCAAAAGCTAAACATTGAAATGCAGAATATTAAATGTGGCAACTCAATGCTTAAAATCAGTTGGATCTGAATTACAAACTCCTCTACATACTCTCATCATGTGACTTGAAATTTAATTAATTTAATTGACAAAAGCTCCTCTGCATACTCTCATCACGTGGCTTGAAATTTAATTGTCAGAATAAAAAATAAAAATAAAATAATGAAACATTACTTTAATTCTCACCAAAAGCGCTGTCAGAGAAGATCACGAGTATATTAAAACGGCGTCACTTCCCTTAAAGACCCGGATTCTTATATAACATTTTATTATTGTGTAAAAGTAAACTTAAACTTGTTTGAATGAATTTTAGTCTATAAATAATATAAGAGTGGAGCTAAAATCTCAAAATTTAATTGAATGAAATTTTAGCCAATTTAAATTTCATTAAGTTTTGTTCTCTGATGACTGGCTAAGCACAAGCTACTCTACACACTCTCATCATGTGGCTTGAAATTCAATTGTCAGATTAAAAAATAAACAACAAAATAATGAAACATTACAAACTGTTTGTGGTTTAATTCTCACCAAACGCGCTGTCAGATCATTAATATATTAAAACTGCATTACATCCCTTACAGAACCGGTTTTCTTATATCAATATTTTATTATTCTGCAAAATTAAACTTAACCCTGTTTTTTATCATAGTTCCTGCCATTTTTCCATTTTTATAAAGATCTATTATGGACTTGAAAGTGGGATACATCCTGGTACATCGGATCATTATTATCATACGTCAAAGCTGCTATAATAATCTCAAACTTAGTACTCTTTTAATACCATATACTTCGAACGTGGAAGCTGCTAAGCTGCTGTAATATTTCTCTTCTAATACTTGACGTGTTCATTTGGTTTAATTGAATGCTTATAAAATAGTATAACTGGTTAACAGTACAAATATATAGTTTTGGTGCTACATTGGCTCTCTTATAAAATAGTATAACTGGTTAACAATACAAATATATAGTTTTGGTTCTACATTTGGTTTAATTGAATGCTCATAAAATAGTATAACTGGTTAACAGTACAAATATATAGTTTTGGTGCTACATTGGCTCTCTTATAAAATAGTATAACTGGTTAACAATACAAATATATAGTTTTGGTGCTACATTTGCTCACATTTGGTTTAATTGAATGCTCATAAAATAGTATAACTGGTTAACAGTATAAATATATAGTTTTGGTGCTACATTGGCTCTTTTTTATAAAATATTATAACTGGTTAACAATACAAATATATAGTTTTGGTGCTACATTTGCTCTTTCTTGATGTGCCAAATGTTTTTATACATTTACTTTAAAATTATTAAAACTGTATAAGAAAACAAAGATTTTATATTAATTGTCTTGTCATATTATTAATATAAAATAATTAATTAATTTTAATATATGTTAAAATAAAATAAGAAAATAAAGAGTCACTGATAGCGCAGTTGGAGCTATAGAATCCAACATTAAAGTAGGTCCCTTTCAGTGGCTATTCTAAGAATAATTAAAATGGATGTACCTAGTCCTCCATTTTCTGCATACTAAAAAATAAATAAAAAATGAAATTTTTATTATGTTAATTGTTTTGTTATATTATTAATAAAAAAAATGTTGTCATATTATTATTAAAAAAATAATTTAAAAAAAGTGATTGATATAGATCATCCTTATTTTTCACTCATTTTTAAATGTAATGGTGCCAATCACTTCTAAAAATTTAATTTGTAGTTGTGAGTTAATTGACCTTAATACATGAATTATTATTATTATTAATAAAATTGTTATTATTATTAATATTATAAAAATAAAAATAAATATTAATAAAAAATATAGAAAATAAATAATAATAAAATAACAAAAATTAATAATTAATAGTTATAATAAGTTTAATTATTATAGAAACAATATAAATTTGAATAATAAAAATACAAATAGGAGGTTAGTTAATTTTATTTATATAAAATAAAAGGATAAATAAATAAATTAAATACGACAAAGTGTTTTCTGGGAGAGGGGGGAGGTGCGATGGAGATCGCGAGGGTTTGTGGGGAAACTCAAGCTTAGGCTAGTTATAGGTGGAAGGTGGTGGCCGCAAGGGCCCCTTAGAATTTGGATTGTGAAGGGATATGAGCGAAGCTACACGTGGGAGGGCCATGGCCCCCTCGACCAATGACAAAGGCAAAGGGGTAGGAAAGGGCCCTGAATCTGACCTCTGGACCGAAACGGGAGAAGAAGGGACTAGTGGAACCACCAAGTCGGTTCAGGCAGCTGGAGAAATCAGGGAAATTGGGTATTGTCTGTCGAAAGCAAAAAAGGTGCCTAAGCTCCAGATCAACTTTGAAAGAGTCGAGATTGATATTCAATACATGAAAGATCATGCTCTTATTGGGAAATTTGTTGGAATTTGGCCGGCGAAGAAGGCTCTTGTCTGGTTGATCAACACAACATGGAAGCCACAAGGCCATTATGACCTGCAGCTGGGAGCCAAATGATTATTTATCGTAATCTTCTTCAACGACGCTGATCGCACATGCATCTTTGATAATGGGTCGTACTTCTCTAACTCTGCAGGGTTGTACCTACAACCCTGGAAAGAACACTTTAATCTCGACAAAGAAAACTTGATGATTGCCCGTGTCTAGCTGTGCCTGTATTCCGTACCAACGGAATATTGGAAGGAGGAAATTCTCACCGACATAGGCAACACACTCGGAGTGTTTGTCAAGGTTTCTGAGCAAATTAAGAAAATGAGATACACCTCGTACGCTCGCATATGCCTTTATATGGATATCTCTCAAGATCTTCCGGAGGGGATCGATTTAACTTGGGAGGATGAAGATTGGTTCCAGGCAATTGACTATGAACAAATCCCATTCCGTTGTTGGAGATGCTATGAACATGGGCACCTATTCAGAGTATGCCCGTTAAATAAGCAACCCGGAGCGAATAACAACTTGGAGGGAAAAGATCCAGAAGGGTTCACCCGAGTGGCGAACAAGAAATGACTAGCAAAGCGTGGAACGGGGCCAAAGATACACAAGAAAGCTCAGACACAAAATAGGTTTGAAGTTTTGTAGACAGTAGAGGAGAAAACAGATGTGGAGGAGATACAACATCAAGAAAAGGTGGACATGATACCCATTCCCGTCCCGGATAACACAACCCAGGACACAGAGAAAGTAGCTATTGGCGAGGAATGTTCCATGCAAGAGGAGGCAGTTGAAGAGATGGAACTTGGAGAACTAGACCTGGACGGACTGGAGGCGGCTTGTACCAAAGAAGCTTCGATCTCTATACCCCTGAAATTTGGAGTATAATCTGTAGGCTCTCACAAAGAGTTTTTTAGCAATGTAATTTATTTGAAGTGGTGAAACAAGGGATACTGTGTATTTTCTCTTTTTTTTTCTTCCAGAAATAAAGCATAAGACAATAATTTTTCTTTTGAGAAGCAGAGTAGTTTTAATATTGTTTTATATCTATTTTTATAAACTGTAGTTTGAAAGGAGAGTATAACTGCATGTTATTTTACTCATCTCATTAGTAAAAATTTTACGAGTGTCTTCGACGCGGTCAGATTTCATATATATTTATTTACATGATATATGTTTACTGGGTGTGATTCATCAATGATTACTTAAATCCTTTTGATCAAATCCTTCAAGAAGGTGGCCTGATCTGTATATGGGTAACAGCTCCTTTGAACCATACCATCAATCTAAGTAAGCAATAACAATGAAGGAGCAAAGAAGGGTCACGATCTAGTTGAGGAAGGCTACTATGAATGCACTATATGTAGTGGCCCACAATCAGAGAGATGTGGTTATCTTGGACTAAGAGTTGATATTCCACAAACCAACAGTAATAAGACTCCCTTGCCCCAATACATGATCTACACCTAAAAGAGAAGCTTTTTTTTCCACATTAAAAACATCACAACTTTTATTATTGTAAAAAGCCATATTCTACATTAGCGTTTATATCCATTAGTCACAATAAAGCCTATAAAAGGTATTCAAAATGTATCATGTAGCTAAAAAAGCATTAAACTATTAAAACCAGTTATTATAAAACGTATACATAATTTGTATACAATCCATCTTAAAAGATCTTATATGCCTATATAGGCTGCTACAGCCATATATATATGTTTATACTCATAAAAAGACAATCTATATACTTAAGAAAAAGTCTACTATGAAAGTAAAAGAATTAAAAGCATTTTTTCATCCACAAAACCCATCAAGCTATGGACCAAAGAAAAATAATAAAAAAATGTGTTATGTCCAATATCAAAACCAAGCATTGAAGTTATATATTATTTTGAAAGTATTTATAAAGGACGAGCTCATAATTTGATGGCATGCCAATTAAGCTAACTAGATGTATTAAATATACTGGCCTGATAGATACACAATATTTTACATGAACTTAACAATACTCTATATACATTAAGGCAAGAAACCCACATTTCACGTATATCTCCACATTAACCACAATGATTATCAACACTTAATTGATTTTTTTTTATTTTGCTTTGCTAATATAAAACAACTTTTGTGATGGACAATGATAAAACAAATCATTAATATTCATTTCATTAAAAACTAGCACATCCACTTAACTTATGCCTGATATTGGATATCATCAATCTTCTTATTTGCAAAACATTTATTCTTCTAGATTGGTAGATCGGATATCCAAAACTTAGTTTTTTATCAAGATTTAATTGTATCAAGTGAATCCATTCTCACATATGGAAGTTTGTGTTGAAGAAGATAATATGTGTTGTTCTAAAAAAAATTAAAGACAAAATTAATTGCATTAATATAAAATGATGACCTTAAAGTGATCACCATAAAATGATAAAATCACAATAATCTGGTTGCAAAGAAGAATCATTAACACAATGTTTAGAGCATAATAAGCAATCACATATAAGTATTCTATTAAGCAAGCATTAATTTAGCTACAAAACAATAGAGTCATACACTCCAACATATACCAACAAAGATTACATAGATGCAACTCCATTATTTGTAAATACCAATTACGAAAGCTACGTAGACATTCATATTTTTTATTTTTTATTTATCTATGGATGAATCTCAGCTAAGCCCAATCCAAAAACTTGCATATGTTGGCATGCATGGAAACCACTCCTTCATTTCTTCAGGGCAAAGTGTAGGTTGTCAACAACAAGCAACAACAAATTTTCAGCCTTGTTTCATATAAAGATGAAGAGCATAAGATAAATCTAGTTTGTCGTCCAAAACATAAATCTAGTTTGATCACACCTCCCCACTTGTAACCAATGGGCCTGTCACAGAACTGGTAGCGCATGGGAATGGACATGGCTACGACGGGATCGATTTCTGCAACTTTTACTATTTTTGAGAGCATGGCGACACAGACAAGCGAGACAATCAGGATCACTAATTAGGGATTTACAAAGTGGTTAGGGTTTTAATTTGTTTGCTTTACATTAATCATTTAATCATTTGTTATGCTCCTTAACTAATGACGACTACCATGAATCTTCTTAGATTTTTGGATTTCTGGAGATAAAAATAATTATGATTTAAAAAAATAATAATTAACTAAAAATATAAGTTTGAAAACTAAGAACATGTATGAATTTATAAATTATTTTGTACATCCATAAATTATCCATAAATTAGTTAAAAAGACTTGTCAATATGAAAGAGACCCATAAACAAGTAAATATGTTTTTATTTTTTATTTTTCTCAAACGAAAAGCATACTTATATTGATAAAGTATTAGGTATTACATCCATATAGAGAGGAAACAACAAAACATTGCTCTAACTCAGCAAAAAAACAACGACAGCGGCAACCATGCCAAGACAACAAAGGAAGAAAAGACTAGGGAATACCAACCCCCAAATGGTACGAGCTACCATCAACGAGCCACGGCAACCATGCCAAAAATTACAGGAAATGAACGGGAATTAGCATCCCCCAGATCCGTCTGGACAAAAAATGAGAGAGAGATAAGAAAGCCAGTCGAAAACAGTAAGACAAAAAATTATAAGGCCGCAAAAAATAACCAGATCGCTCCGTCAAAAACGTTTCCAGAAACCCTGATGAGAAGGTCGAGAACCCTCAAGGATAACATAGTGGATTCTTCCCTCGGAAGCATTCAGACCCTGGAGAGAAAGGGCATCGGCGACAACATTATGCTCACGGTATATATGAAGAATAGAGGTAAGAGGAAAAGAGTCCAGGAGGCGCTTTGTGTGTGACAACCAGGATGACAGAGCAATTGATTTGATAGAGGAAACCAAGTTGGCCCAGTCCACAATAGATAGAGAGTCACCAGCGATCTGCTCCAAGGAGATATTTTTTTTTGATGCAAAAAAGAGGACTAGCCAAAGAGCTAATAGATCTCTTTTAGTGTTCGTGCCTACACCACCATGAAGCCAGAGCATCAAACGATCCCCATTAGAACACTTGATAAAAGCACCAGCACCACATAACCCATTCGATGCTGTGGCCGCACCATCGAAGCATGCACGGTTGCTAGAACGAAGAAGACCAGGTGGGCGTGAGGGCCTATCAGAGATACGAGACACCATTGGACTGGCGAAACCAAAATCCTTTGCCGATGACTGGATGGCATAGGCAACGCGGTAAGCAGCCAAAGAGACATTCTAAAATATCAACTTATTGCTGGTTTTCCAAATTTCCCAAGCCAATAGACAGGCCAAGCAACCCAAAGTCTTACGCTGTTTGAACACCTCAAGGAACCAATTCTGGATGGAGACCACATTGTCAACACAGTGTTGGCCAAGAGGATCACCCATAAGAAACCGGACATTCGCAACATAGGGACAATGTATAAAAAGGTGTATCAGCGATTCTTCATTATTTGAACAAAGAGGGCAGATACTAGGACCCATGAAACCACGTTTCTGCAAGTTGCACCAAATCAAAATCTTTTCCTCCAATAATAACTAGATAAATATGTTACAAAGTGGCTAGCTGGTCCATGCCAAAAATAAAAATTTAGAAAGTAATTAATTATAGGTTGAATATAAAAATTGAGAAATCATAAAGTTTATGGAAATGGTCACATCAATTAAGTGTTTGTTTTCACACAAACATTAAAATATTTTTAATTTTTTTAGTACACATAAGTCAACAATGGAATGTGAAAGTTGCCACATGGTACTCTTAGAAAACTCCATATTAAATATATTTAGTATTATTTTTAGTGTTTTAAAAATTAAGTCACACTCTTAGGTATCTATTTCCATCAATAACCTTTTTTACCAAAGGGGACATGGAGTAAGTAAAATTTAAAATTGAATTAATGCCGAGTCTAATACTAATACTTTGACTAACATATAAAAAATATATTGCATACTTTGACATATACTAACAATAAGATGATAGGCCACCTTTAAACTTTAACGATATGCCAAATATTTTAGTTTAGTATTTTTTTTTTTACTTTTGATTAGTAATAATTAAAGAATAAAATCATAATTTCTTAATTAATAAAAATCTAAATATATAAAATAAAATATTATTTTTAAAATAAATTTTAGCAAGATGATAATTTACAATATTTTTATAGTAGAATATGATACATTTGTTAATTGTAATAAAAAAAATATAAAATTTCAATAAAATTAAAATCACAATTTTTAATTGAACAAATAATTAAAAACATTAATAAACATAAAATAATAAAATGTAATATTTTTTTAATAAAATATTTTTTCCCAAAATATTGTAAAATTTATAATTTTAATATGTATGGTTGCTATAGTATTCATTGCATAGAAATGATCAATTTTTAATTTAACCAATTATTGTATGAAGATGGGAGAGATGTTTTTTTAATTTAACTAATAATTATATGAAGATGGGAGAGATGTTGCCATATAAAAGTTATGTTAAGTTCTATAAAAAAAAATTAAAATAATTAATGTCTGCTCATAAAATAAAAAATTAAATCAAATAATGAGTAATTAAAAAAAGCTTGCTCATAAAATAAAAATTAAAACCAAATAAAAAGTAATTAAAATAATCCATGTACACTCATAAAAATAATTTAAATTTATAAAAAAATAAAACCAACATAGATCTATGTTAAACCTACATCTATAACCACTAACAAAGATCCGATTTTTTAAAATATAAATTGTAAAAAGAAAAGATAAAAAAATTACATTTCAAGAAATTTGACCACTCTTTTTCACACATGAAAATAACTAATCTTTAATTATAAAAATATATGTGGAAAGACATATCAATAAAACAACATCCAACAAATACAAATAACAAACCATGCTACCCAAATATAATATAATAATAATAACAACATACAACCACATAAATAAAATATATGCTTATATGGATGAGCAAAAATAAAATAAGCTAAGGCCAAAAATGGAAATTGGACCACTCTCTATGCTTTGACCCCAAAAAAATGGAAATTGGACTTCTTATATCCACCTCTTAATACTTAACTTCAATGTATTTATTGGAGGTTAGGGTTAGGGTTTCACGGCGATGGCGACGGTGAAAGTTACAGGTTAGGGTTTTAACAGTCGTTGCGGTTAGCACTCGTTGATTCACGGGACTCCTGAGACCGCCACAGATGGGTATGGAACGCTGATAGCCGTTGATATAATCGCCTCTTTTTAGGGAACAATAATTCGGTTCTTGACGGAAAATGCTCGGCTGCTCTCCGGGTAAGTAAACTGTTATATGCAGTGGTTATACACATGATTAGGTTGGCCGGTTCATATCCTCTGATATTGGTAATATACGCCGGCATTTGCTGAGGGGGTTCACAAAATTTATGCTGTGTGGTGCCGGAATTGGGGCTTTTCCGGTCCGGCTTGCTAGAACTAGTCAGCAGACAAAAACGGAGTGGTCCACCATATCTACAAGCTATCATTCTATATCTTTTGGCTGTCTGTGGTTCCGGCTTATCATTACAACCTTTTGTCAGGAATTTTCGGGGGTTATTCGCCGATAAAGGCTCGTTTTTGGACCGGGATACAGGGTTTTGTGAACGTATTGTTTCCAATATGGATGATTACGGGCCGGGAACCTTTCCATATGCAGAAAACAACTTGAATGTGTCGGACTCCCAGCTCGAGGAGGCTGGACTGCTCAAGCCGGATGCATTTTTCAAAAACCAGTTGGGGGAGTTGCGAGCGACAATCCCCAACGGTCGACAGGTGGCGACGCATGGGAAGGCAAATAAACGACACATGGACTTAGGAAAGACACCTGGGGATGCTTCGGGCTCAGACCCATCTGTCGGCAATACAAGGTTTCGTCCGGGTCGTGGCGGGGGTGGCAAACATGGGTCGTCATCCCGCGCAAATGGAAGGAGTATGGGCAAATACTTTAGCAGACCCGGGGAAGCCTGGATGACGGTCGGTAGATACATTGGCCTTGAGGAGATTGTCGAATACAACATGACAGTGCTCGTTGGAAAATTCTCCTATCATGCCATGAATCGGCGGAATGTAGTTAAGTGGGTTGAGGAGTTGTGGAACCCCATATTAGACTACACACCACAGGTATTTGCTATGGCATGTGGGTGGTATGGATTTAAATTTCGGGAGGAGGCTCACTGCACTCGCATATTGGAGGGTTTGTGGCTCTATGGAACGGGAAGCTTGATGCTTCAAAAATGGCAGACGGACTTTAACCTGAATCGGCAACGGTGCGCTTGAGGCACCTTTGGGTACTTTTTCCTGGACTTCCACTGGCCTTGTGGAACCGTGGGGCCTTCGAGGCCATTGGCAACCGCCTTGGGAGGTTCTTGCATGTGGAGGAGGATCACCTCAATGGATTTGATAGACGGATGGGGCGATTGCTGGTTGAAGTAGATATTTCAATTGGTCTAATTGATGTGTTACACATTAATTGGCGGGGGTCGTCAGCTGACACAGATTATTGACTACTGGGGCATTCCATTTCGCTGCTCAAACTGTAAAGCGGTGGGTCACCTGTGGCAACAATGCACGGCTCCGGCGTCTTCTGGCCGAAACACGGATGGGGGGCCAATGTGGTCGTCAGATGATAGCAGTGACATCGAAATGGATGGAACGGGTGCTCTTGACGGCTTCTCCAACCGGGTATTCAAACCACTTGCTCCAGACTCGACGATATTCCGTAAGTTGGAACTACAGGACCCCATGTTTTTCCATTCATTAAATGAGTTGGATATATCCTTTATTAATACATTAGATTTGAACAATGGAAATAATGGCAATTATATGAGTCGCAATCATAACATAGATTCCAATTCATCTGGGACGGGACAGACAATAAATGAAAACTCTGAAAATGATGACCCGGCGTCTGAGACTGAACTATTGATCAAGATGAATAACTTGTGCCCTGTGAATAACTTACCGAACATTTTGGTTCCCACTTTTACTACTATTCCTGATACCCCGGGGATAATTGCACTCGACGACTCTGAGACATCCTTCCCTACCCGGGATGCTGTGAAACCCTGTGAGGATACGGTGGAATGTACTGTTAAGAACCCATGTGCCAATGAGATTGGGGGTTCGGAGACCAGTGGTCTGTTGCCGGAGAGGATGCCTGTGAGGGATTGCCACATTGTGGCTAACAATATACCTGCAGAGTCGGGTGGGAAACAGTTTCACATACCATCATACTCAGATATGGTAAAGAAAGCGGCCATTCCTACATATTTCCGGAATCGGGTGGTGGTTCATAATGAGCCATCGGCTGATGGTTTGCGGGAATCCTTAGATTTGAAGACTCCTGATCTGGATGTGGGGGTTAGTAACAATGATACTGCAAACTTGCCCGAAACATCTGGTGACATATGCACTCATAAGGGGGCGCATAGGGGAGGCCTTGCCCAGGAATTCTCACCACTGAAAACTAGAAGTGCCAGAAAAAACAAGAAGGTCATTCTGGAGGGGATTGAGGATGACCTGATCTTGATGCACTCCCCCAAACCTTCTGACTCCCGGGCTCTTAGAGGAATGAAAGCCCTTGCGAGGGTTAGAAAATGATTTTCTTCTCACTGAATATCAGGGGGGTGGGGGGCCTACCCAAACAATTGGCCTTCAAACGTGTGTTAGAAATTGTCAAACCTGATTTGGTACTTCTACAGGAAACTATGGTTAGTGGAGAAAAAGCTCGTATTTTCTTTAACAAAATCAAGCCGGGATGGATGTGTTGTTCTGTGGACGCTGCTGGACTTTCGGGTGGTCTCTTAGCGGCTTGGAATCCCCTTGTTTTAAAGTTAACTCCTTCACATGTCACACTTGGCATTCTGCTATCTGGGAACATCAGGGGAGCGGAGAAAAATATTAACATTGTAAACTGTTATGGTCCATATTGTGACCGGGAGAATTTCTGGAACTTGGCTGGTTCGGAAAATTTGCTAAACCTAGAAAACTTGATAATTGCAGGTGACTTAAATTTTACCTGGGCTGATGGGGAGATATGGGGGGGTTTGGCTAGGAGGGACCCTCTGGGGCCATACTTCACAAATCTATTCAGGGAATTTTCTTTGGTTGATGTGGCTCCTAGACCGTTGGCACCAACATGGACAAATGGTAGAACGGGGGATCAGCAGATTCAGAAACGTATTGACCGATTCCCAATATCGGATTCTTTACTTTCATGTTTTCAGAACTATAGATCCTGGATACATGAAATAAAAATCAGCGATCATCTCCCTATTATTCTGCAATTTGATGATGAACCCTGTTTCAAAACCTACCCCTTCAAATTCAATTCCACGTGGCTTTCTGAGGAGGAATACATTTCGGGAGTGAGGAATGTGTGGATGCAGACAGATGTTTCGGGGGAGAGATCGGCCATGGATAAGCTGGTGGTGAAACTTAAGGTATTAAAAGATTTCACAATAAAGTGGGAAAAGAACAAAAAAGCCTTGATGGGAAAGGAATTATCAGAGATTGAACTTGAAGTGGAATACCTGATGAACAGAGGTGTTGATTATGAACTAAATTTGAGTGAGCTCACCAAACTCTCTACATTGGAGAGTCGGGAAATGAAAATACTTCTGATGCAAGAAGAAACCTGGCGATTGAAGAGCAGAGCAACCTGGCTCAAAGCGGGAGATATGAATACAAAATTTTTTCATCAGTTCGCTGACTCCCGTCGGATGCAAAACTCAATCTGGGATTTGAATGATCATTTGGGACGGCGGATTAGGGGGGAGGAGAATTTGATGAAAGAGGCTGTATATCACTTTCAGGAGTATTATCGTGATCCAAAAAACACTACTCTGGTTGAACAATTCAAACTTATAAAGGAATATCCACGTATGTTCAATGAGGAGGAGGGTGACAATATTTTCCTGGATGTCACTCTGGATGAAGTGGAAAAAATTCTGCGGGGGTTTGCAAAAGACAAATCTCCGGGTCCGGATGGATGGACTGTTGAGATTTTCATTCACAATTTTGATATCATGGGGGAAGAACTCCGGATGGTTGTGGATGAATCTCGGAAACTAGGCATTGTCTCTGGAGCAATAAACTCTACATATTTGGCTCTCATTTCGAAGACTTCCCATCCGAACAACTATGATGATTTCAGACCAATTGCGTTATGCAATCTGGTCTATAAGATTATTGCTGAAAGAATCAAACCAGTGCTATCTCGACACATATCCAAGGAACAGTATGGCTTCCTTAGTGGGAGACAGATCCATGATGCTGTGGGGGTGACACAGGAAATTTTTCACACTATCAAACAGAGGCGGATTGATGCTCTTATTCTTCAATTGGACCTGGTGAAAGCATATGATAAGGTAGATTGGAACTTCCTGAGATTAATTCTTATCCAGATCGGCCTGCCATGGAAGGTTATGAAATGGATTATGGCATGTATTAACTCTGTCAACTATGCTATCCTGATCAATGGTCTTCCTACTGATTATTTCAAGGCAACTCGGGGCCTTCGACAGGGCTGCCCACTTTCTCCTCTGCTGTTTTTACTGGTCATCAAAGGGTTAAGTCTGTCCATACTTAAAGCTTGTCGGGAAGGAAGGATTGTTAGCATTAAAATAACTAGAGAGATATCTGTTACACACTCTTTGTTCGTGGATGACGTTATGCTTTTTGGTATGGGAATTCTTGCCGAATGGATGATATATAAACAGATTCTTGACTTATTATGTCGGGTAACAGGCATGATTATCAGCTATATGAAATCAATTTTCCTGAAACACTCTTTGTCTGAGGAAGTTCAGCAGTCGATCAACAATTTTCTGCCTTTAAATTTCAAAGATATCGATGCTGGTACTAAATATCTGGGTTTTTACATCAAACCAACAAATTACTTGATAAATGATTGGTCCTGGCTTATTAGAAGATTTGAATTGAGACTTGGACACTGGAACTATCAGCATCTTTCCTTGGGTGGCAGGCTTACTCTGGTAAAAGCCGTCTTGCAGAATTTAGGTGTATATTGGTTCTCTCTATGCAAGATTCCTCGAACCATTCTGAATCTTATTAGAAGGAAGATTTTTAGTTTTCTTTGGTCGGGTGGTGGAAACCAGGAGAAATTTCATCTAATGAAATGGAAGGTGTTGGCTCGGCCCTGGCATCTGGGTGGTTGGAACATTAAGGATATTGAAATGTTTGTTATGGCCCTACATGCAAAGAGCCTCTGGCGAGTACTCTTTGATCAATCGACCTGGGGAAGGATCATCCGAGCCAAATACCTGCGAAATATTCCGGTTTCTAAATGGTTTCGTTTAAATTGCCCAGCAACTGTGGGTGTCTCTAATATCTGGAATGGTCTGCTGGGTGCCTACAGGGTTATTGTGCATTGGATTACTTGGATGCCTGGCAATGGGCGGGATATTAAGCTGGGGCTTGATCCGTTCATGGGGGGTTCATCGAGACACTCTCTATCAATGGAACTGAGAACATACCTCTATGCAAATGGTTATTACACTTTAGCACATGTGGCTGGTTGGTATGGGGACGAACGTCCTCGATGGATCACGGCTGCACAGATGGGCCTGACGGGTTCTTTGAGACTCGAATGGGAGGAATATATTAAGCCGTTGTATCAATCTAATTTGAGGCTCTCTGATGACGCTGACAGGCTTGTATGGACGTGGGACGTGGCCGGTGGGAGGGTCTCTGCAGCAATGGCATATGATGCATTATTTGCAGAGTCACAGATATTGGTTCGCTGGTGGGATAAAACTATTTGGAAACTTGCTTTGCCTCTCAAGATTAAATGCTTCATTTGGTTAGCGTTGAATAACCGGATACTAACTTGGGACAATCTCTGCCGGCGAGGTTTTTGTGGCCCGGGATGGTGCACCTTATGCTGCACTGAGGGGGAGACGGTTGATCATCTTTTCACCTCCTGTGCATTCATGAGAGAACTCTGGTCTTTTATTGCGAACAAAGCTGGTATATTTTTTCCATGGAACTAGTGCTCCCTAAGTGATTGTCTTGATGCATGGTCTCATCATGATTACGGGGTTAGAGAGCTACCATATTTTATGATTTGGGAGGTTTGGAAAGCTCGAAACCTGCACATTTTTTAGAATCGTGTCCCTTTCTTGGCTGGGATATGTTTTAAAACTCTCGCTGCACATAATGAATATGTCTCAATCCACGGTATGGTTGGGGGCAGAGATAAACCAGATAGGAATCTTCGATATGCCCCCCCGGTGCTGATCTACCCATGTGGTTTCTTTGATGGTGCTGCTGTCAGCAGTTCTGGGGGGGGCGGAGCAGGTGCCGTTATACACATTTCCAATGTTGTCTCCATCCATATCTGGCTTAATCTGGGCAATGGTTCCAATACCAGGAGCGAGCTATGTGCTCTTTGGTTATTACTTTTCTGGGCTCACTTGCGGAATATCACCTCACTAGTGGTATTTGGCGATTCACTTTCCATCATCTCCTGGGCGAGTGGCAAGTCCAATCTAAATAATATGCTGCTTAAACACTGGATGGATGCGGCACTGATGTTAATAAAAGATTTTCAACACATACACTTCGCCCATGTATACCGGGAAGCTAACATGGAGGCGGACATGCTATCTAAGAAGGCTCTTAGCTCTGAGTTTGGGATCATCATGTGGCAGGAATGGCGGGAGGACACTTTGTTTTCACAGGGCACACATCTTCTTCATTGGACTTGATATTTTTTGCTCTATACTACTTTATTAGTTTTATTATGTTGCTTTTTTGATATTTTTGCGAGCCGATATACTTACATACGCTGTTAGTTCTATGTGCAGATTATACATAGGGGCTGTTTCCAACTTCTTGTTGGACATTTTTGTATACATCTTCTATATGCGGCTTTACTGACTATGGTTGCTTGGTTATGGTTTGATATACTTAGCACTGCTGGACATATATGTTTATTTTGGATACTTGGCAGCCATGGCTGTGTTGCACTTGTGAACTTTGATATTTGGATGGACTCTTTGATGGTTTCTAGTGATTGATGAACCTGTTTCTCCTCCGGGAGGGGTTCATGTTTTATATGTGGACATATGGCACTTATTATGGGGTTCACGGATGATGTTGTTGGCACTGTGGCCAAATTGATTGGCATGACTCATATGCACTACAGGGCAGATGTGAAATGTATGTTTTTTTCTGACAGCTGGCACTATTTACTATTTCGTATATTAATAATAAGTTATATTTTTCTGTGAAAAAAAAACTTCAATGTATTTACTCGTAGTCTAGGCTCTAGGGTGTCAAGGAGTCCTTTAACAACGGTCTATTGAGAGAGACTAACTCAAATGGACATTCAATACATTAGTTATCAAGGCGCTCTCAATACATTAGTTGTCAAGGAGTTCCTTCCAAGCTACATTTTGAGGGGGGTTGTTGGTTGGTAGTGATCTAAATTTGGTTTTTAAGGATAAATTCAATTTCTCTATGGTGAATGCTTAATGCTGTTCTAAGAACACTAGCTTTGATAAATTTTAAATTTTTTTGATTGGAATAAAGAATTTGGAGTTTTGAAATTTTTCATAAATTAGTGATTCTAGTTTTTTTTTATACATAATAGAGACAATTATATAATTTTTTTTCTTCTTCTTAATAGTGGGAACCTCTCCAAACTACACAATTATTTAATTTTTTTTTTCTTCTTAATAGTGGGAACCTCTCCAAACTACACAAACTTAAAAAAAAATACATAACATACATACATAACAAAAATGCAGCCACCACGTAGTCACACTAACTTTTTCTGAATTGCAGCTTTCTGACAATGCAAATTGCACACCACACCTCCCCTTACAACGTGCAAGGTGCAAATTACACAATCCTTTCTTACATGGTCGAGAATTTTAGCTCCAACCTAATGGATTTGTCAGTTATATTTTGGATAATAGATATACAATAACCCTTCCTGCTGCGTTCATAATTGAAACTTAAATGACTGGTACGAATTGGTATCTGTGCATTCCTGCTACTCGTCGTCATTCATTCATCCGTGTATGGGGGAGTAGGTGATACTTCTTTTCACAGTTATGGAACGATCAAATCGATCTGCCGGTTACAAATTGGTAAGCTCGCAGCCCAAGGAATTCATTAGCAGTCATAGAGTCTCTTTACCTGCAGGCAAAGATTATCAATGTCGCAGTCTAGTGTTTTCTCGTTGTTATCTGTTCTCTGTATTTTCATGTTATCTCTTCAAATATGTATTTCGGCGGGGATGGCCGACGCCAATGGAGAAGCAAAGAAAGTTACAGGCAAAGTGTCTGCTCTGTTTGTCTTTGGGGATTCGATTGTGGATCCGGGCAACAATAACCACATTCCCACAGTAGTCAAAGCCAACTTTCCTCCATATGGGCGAGATTTCATAAATCACAAGCCTACAGGCCGCTATTCTAACGGCAAACTGTCAACAGATTTCATAGGTATATCGAAGAAAGAGTTATTCCAGGCTATTTTGGTATTTCAAATAGCATAACCCCAATGAATACCTAATTTTAGTTCATTATTCTGGTGTACAGTTGCAGGACTAGGGATTAAGGAGATGCTGCCGCCATATTTAGATCCTGATCTCAATACGCAAGATCTCATCACAGGCGTCAGCTTTGCTTCCGCTGGAACTGGATACGATAACCTCACCGCCGAGGCTGCTGTAAGTGTTTTTTGGGATATTCTTGTTTCATAATATTTCAAGTTTAAAGAACTTGAAGTGTGTGAATGAAGCTGATAACTAACATGGTTGAATGTTGTTGTAGTCTGTGATACCAATGTGGAAACAAGTGGAATTCTTTAGAGACTACAGTGTGCTCTTGGGAGGGCGGGTGGGAAAAGAGAAGGTATCCCACTATAATCAGAGAAGCCATATTCCTGTCCTGTGCAGGAACCAATGATTTTATACAAAATTACTTTCTTCTGCCTGTCAGGAGAAAACAGTTCAGCATCACCCAGTATCAGGACTTTGTACTGCAACTATCCCAAAACTTCATTCTGGTAAGACATCATTTTCATACCAAAACTTTATTGAGGTAAGAAGTCATTTACATTTTTTTTAATCTTTTCTCTTCGGAAGGTATTATTTATTTATAGTTCTACTGGGTTGATTCCAGTTGGAATTAATGACCAGTTGGATATTATTAATGATTCCAGTTGAGTATTATTTAGAATTTCTTATATCTAAGAGATGGATAAGAGATTGAAAGAGATCTTTAGATCTCAAGGAGTTTGTTCAACCAGATTTACTTTTATAAATGTAACTTATTATAACTTTTAAACAAATAATATACAGTAAGTTTTGTGAGAATTATGCCTTCTATTCCATTTTCTAAGCATTCCCTTCTATCACAGTTTTTTGCACAGAAAAGCTAGGTTCTCTCTAATCTAAGTTGATGGACTGTGTGTGTTTGTGTAACCTTTTTAACTGCATGAAAAAAACCTACAGCCAGGGTTTAGGGGTTGCTAGGTTTTCTTTAATCTAAGTGGATGGACTTTGTGTAACCTTTTTTACTGCATGAAAAAAACCTACAGCCAGGGTTTAGGGGTTTAGATTGCAGCAAAAAGATCACCTACATGAAAAAAATCTACATCCAGGGTTTAGGGGTTTAGATTGCAGTAAGAAGAACATTTATATTTGGTTCACTGGTATTTAGTTATGTTAAGCTCAAAGATCTGTATTGATTTTAAAGCTTAAATTGACTACGGTTTAGAGGATATGAAGTTTCGATGGGTGCATCACTGTATTACAATGTGCATCTTGATGAAGCTCAGCCTTGAGGTACCTCGACTGCACTGTAGCTTTTCGTTTAAACCTGTAAATTTACAGCTACAGAAAATTATCATTTGATCCATTATGAAATCCTTGTCTGGAAAGTTGTAGTTTCTTTAATATCAAATGCTGACATACAGGTAAAGAAAGTTAATATTGATTTTCGTTTAAAACTGTTGACATATAGGTAGAGGAAATTCCTATTTATATTAAGCTATCATGAAATCCTAGTTTGGACACGTTGTAGTATTATTTTTCAAATCAAATACTTTTTCAAGAAAAAAAAAGTACATGTATTATTTCAAAGTAGAAATGAAAAAGTACATGATAATATTGAGAGAATTCATCTTTACAAAATAGGAGTAAGTTAAATTATATTAAATTGTTTATTTTACTTCATTTAATATTTAATATGTTTTAATATTTTTATTTACTTTTTTTAACTCAATGTATTTCTTTTATTTTAATTTCTAAATAATATTTTTATTATTATTATTTTTTTAATTTAGTTATTTTTTGGGTGGGTTGGCTGGCTGGCCACTAGCAACAACCACATTTAAATTGAATGAGGTTGATATTCGCCGATCGGCCTGTATCAACCAGTTTTTAAATGTGTGACCATGGTTAATATAGGCCGATCGGCGAATATCAACCACATTCAATTTAAATGTGGTTGTTACTAGTATTATTTCAAAATAGAAATAAAAAAGTACATGATAATATTGAGAGAGTCCATCCTAACAAAATAGAAGTAACCAACCAAAACATGCAATGTGTACAAGAAGTTGATATAAACTGAAGAAAGTTTTCATTTGATATGAACTGAAGAAAGTTTTCATATAAACTTCTTGATATGTAAGTAGAGAAATACTTGAAATAACAGTGTAGAAAGTTCTCATTGATATTTTTTTCTAAAGCATATATAAGTAAGTTCAAAAAGTTCAAATCAAATACAGTTGATATGAACTAGAGAATGTTTTCATATAAACTTCTTGATATGTAAGTAGAGAAATACTTGAGGTACCAGTATAGAAAGTTCTCATTGATACTTTTTTTCTAGAGCATATATAAGTAGTTACAATTTTCATTTATGTTATGTCCTTTTCAAAACTTTGTTTAATTTCTTTATCTAATAAATACTTTATATATTAAGGTATCTGTCTCTCTTTCCTCCAATTTTTTAACATTGTGTAAATCCATCGGAGGTTGGATTTTTAGAATAGGAGGAAGATCAAATCTTTTTATAATTCAAGATGGTTGTCATCCTACACAAATTTTTAATGCCCATTGAAAAAATGCATTTATTTTATCACATGTAAGTGCTGAATTTCCAAATCTTCATGACAATTAGACTGAATGTTTCTATCATACACGCAAACTATTCAGGATCTATACAACTTAGGTGCCCGCAAATTTGGTATCTATAGTCTGGCACCTCCAGGATGCCTCCCGGCCCAGAAAACGCGTTATGGGTACGCTAAACTGGACGGTTGTATTGATGAGCTGAACCAAGAGGTACTGGGCTACAACAAGAAACTGAAAGCAGCTGTCGCTGGCCTCAAAGCTCAGTTTCCAGATATTAAAGTTGTCTATATCGATATTTATGATTCCTTCTTGGATATAGTGAGAAATCCTGCCAAATATGGTACGAGTTGTGATGTAAAATCATTTTTCGATTAGTTGTAATGTGTTTATGATTAATTTTAATCTTTAGTACTGTTTGTTGTGATGTGATCGGTTTGTTATAGGGTTTGAGACATCCAACAGAGGTTGCTGTGGAACAGGATTAATAGAGGTTGGAGTCACATGCAATTCTAATACTTCAGATACTTGCCCGGATGCGTCCAAATATGTTTTCTGGGATTCAGTTCATTCCACCGAGGAAACGTATCACCTCACTGCCAAAATGGTGCTAGACAGATATATTCCGCAACTCCTGTGAGGAAGAGATTTTTCAAAAATATACCGCAGTTTCTAATCTGTTATTGTTGGGTGTTTATGGACTGTAAAACTTAGAAGGATGTTTATCAGTGGTTCTCTATCTTTGCTATGATGAATTTATTATACCTATATTGTAATTTCTTTTATTTGAAACAACTTTGCAACTTTGCAATTTAATGTTTTATAATATTATTAGTAGATATTTATAAAGTTTTTCTTAAATTTCATAAAGTTTTAGTTTCTGCTTGAATAGCCAAGTTTATGGTAAAAGCCATTGAGCTGCAGAATATTAAATGTGGCCACTCAGTGCTTAGAATCCTTTGGATCTGGAAAATCAAGCACAAACTCCTCTGCATACTCTCATTATGTGACTTGAAATTTAATTGACAAAAGCTCCTCTGCATACTCTCATCACGTGGCTTGAAATTTAATTGTCAGAATAAAAAATAAAAATAAAATAATGAAACATTACTTTAATTCTCACCAAAAGCGCTGTCAGAGAAGATCACAAGTATATTAAAACGGCATCACTTCCCTTAAAGATCCGGATTCTTATATAACATTTTATTATTGTGTAAAAGTAAACTAAAACTTGTTTGAATGAATTTTAGTCTATAAATAATATAAGAGTGGAGCTAAAATCTCAAAATTTAATTGAATGAAATTTTAGCCAATTTAAATTTCATTAAGTTTTGTTCTCTGATGACTGGCTAAGCACAAGCTACTCTACACACTCTCATCATGTGGCTTGAAATTCAATTGTCAGATTAAAAAATAAACAACAAAATAATGAAACATTACAAACTGTTTGTGGTTTAATTCTCACCAAACGCGCTGTCAGATCATTAATATATTAAAACTGCATTACATCCCTTACAGAACCGGTTTTCTTATATCAATATTTTATTATTCTGCAAAATTAAACTTAACCCTGTTTTTTATCATAGTTCCTGCCATTTTTCCATTTTTATAAAGATCTATTATGGACTTGAAAGTGGGATACATCCTGGTACATCGGATCATTATTATCATACGTCAAAGCTGCTATAATAATCTCAAACTTAGTACTCTTTTAATACCATATACTTCGAACGTGGAAGCTGCTCTAATAATAATTAGTACTCCGTTATTACTATACTTGAACGTCAAAGCTGCTAAGCTGCTGTAATATTTCTCTTTTAATACTTGACTTGTTCATTTGGTTTAATTGAATGCTTATAAAATAGTATAACTGGTTAACAGTACAAATATATAGTTTTGGTGCTACATTGGCTCTCTTATAAAATAGTATAACTGGTTAACAATACAAATATATAGTTTTGGTGCTACATTTGCTTACATTTGGTTTAATTGAATGCTCATAAAATAGTATAACTGGTTAACAGTATAAATATATAGTTTTGGTGCTACATTGGCTCTTTCTTATAAAATATTATGACTGGTTAACAATACAAATATATAGTTTTGGTGCTACATTTGCTCTTTCTTGATGTGCCAAATGTTTTTATACATTTACTTTAAAATTATTAAAACTGTATAAGAAAACAAAGATTTTATATTAATTGTCTTGTCATATTATTAATATAAAATAATTAATTAATTTAAAAATATGTTAAAATAAAATAAGAAAATAAAGAGTCACTGATAGCGCAGTTGGAGCTATAGAATCCAACATTAAAGTAGGTCCCTTTCAGTGGCTATTCTAAGAATAATTAAGGTGGATGTACCTAGTCCTCCATCTTCTGCATACTAAAAAATAAATAAAAAATGAAATTTTTATTATGTTAATTGTTTTGTTATATTATTAATAAAAAATAATGTTGTCATATTATCATTAAAAAAATAATTTAAAAAAAGTGATTGATATAGTTTATCCTCATTTTTCACTCATTTTAAAATGTAATGGTGCCAATCACTTTTAAAAATTTAATTTGTAGTTGTGAGTTAGTTGACCTTAATACATGAATTATTATTATTATTAATAAAATTGTTTTTTTCCAGCGAAAAAAAAAGTACTATTGATATTCAAAACGAATCAAATAGTACAATGAAAACTCATGATTCAAATAGTTGAATCAATTACTTTTCTTCATGAAAGATCTGAACTGCAAGAAGTTTCAGGAACCACTCAATACTCTCAAAGCCATCATTAAAGCTCGGAAGATACTTACACCACTACATATACAAAAAACCAAAATAAGGAATCCACTGATTCAAAAAGTCCCAGAATCAAAACCCAAGACTGGTCAATCAAGAAAATAAGTGGACCCACCATCCAGGATGCAGTTGTCGCACCATTCCTCCCAGTTCAACTGACCTTCCATACCAGATAGTGCTTGTTTAGATAGCTTGTCTGCAAGAGAATTATGTTCTCTATAAATAAGCTCGAACTTGATATTCTGAAGCTTTGAGATTTCAAAATGAGTTCTAATAGCCCAATGCCTCAGATTCATAACATTGAGCTTGAAGTCTCCTGCCGCCCATTTGATGGTGACCCGAGAATCACCATATACCTTGATATTAACCAAACCAAAGATATTAACAACTTTAAGAACACATCAGAGAGCCATTAACTCAGCTTTCATGTTTGATCGAGTACCACAATTGAGTCTAACAGAAAAATAATGAGAATCATTAAGATATATGACACCCCCAACTGCACATAAACCAAATTGTGAAGCACCATCGAAGAAAAGGACAGGCTGATCCACTTTGAGATTAAAAAAACTAATTCTGTCAGACTTCAATTTCAGATCATCAACCTCACATGTAGAAAGCATTTTTAATGCAATCATGCTGCATTGCACAATATCAGGTGTAGAGTTCCGGAAGATGGTGCAGTTTATGGTAAACCAAATAGCCCATGGGATACATATAGCAATATAAAAATGCTTCTTGCAATGTCTATACCAGTTTAATAAGTACTTATTAAAATCCCCAACATCCCAGCACTGTGTGATGTTAAGACTTGTTGAAGCCACATCCCAGATTTTTCTAGTAAAAGTGCAATGGACAAATAGATGTTGTTTTGATTCAGCTGCATTTTTACAAAGAACACAGAAACTAAGTCCAATCCATCCCCGTTTGCACAGATTTTCCCATGTCTTCAGCTTGTCTTGCAAAACTAACCAAATAAAACATTTCAGTTTTAAAAGAATAGACCAGTGCCATAACCTCTTATACCACCAATCCTGTGGAAAGATAAACTTTTCCTGTAAAATTCTAGAATAAGCAGTTTGTGCCGAAACAATACTAGATGTCGGGTTTCCACCCCAAACAAGTTGATCAGCATCATTGTTCAATTTGACTCCAGCTGAATTTAACTTCCTGATGTAGTCATCCCATATCCGAGCTAAAAAACCAGAAAGACCAATCTCTCGAGCAGACAACCACTTAGCATTATTCTCATTCCCAAAACTGTGAAGATGAATTCTATTCAAAGTGGACAGCCCTAAAACCTAAAGATACTGTGAGATGATAGGAGGAAGGATATAATTATGTTCCAACCCTATGATAGGATCAATCCCAACACGAATCCATTTTCCTGACCCCACTTTCCATAAAAGGTCATTTTTGATCCAGTGGAATATTTTCATAAAACCCCTCCACATAGGAGAAAAATTCCAACTTACTAATCTAGGATTTCTAATCCAGCAGAAAACATCCGATTTTATATATTTGTTGTGAATGAGTCTAGACCAGAGGGTTTTTCCAAAAATACCCCTCCAAGCACTTTTTAATCTGAGAGCAATATTGAAGCTTTCCAGATCTTTAATGCCCCATCCACCATATCTATAGGGTCTAGAAAGAGTATCAGCAGCAACCATATGAATCTTTTCACTACAGGCAGTCCCAGACCAAAGAAAATTGAAGAAGTATTTTTTAATGGTCTTGATGATGAAAGATGGCACTTCAAGCAAGGAAAACCAATATATAGGTATGCTGGAGAGAACAGACTTCACTAATATAAGTTTTCCACCAATGGACAAGAGCCTGTAAGACCAATGTGCAATACGAGCCTCAACTTTTCTCAGCAGCCAAAACCAATCCTTGATTTGATAATTGTTCGGCTTAAGATTAAAACCCAAATATTTGACACCTTGATCAATGGGACAACATTTATAAGGCAGGATCGATTGGATGTCTCTAAGCT
Organism: Larix kaempferi; assembly: GCA_027924585.1. Lineage (NCBI taxonomy): Eukaryota > Viridiplantae > Streptophyta > Pinopsida > Pinales > Pinaceae > Larix > Larix kaempferi. The sequence continues at coordinate 8,472,541 of BSBM01000722.1, read as the reverse complement.
GTTCACCATTTAGAGAATAATGATAAAAGCTTGATTTGGCAGAACTAACTATCATACCTGATGCACTGCAGAAAGTCTGAATAATTTTCTTGTACATAGACCACTCCTCCATAGAGTCCACACCAGCCACTAGAACATCATCAACGAACAATATGTGTGTGATCACACAATCCTTTGATCAGTCCTCTCATTGAAGCATTATTAACCAATCTGCTGAAGCCATCCATAATCAAAATAAATAGAAGAGACGATAGGGGACAACCTTGTCTAATCCCCCTAGAGCAGTTGAAAAACTCAGATGGACTACCATTTACAAGCACAGAGATATTCATAGAAGTAATGCAGGCCATAATCCACTTAATGATCAATGGAGGCACCCCAATTCTGATGAGGATCATTCTGAGAAATGACCAGTTTACCCTATCATAAGCTTTTTCCAAGTCCATTTTAAGCAATAGGGCTTTTTTCTTGTAGATCTTAATACTGTGCATCAGCTCCTGGGAGATTCCAATAGCATCATGTATCTTCCTTCCAGCTAAAAATCCAAATTGCTCCACAGAGATGAGTTCAGATAGAACAGACTTCAGTCTATCAGCAATAATTTTTGAAATAAGCTTGTACAGTAAATTACAAAGAGCAATCAGACGAAATTCACCAAAAGATAATGGCTTATCTTTTTTAGGAATTAGGGTGACAAATGTGGAGTTAAGACCACCCGAGATATATCCATTGGTCCTGGAGAAATTCACCAATTCTTGTAATTCACAGCCCATCAGATCAAAAAAATGCAGATATAGCTCCACCGGCCACCCATCAGGCCCGGGGCTTTTATCTTTAGCAAAAACTTTCAATGTCTGTTCAATTTCTTCCAGCGAGACCTCCTCTTGTAGACAATCAGCTTCCTGCTCATTAAAGAAACGTGGATATAGAGATGCCACTTTAATCTGATCTGTCAAACTGCAATCTCCAGGATCACGGTAAATATTGCCAAAAAAAGAATTTGATTTAATGTTATCAAGCCCAGAAAGCTGATGACCTTTGTCATCATTAATTTCCCAAATAAATTTCGAGTTTCTCCTAGCTGATGCGAAAGAGTGAAAAAATTTAGTATTTTTATCACCATGTGAAATCCAAATGGCTCGACTCTTAAGTCGCCATTCTTTTTCTTCCTGGATAAGTAGCTCTTCTTTTTTATGCTCAAGTTGCTTCATAACCTCAAATGAGTCGAAAGAGAGAGAATTATTTACATTTGCAGAGATAGATGCCTGTAGTTTCCTTTCTAACAGAGATAGTTCCAATTTGTCTGCCTTCTTTTTATCCCTGATCCATTTAGATAGAGTCTCTTTTAAACCCTTTAATTTATGACAGAAATTCTGCAACGGGTTTGTATAAAAAACCCCACAACTCAACCAGTAAGATCTAACCATACTACAAAAGGAATCATCACATAGCCAGGAAGCATTAAACTTGAAGGGCGAAGATTGATTGTGATCAAATTCATCTAATTGAAGGACAATGGGCCAATGGTCCGAGAATTTGCAGTCACAAACCCAAGACCGATGTTTCTGAAAAAAGTCCAACAAATCCGATTTGACAAGGAATCTATCCAGACGCTTATGAACTCCCTCGCGTCCGAATCTACCATTAGTCTAGGTGGGGACCAATTTATGTGGCTGCCCATCTACGAAATCTGTATCCAAAAGTAACTGAGAAAAGAACTCTGCTAAATCATCCATCCTGGCAGAGGATCCTCAAATTTCTGAAGCATGACAAGTAAAATTTAAATCACCTGCAATAATCAAATCATCTAAGTTCATAAGACCAGAACCCTGTAATGATACCCAAAAAACTCTGTCTCTCCCTATAGGGTGCATAGCAATTGAGAATGGAGAGAGAATGTTGGTTCCCACGGAAAAGCCCCTTTAATAACATACCCCAAGGGGTAGAGAACACCTTAAAATGAAAAACATTTGGATCCCATGCAACTACAAGACCCCTAGATAATCCACAAGAACTAACTGCAGACACCTCCCAAAAAGGTAGAAGTTTACAAAGTTTATGGATAGAAAAATTATCTGCACACATGGTCTCTTGAAGCAAAATAATAGCAGGGCCAGTAGCTTTTAACAGATTGGATAAGGCCTGTGCCCGAGTCACCTTACCCAATCCACGGACATTCAGGGACAACATAGACATCAAGAAACATGCAAATTGGGGGAAGATGCTCTAAGCCCCAGGGAAACCACCATATCATTCCTATCCACCTCCTCTAATCTCTACGATATAGGAGTGTATGAATCTGAGGTGTGATGGACACTTTTTTTAGAATTCTTTTTCTTTTTACCCCGTCTAATGGTGACATTTTGGAAATTCAGGGTTTGAATAGGTTTAGCCAAAGACCCACTACTTGGATTTTTAGTGTAGGTAGGTAAAGGGGGAAATTCCTCCCCATTCTCCGATATAAGATATCCACTTTCGGCTAAAATACCATTATCCACCGAATTGGGTGTATCAGCAGAACAATCCAAAGTCTTATGACCATCCAATGTCTGCCTAGCTTTACAACCCAGTTTCTGAGGTGACTCTGACAAACAAACCACAGGTGAAGATGGACCCGACCCTAATTTACCAGGAAGATGAGAAAGTAACCCAGAATTACTGGGGACCGGAGACCGACCAAGATTAGGTTTTGACAAGTCATCCCCTTCAAGACGAGACGACAAATTCCCTAAATCATTAGTGTCTGTCTCCAGATCACCAAATAGTTTACGACCCACTTTTGGACAGGAAGAATTTTTCACCGGGCTAGTTACTGGAAGTCCCGTCACAAGATCATGACGCATCTGAATTTCTCCCTTAATAAAATTGTTATTATTATTAATATTATAAAAGTAAAAATAAATATTAATAAAAAATATAGAAAATAAATAATAATAAAATAATAAAAATTAATAATTAATAGTTATAATAAGTTTAATTATTATAGAAACAATATAAATCTGAATAATAAAAATACAAATAGGAGGTTAGTTAATTTTATTTATATAAAATAAAAGGATAAATAAATAAATTAAATACGACAAAGTGTTTTCTGGGAGGGGGGAGGTGCGATGGAGATCACGAGGGTTTGTGGGGAAACTCAAGCTTGGGCTAGTTATAGGTGGAAGGTGGCGGCCATAAGGGCCCCTTAGAATTCGGACTGTGAAGGGACATGAGGGAAGCTACAAGCGGCAGGGCCATGGCCCCCTCGACCAATGACAAAGGAAAAGGGGTAGGAAAGGGCCCTGAATCTGACCTCCAGACCGGAACGGGAGGAGAAGGGACTAGTGGAACCACCAAGCCGGTTCAGGCAGCGGGAGAAATCAGGAAAATTGGGTAGTGTCTGCTGAAAGCAAAAAAGGTGCCTAAGCTCCAGATCAACTCTGAAAGAGTCAGGATTGATATTCAATACATGAAAGATCATGCGCTTATTGGGAAATTTGTTGGAATTTGGTCGGCGGAGAAGGCTCTTGTCTGGTGGATCAACACAACATGGAAGCCACAAGGCCATTATGACCTGCAGCTGGGAGCCAAAGGATTATTCACCGTAATCTTCTTCAACGAGGCTGATCGCACGTGCATCTTTGATAATGGGTCGTACTTCTCTAACTCTGCAGGGCTGTACCTACGGCCCTGGAAAGAACGCTTTAATCTCGACAAAGAAAACTTGACGATTGCCCCTGTCTGGCTGTGCCTGTATTCCGTACCAATGGAATATTGGAAGGAGGAAATTCTCACCGACATATGCAACACGCTGGGAGTGTTTGTCAAGGTTTCTGAGCAAATTAAGAAAATGAGATACACCTCGTACGCTCGCATATGCCTTTATATGGATATCTCCCAAGATCTTCCGGAGGGGATCGATTTAACTTGGGAGGATGAAGATTGGTTCCAAGCAATTGACTATGAACAAATCCCATTCCGTTGCCAGAGATGCTATGAACATGGGAACCTATTCAGAGATTGCCCGTTAAATAAGCAACCCGGAGCGAATAACAACTTGGAGGGAAAAGATCCAGAAGGGTTCACACGAGTGGCGAATAAGAAATGACTAGCAAAGCATGGAATGGGGCCAAAGATACACAAGAAAGATCAGACACAAAATAGGTTTGAAGTTTTGTAGACAGTAGAGGAGAAAACAGATGTGGAGGGGATACAACATCAAGAAAAGGTGGACATGATACCCATTCCTGTCCCTGATAACACAACCCAGGACACAGAGAAAGTAGCTATTGGCGAGGAATGTTCCATGCAAGAGGAGGCAGGTGAAGAGATGGAACTTGGAGAACTAGACCTGGACGGACTGGAGGCGGTTTGTACCAAAGAAGCTCCGATCTCTATTCCCCCGAAACATATATCCCTATTAGAGAAAGCTAATATTAAGACAAAAGCTCTCAAATATCTGGGCATAGTTGCGGAATCCTATAAAGAAAGTGAAGGGAAAAAGAAAAGCAGAGGGGAAAAGCAAGGATGATGTATCAATATCCAAAGAATCCAAATGGTTGGGAAAAAACTGGTTGACTCAGGGCAGTGTCTCACCATAGATGCGGCTCTAGCCTCCTCCTCCCCAAAGGTGTTATAAGATGCAGATTATATCCTGGAATATCAAAGGTTGTAAAAGCCCTCTAAAGGCCCGTCTTCTGAGACGAAAGATTGAAATAGAAAGGCCATCCATAGTGTTTTTTCAAGAAACCAAATGCTCTAAAGCGGACCTACAATACCTTGGAAAGAAAATTTGGAAACATTGCGAGGTCATAGCAACTGACGCAACCGAAACTGCTGGAGGGATCGACATCCTGTGGATCCCAAGGAAGTAAGTTTGACTGACTGGATGGCCTCTAAGTTTATCTTATCGGCCTCCTTTCATGTGATAAGAACCAGAGTCAAAGATTTCCTATCCAATGTATATGGACCATCCACAGTTACAATGAAGAATTCCTTCTTGGACTCTTTTCTCAGCCTCAAGAGGGTGACTGGTACTCGCCACTGGGTCATGGGGGGAGACTTCAACCTAATCAGGAACCTTGAAGAAAAGCGAGGTGGAATCCGATGCTTGCATCCCATTAGTGAGTACTTCAATGAGGTAATAGAGGCTCCAGACCTAATTGATGTCTGCACTTCTAATAGTGCCCTTCCCTGGAACAACAAAAGGGTCGGGGATAGAAGCATAGCCTCCAAGCTTGATAGGCTCCTAGCGTCGGAATCCATCATGATGGGGGGAGGTGAATTGACAGCAGTAGTGCTTCCCTCTGCCGGCTCTGACCACTGGCCGATCAACCTTGATTGGAAACGAATAGGGGAGAACCTTCGAAGATTGTTCAGGTTTGAACAATTCCGGCTTCTCCATCCAGACTTCCCGGATCAACTTTGACAGTGGTGGCAGGACTGCTCTCCTATCACGGGAACCTTGATGTACCGATTCCAACAAAAACTCAAGTACCTAAAAGGGAAAATCAAGCTTTGGAATAAGGAAACCTTCGGGAACATTTTCCAAGGCAAAAAACAGTTAGATCAAAAAATGAGGGAGGTGCAAAACGTCGCAATGTCCCAGGGCTACTTCGCGGAGCTTATGGAACAAGAAAAAAACCTCCTAAAGGAACTGAACCTCAAGGAACAACAGGAAGAGCTCCTACGGAAACAAAATTCCAGAAACCGATGGTTGAAAGAAGGGGAACGCAATACGAAATTCTTCCACAAAGCTTCTATTCAACATCAACAGGGGAATAGGGTGGTACGTCTGAAGAGAATGGATGGCAGTTTTGCGGAAACACAAGTAGAGATGGAGCAGACTCTAAACAACTTCTTTGATGAACTATTGGAGGAACCTAACATCAATAGATGGGCCGAGAGAGAGGAAGTCCTACAACACAGTCCGAAGGTGGTCATGGAATATCATAACAAGTTGCTCATAAAAGCAATAAGCATGGAAGAGCTGGATGAAGCAGTCAAGCAAATGGCAGCCGACAAAGCCCCAGGTCCAGATGGGTTGACCACTAATTTTTGTCATTCCTACTGGGATTGGCTGAAAGAGGATATCCTGGAAATTGTTGAAGACTCTAGACGGACAAGGAGTATCCTAAAGGCCCTCAACGCTACCTTCCTGACGCTAATCCCGAAGGAAATGGGCACGGAGGACCCGGGAAAGTTCAGATGCATAGCCCTTTGCAATGTTATCTACAAAATCATAACAAAGGTCATAGAAAATCGGGTGCGTCCGCTCCTACCCCTCCTGATCTCTCCAGAGCAGGCGAGCTTTGGGAAGGGCGTTAAATTCTCGATGGAATAATTATGGTCCATGAGACCATCCACACCTTGAAGAAGGACAAGAAACTAGGTATGCTTCTTAAACTTGATTTATCCAAAGCATATGATAAGCTCAATTGGACCTTCCTAGCAGAGATGTTAAGGACTTTTAGATTTAACAAGGAATGGATTGATTGGGTAATGAGCCTTGTATCCTCGGCCTTCTCTTCGATCCTGGAAAATGGCACACCCTCGCAACCCTTTTCGGCTTCCCGTGGGATTCATCAAGGGGACCCCTTATCCTCGTTTCTTTTCATCATCATAGCGGAAGGGTTGGGAAGAATGCTCAAAGCATCCCAACAAAGCAATGGCATACATGGTCTCAACCTCAGTATTGGGTTAACCCGCAAAACCCACCAGCAATTTGTTGATAACACCATGTTGATGGGCCCTTCCTTCGTCTCGGAAGCCAAAGGACTTAAAAGAATCCTCGTTACCTTTCTCAATGCCAGTGGTATTGAAATCAACAAGGAAAAATACCAGGTTTATTTTTTCAATACGCCGAGAATTACCCGTAGAAATATCTTGCGTATCCTGGAATTCTCAGAAGAGCAGCTCCCGTCCAAATATTTGGGTGCTCCCCTGACAGAATCCACGATCCGACAAATGTCGTGGAAGGACCTCCTTGACAAACTCAAGAGCAAGTTAGAATTATATACTTACAGATCCCTTAATTTTCCAAGTCGCCTCATTCTGCTCAAGTCAGTGCTCCAAGCTATGCCCGTTTACCTCTTCTCAGTGTTGGCTGCCCCAAAAGCGGTCCTCAAACAAATCCGCAATCTTCATAGGAATTTCCTATGGAGTGGAACCCACGAGCATAAGAAATGGGCCCTGGTAAATTAGGACACCCTTTGCACTCCAAAAGCGGCGGGTGGCCTGGGCTTAAGAGATCCGGTATGTGCCAACAGGGTGATGGGAGAAAAAATTTGGTGGAGGTGGATGGCGCATATAGAGGAACTGTGGGCGATTTTATGCCACAGTAAATATGCTCCTAACTGGCCAAAGTAGGGCCTCATCAGATTTGGGGAGGACCAACTTGGCTCGTATATATGGAAAGCCACTCAATATAATAGGGGACTTGTTCAAAGGCATAGCTTCTGGGAAATAAGAGACGGGGCATCTGCCTCCTTTGTTAGTGATGCATGGTGACAATCTCCAAGATTGACAGGCAGACAGGATATTCAGGATTTAAAGCAGTACCTTCAGAGCAGCCCCATGGAAAAAATCCAGGACTTTTGGGAGCCTACCCCGGGGGGGGCAACATTTCAAGATCTGGAAACCAAAACACTGGTGGAAATATTTGTTCCCGGATGAGAACCTGGACAACTTCTATGAGGAATTATGCAAACGATAAATCTCTCTGGGGGAGGGGCCGGACAAAGTTTGTTGGGGTTACACAAAATCTGGGAACTTCAACATTGCAGAGGCGATAAGTCTACACGAAGAACGTGATAGACTGCCGCGTGAGGAAAAATGAAATAAGGTTTGGCAAAGGAACCTATAGCCCAAAATCACTACCTTTGGATGGCTTCTCATTCATCATCGCATTTTGACATGGGAAAATCTCTAGAAAAAGGGCCTGTCAGGACCTTCCCGCTGCTGCATGTGCCTTCAAGACACCGAGACCATCAACCACCTGTTGGACGAATGCCCATTGGGCTCTTCACTTTGGGCTAGGAGCGAAGGAAGATTCCGAAAGACAACAAGAGTCTGAGGCCGTACAGATCTCACTCTGGCCACATGGCTATCCCAACCATTTAAGAATGAGCTATGGAATCGCATTTGGGATTTGTTCCCTAGGTTCGTGGTTTGGGAAGTATGGAAAGAAAGGAATCAACGTAAATTTGAGGGTAAGGAGCGAAACACTAAGGCAGTTTGGTCGCTGCTGGACGTCCACTTGAATGAAACTCTGAAACTCAACCAGTGGTCACAAGAAGCAAGGAAAACAGACCTGACAGAACGACAAATTTTAAACGAATGGGATATTTTTATTTTACCTGAGTGTATCGATAGACCCACCGGGAGGAAGGTTCAACCCCAAAGCCCAGAGTTTTGGCAACCACCACCTCCTAGCACCTTCAACCTCAACTTCAACGGTGCAGCCAAGGGAAACCCTGGACCTACCGGTTTTGGTGGCGCAACAAGAAATGATGCAGGAAAGGTGCTCGACATCTTCTGGGGAGACCTAGGGGAATCCACAAACAATGTAGCTGAATTAGAAGGATTAGTAAGTGGAATGAGATGGGAAATTCAACAGAATTGGTTACCTTTGACTGTGGAGGGGGACTCCATGATCATGATCGAAATAACAGGTCGAATCCAGAGGGGGTCAGCCTTAGTCAAGATTTTACAAAATTGGAGGTGGGAGCACAGACTTTCTCAACTACAACTTCTTTTGCTCACCACCTCGGAAGTCCAATTCCTGTATGTCCGTCGTAAAGGTAATAAGATGGCAGACGAGATGGTGAACTAAGGAGTCAGAGCACGTGTCTCTTTCAAAGCTGGCACATTAGAGGATGCATGCTATCACTTGTTGAGGCGACAGTGTATTGAAATTGCAACCACTGACATTAACCACCTGGACGGAACCACAAACCGTAGTGGCAACGAGGCACATGGAGCCGAGGACACTTGGACACCTGCAAGCCTCAGATCATCTCGCTTTATGGATCAACCATCGATTGTTTCCACGTATCCAGAAGGCATAATTCTTCCAAGTGGAGGTCGGGATGGTAGGCCAGCCGACATCAGTAACACAAGGCCTCCCTCTTAAATTGATCATTTACCAACAGGTTTATGTTAATGCGAGAGGAAGGGATTAATTACCGGACTGGGATGGATGGATGGCTCAGGTGCAGCATTTATGCTGGGTATGGTTTCCGTAGGTGGGATTGTACCAGTCCCATTTTTTATTCGAAATCCCATAACACCTCAAGCATGTGAGGTTATGGGAAAGGACGAAAAGGCAATGATTTCTATTAATGGAAATCTAATGACCTGTACGAAGGCCATATCCAAAGGCAGGCCTTGGGATTTTAAATCCGTTAAGGCAGATCGTTTCAGGACAACTCGCATTGTTAAAGTTGTTTGCCTTGTTTGGAGAGGTGGTATGTTGTGCACATTTCATTACGGGAACCGCTGGTTAGAATTTGTGGGAGGCCTCTCTTTCTCGTCTGGAACTATCTTCTTGTGCATTATGGATCCTTGCATGTGTCTGAGCAGTCATCGCGGCTCTAGGAAGAGCACCAATGAGAGGAGCATTCAAAGGGGGGAAGGAACATCCCACCAGGAGAATGCTCCGGAGGACGTCCACCCTTTGGCGTTCGATTGGGCGCACCAATACCTAGAGGAGACGCTTGAGGAAACTGAGGTGCAAATTGCAAATATGGAGATTTCTCTTCAGAAGGAGCTCGAAGAGCATTAGGGGCATCCGATAGTAGCCGACCCATTCTGGGTTGGCCGAATTCTCCTTACCCGCAAAATTCAGGCTCGCCAACAGATCGTTAAGGAAATCAAGGGAATCCTTGTGGAGCTGAAAGCCAACCAACAAAGGGGGCTGGTGGGCGTGCGTACGCTAGAACAAATGATGGAGGAACTCAACATCCAACCCCTGCAGGACACCAGGAGCCGAGCAACCTGACTCGTTGCATTATCGCTCGTAAGGATTGTACCTTTTGCACAATGTTTTGTTTATTCCGTGACTTTCTTTGCCGATGTTTTTACCTGTAGTAGCTCTGGGGTGAATATGTTTTGTTCTAGAATGGTCTTTTGGCAACTCCTTGGGAAGTTTATGATGAACCTTGGGTGTCATGGTTTCCCAACTTGGGAAGGGCTTTAGCGAGACTCTTTGCCTCATTCTGACTGTATTTTTGTATTATATTAATAGAAAGTTCCGGCCATGCTTACTTACAAAAAAAATAAAAATAAATTAAATACATAAATATTTGTTTTTTATTTTGTGGTTAACTATGGTAATCATAGTTTGACCATACATAAATATGGATGACTATTGTTTGAGCATGATTTATTTTAGTGAACCATGGGTGACTTGCTCACTTTAATTAACCATGGTTGGCTTGGCAAAGAAAATGTTGACAATGATAGTTGACTAAGTTTGACCATTGCATGGGCTTGAATTTGGTGATTTTGGTTAAGCATGGTTGACTTTGGTTTTAAAATTATGGGTGAATGTGGAAGTCTTCCATATTTGGTGTACCATGATTGATTATACATTTAAGTTGTGTTCTTTTGAAGAAATTTTTTTTTAACTTGTGTTTAGCTTTGGTGTACCATGGTTGTTTAACTTTTTAACTTTAGTGAACCTTGGTTATGTTTGCATGACTTTTAATATTAATATGAAATATAACAATCTTAAATTATTATGATGTTTACCAAAAATAATGATGATTTGTGTACTTGATAAGATTTAGTTGATTATATTTGTAACTCAGGTTTACCATGGTTGAATTTGTTTGACTATGGTTATACTTTGTTGAATTCAACTAAGTTAGATTCACTTTGGTTATAAAACAATGGGTGACATTTGATAACTTTGGATGACTTTTGTATATGATGTTTTATTATATATTTAATTTAGGTGAAGCATGGTTGATCATATATGAAAGTTTGGTGTGGTATGCTTGATAATATTTTTAAATTTGGTGAACTCCTTAAAGGTTGACTATAGTTGATTTTGGTTATCAATAGTAGAATTTTGATTACAATGGTTGTAATTGGCTGAATTTTAATATTAATATAAAAATTAACAATAGAAAGGAAAATCAAGATTTTCTAGGAATTTTTAATAGAGGTAAATGTTACAATAAAAAGGTTTACAACATATGAAACATAGGGCTATGCTTTTTATGTCACAGTGCAACAATAAAAATGGTTGTATCTCATATATATTCAAATTTAAGATTCTTATTTCAAGATCATCAGTGTGACAATGTAACATAGCAAAAATTAAATGTGTTTTGAAGAATTCCTTATTCCAAATATTCCAATTTCTTAATTAAGTTATAAAATATGGATATATAAAGCCTTTAAATGTATAAAATTGTATATAAAATATACAATATACAAAGTGTGGCATATATCAAACACTTTTAAATTAGTGTTTTTAAAATTAATTACAGTATTAGATTATGATTAAGAATATTTGACTATAGGTAGATATGTTTTAAGAAAGATGGTTTCCTAAAAGGTAGAGTTTAGTTAGTGAAGGTCAAACATAGTCAAACATGGTCAATCATTGTTGACCATGGCTAAACATTTTTTAGTAACGTTGATCCAAGTTTGAACATAGTTGACTATGGTTGACTTTACTGCATCATGGTTGACTATGGGAATGGTTGATTTTAGTGCACCATGTTTGACTATGCGAATGGTTAACTTTAGTGCATCATGCTTGACTATGATTAACTATGATTGACTTTAGTTAGCCATACTTGATTATGGTTGTTTCATGGTTGAATTTGGATGCATATGATTGACTTTAGTTAATCGTGGTTGAATATGTTTAACCATGGTTGACTAGGTTGACTTTAGTTATCCATGGTTGACTTAGGTTTTAAATCATGACCGACTTTGATTAACTATGCTTGACTTTGGATTGCCATGGTTGACTTTGGTTACCCATGGTATGAATATGGTTGACCATTGTTTGGGCATGGTTGACTTTAATACATAATTGATATTAAACCAAGGTTTCAACTTTGAACCATGGTAGACTTTAATACATAATTGACATTAAACCAAGGTTGACTTTGAACCATGGTTGACTATTGTTTAGGCATTGTTGATTTTAAATAAAGTTTGATTATAGTAAACTATGGTTGACCATTGTTTAGACATGGTTGAATTTAGTTCATAGTGGTTGTTTTTTGTTGACTTTAGTGCATATGGTTGACCATATTTGCATCATAGTTAACTATGGTTGATTTTGGTTAACCATGGCTGACTATGTCTAACCATACTTGATGACATCTCATTGTTGACCACGATTTACTTTGGTTAAATATTGCTGACTATGGTTAATGTTGGTTAACCAAGGTTGACTTTAGTGGAAAATGGTAGAATTTGGTTAGTTATGGAAGACCATGTTAGACTATCGTTGACCATGGTTGACATAACTAGGATAACTATGCCCAACCATTGTTAGACCATGGTATACAATGCTTGACCATGGTTGATGAAGGGTGTCAAATGATGGTTGACTAAGTTTGACCATATTAAACAATGGTCGACCATTGATTGGGCATGGTTCAATTTACTACATCATGGTTAACTATGGTAAACTTTGATTAGCCATGGTTTACTATGGTTGACTATGGTTGACTTTAGTTAACCATGATTGACTATGTTTAACTGTGATTGACCACATCTCATCATTGACCATGTTAATGTTGGTTGACCATTGCTTGGGCATGGTAGCCTTTTAAAACATTGTTGACTTTATTACATGGTTGACATTAAGCTAAGGTTGACCTTAAGTCATGGTTAACCATTGTTTAGGTATTATTGACTTTAAACTAGGTTTAACTATATTAAACGACGGTTTGCCATTTTTAAAGCATGGTTGACTTTAATGCACCATGGTTGAAAATGGTTGACTTTAGTGCATCATGGTTGCTGATGGTTGCATTATGGTTGACTTTGGTTAACCAAGTTTAACTATGTTTAACCATGGTTGATGATATCTCATCATTGACCATGTTTAACTTTGGTTAGCCATGGTTGATGTTGGTTAACCATGGTTAACTTTAGTAAACCATGGTTGGCTTTGGTTAGTTATGGAAGACCATGTTAGACTTCGTTGATCATGGTTGACATAATCAAGAGAAATATGGCCAACCATTGTTAAACCATGGTTTATAGTGTTTGACCATGGTTAGACCATTACTATCCATGATTGATGAAGGGGGTCAAATTATGATCGACTAAGTTTGACCATATTAAACCATGGTTAACCAATGCACTGACATGGTTGACTTTAGGGCAACATGGTTAATTATGGTTGCATCATGGTAGACTATCGTTGACTTCCAGCCATGGTTGACCATTGTTTATACATGCTTGACTTTAAACTATGTTTGATTATACTAAATTGTGGTTGACGGTAGGGTTGACTATAGTGCATATGCTTGATTATGGGAATGGTTGACTTTAGTGCAACATGCTTGACTATGATTAACTATGATTGATTTGAGTTAACCATGGTGGACTATGGTTGCTTCATGGTTGAATTTGGTTAACTTTGGTTGCATCATGGTTGACTTTAGCTACCCATGGCTGACTATTTTTCACCTTGGTTGACCAGATCTTATAGTTGACTATGGTTAAATATGCTTGACTTCGACTTTCCATGGTTGACTTTAGTTAACCTTAGTTAAAATATGGTTGACCATTGTTTGGGCATGGTTGACTTCAAGGGCCATAATTGACATTAAACCAAGGTTTACTTTGACCCATGGTTGACCATTGTTTAGGCATTGTTGGCATTAAGCTAAGTTTAACTATATTAAACCATTGTTTAAGCATGGTTCACTGTAGCGAATCATGGTTGGCTATGGTTGCATCACAGTTAGATGGTTGACTTTGGTTAACCATGCTTAACTATATTTAACCATGGTTGACTATATCTAATCATGGTTGATGACATCTCATTATCTAACCATGGTTGACTTTAAACCAAGGTTGACTTTGAACCATGGTTGAATATTATTTAGGCATTGATGATTTTAAACAATGTTTGACTATACTAAACTATGGTTGACCACTATTTAGGCATGGTTGAATTTAGTTCATCATGGTTGTCTTTGGTTGACTTTAGTGCATCATGGTTGACCATGGTTGCATCACAGTTAATTATGGTTGATTTTGGTTAACCATGGTTTACTATGTCTAACGATGCTAGATGACATCTCATCATTGACCACAATTGAGTTTGGTTAAATATGGTTGACTATGGTTAATGTTGGTTAGCCAAAGTTGATTTTAGCGGACAATGGTTGACTTTGGTTTGCTATTGAATACCATGTTAGACCATCATTGACCATGGTTGACATATTACCAAGAGAACCTTGTACAATCATTATTAGACCATGGTATACAATGTTTGACCATGGTTAGACCATTGTTGACCATGGTGGATGAAGGGTGTTAAATGATGGTTGACTAAGTTTGACCATAATAAATCATGGTTTTCCATTGTTTGGGCATGGTTCGTTTCACTACATCATGGTTAGCTATGGTAAACTTTGATTAACCATTGTTTACTATGGTTGATTATAGTTGCATCATGGTTGACTATAGTTGAATTTAGTTAACTATGGTTGACTGCATCTCATCACTGGCCATGTTTGACTTTGGTTAACCATGTTGACTCTGTTAAAGTTGTTTAACCATGGTCGACTTTGGTTAATCATGCTTAAATTATGGTTGACTATTGATTTGGGCATGGTTGACTTTTAAATAATTGTTGATTTTATTACATGGTTGACATTAAATCAAGGTTGACCTTAAACTATGGTTAACCATTGTTTGGGCATGATTGAATTTAAAATGCGTTTAACTATGGGTGTTCCCATGAAGATGGGTAACACTTTTTGGAAAGCAGAGGGCGCGATTCTGGTAAAAAATGAGCTTGGTTGAGCTCTTGTTAAGCCCTCAATCGATCTATTTTGAAATACTCAATTGAGGGCTTAACTAAGTGCTTGATCAAGCTATTTTGAAACGTTAGAGGGTTAAAAAACTCTCGATCAAGCTCAATAGATCAATTGAGGGTTTTATTAACCCTCAATCGAGCTCTTAAAGCTAGATCGAGATTTTGTGTCCGATAAACATTTCAAAACAAAAGGTCGCGGGATATTTCGCACTTGTGGAATTTAGACGCTCAATCAAGCTTTAGAGATCAATCAAGATAAAATCTCGATTGAGCTCCTGCAATAGTTATTATAAATAAAAAACAATAGATCACAACTTATTTCATTGCGTATGTTTCATAAAATCTCAATCGGGGACTTGTAGAGAGGAATTATAGATTTAATAACAGAGTAATTGGTGTTTATAGATGTAGCTAAAATAATGGAAAATGGGGATAAGAGATTTTCCATGATTTCAGTCATATATACAACACCAATTACTCTACAATCTAGATCTACACGTAAAAAATCTCGAGGAAGTGGTGGTCATGTTGCCTTTACCTGATTCAGCTTCACTTTTGTTGACGACGACTCACACAAGTGCTAACTGATTTGTTCTATGCATCGGTTTATTGCCACGGGCTTTGGAACCGTGGTGACTCATGCAACATAACAAGGCACTTCATGCAATCTTAAAAGGCGAGGAGATCAAAAGCCTTATAGGTTAGAACGTGAAATCATTTAAAGCACATGGTTTTCAAAGCTGCGCCATATTTTTAGTGGAGAAAGTTAGATGGTTAAAAATCAATTGAAATAAAAGGTCTTCATGCCCTATTTGTTTTGTTAAAGGAGTTCTATGCAGTATTATAAGGAGTTATATCAAGTGTTTTGTAAAACATTGTTATACGAAGATTCTATGCTTTTGCATATTTGTTGAGTTCTAAGGTATAATTTGTTTATGCATCCACATCGTCGGTAGAGAGGGGTTTCACCATGATAGTAAGGACGGAATTAAATTAATTATGAGTCAACTATGTTTGATTTTAATGTAAACTAGATAATCTATTTGGAGTATTGTTTTTAAACTAGATTAAATAAATTTTAATACTTAAAAACAATATATATAATTAATATTAAAATGAAGCGGAATTAATTTATAATCAAATTAATTATAAATTAATTACACCTCATCTTAATGTTAATTATATATTTCTTTTTTAAGTATTCAAATTTATTTAATCTAGTAAAAAAATAATACTCCATATAGTTTATCTAGTTTAGTTGGAAGAATATTGTACATATATATTCAACTTGTTTTAGAATTGGAAAATATCAAATTTAATTGAAACAAATATAACAAATTTATTAGAGGTAATTCACGCTCTTTGTTAGAGGGAAGGAAATGAAGCGAAATCCATGCAAAATGGTGATAGACAAAAGCTCGAGCTAGCAAATAGCTGGATTGAGCTATTAACTTGATCAAGCTTATGGATTAAGCATACATAAAACCTCATTTGAGGTATTTAAAAATGTTCTTAAAACCTCGATCGAGCTAATAGCTCGAACGAGGGCTTTAAAAACGGGTTTTTTGCCCCCTTTTTTACAAATTTAATTTTAGTGGCCTCTTTGTCAAGCCTAAACCCTGTCCCAGGATGCTAATGGAGCTTGATCCATTATCATATAACTTTTAGGTTTTTGAGTTCATATGATAATTTTTTTTTTTAAATATTCATTTCAAACTTACACTTGAAAACCATGTCCACAACATTGAATCAACGCAAAGAAAAATCAACAACATAACATTACAACAGTAAAAAATTCATAAAATATATACGCCCCACATCAATTTGTCCTCTTCAAAAGGGTATTTTTTATTTTTGTAACCAGTAAAAAAAAGTTTGTGGACACACGTGTACAAAATGTGATTAAAATTTTCAATGGTCAGTTTCAAAAATTAATAAAAATTATAATTTTCTAAAATAAATTAAAAAAAACGTGCGAGCCCCAGTGCATTTTGTATAGATTATTTTCATATTCTTTTTAAACAAATTATGCATTTACCACTAAATTATTTTATGTGCACATAAGCCACTTGTTAACTTTTCCTGAAATTTAAAATAACAAACCTATCATTAAATACAATTTTAGCATATGTGTGTGTGTGTGGAAAGACAACATAATTTCCTACAATTTGTAATGTCATAATTCACAAGGCGTATACAAATGAGGGCTTAGATTTAATAAATAAGTAAAAAATCAAATTTTCACTATCACTTTTGGCCAAAAAGTGTTATCCATCTTTATGGATTCACCCCTACATTAATGGTTTACCATTTTTAAGGCATGGTTGACTTTAGTACATCATGACTGAATATGGTTGACTTTAGTGCATCTTGGTTGCTTATGGTTGCATCATAGTCCACTATGGTTGAATTTGGTTAACCATGGTTAACTATGTTTAACCATGGTTGATGGCATCTCATTGTTGACCATTGTTAACTTTGTTAACCATGGTTGACTATGGTTGATGTTGGTTAACCATGGTGAATTTTAATAAACCACAGATGACTTTGGTTAGTTATGGAAGACCATGTTGGACCATCGTTGACCACAGTTAACATAACCAGGACAACCATGCCCAACCATTGTTAGACCATGGTTAGACTATCACTAACCATGGTCGATGAAGAGTGTAAAATTCTGATTAACTAAGCTTGACCATATTAAACCATGGTTGACCAATGTTTCGACATGGTTGGCTTTAGGGAATCATGGTTAACTATGGTTGACTATGGTTGCATCGTTGTAGACTACGGTTAACTCTTAACCATGGTTGAACATTGTTTATGCATGGTTGACTTTAAACTATGTTTGACTATATTAAACCATGGTTAACTATTGTTTAGGCATGGTTGACTTTAGTGCATATGCTAGATTATGAGAATGGTTGACTTTAGTGCATCATGATTGATTATGGGGATTGGTTGACTTTAGTGCATAATGCTTGATTATGATTAACTATGATTGACTTCAGTTAACCATGGTGGACTATGGTTTCTTCATGGTTGACTATTGTTGCATCATGGTTCATGACCATATTTCATGGTTGACTATGGTTAAATATACTTGACCATTGTTTGGGAATGGCTGACTTCAATTCATAGCGGACTTTAAACCAAGGTTGACCATTTTTTAGGCATTGTTGACATTAAGTTAACGTTTGACTATATTAAACCATGGTTGACCATTGTTTAAGCATGGTTGACTTTAGAGCATCATGGTTATTATAACATAATTTAGTGCACCATGGTTGACTATGGTTGCATCATTGTTATATGGTTGACTTGGTTAAGCATGGTTGATTATGTCTAACCGTAATTTGTGACATCTCATTGTATACCATGGTTGACTTTGGTTAACCATGGCTAACTATGGTTAATGTCGGTTAACCAATGTTAACTTTAGTGGACAATGGTTTACTTTAGTTCTTTATGGAAGACCATGTTAGACCATCGTTGACCATGTTTGATATAACTAGGAGAACCATGTTACAAATAATTATTAATATTAATATTACTATCATTGTTTTTAAATGTTAATGTAAATATTATCAATGTTAATAATCATGTTATCAATGTTGCCATTAATATTATAAAACATTAATAATGTTATTATTAATAATGATGTTATTAGTGTTAATGTTGTAATTAATGTTAATGGTGTTAATATTAACGATGAATTAATATTGTTAATAAGGAATTATTAAAGTTATTATTGTCGTTAATTTTTGTACATTGTTGTTATTAATATTATTAATGCTAATAATGTTTTTAAGAACAATATTAATATTAATATAATCATTGTTGTTATTAATATCATAGAATATTAATAATGTTAAATTAATAATTATAATGTTGATAATAATGTTAGTAATGTTAATATTAATAATGTTAATCGATAATTTTAGGGGCGAAATTTAGCCCATGGGCTATTTTCCATGTTTTTTTCCAAAAAAAGATTCGCCAATTTGCATTCTTTGAAGCCGCATTTCACCCAATTTTGATGGGGTAAAATATTTTCACTCTAAAAATAGCTAAATTATTATATAATCTACATAAAATCCTTAGAAATTGAAATAATTTTAGAAAAATATCGCCGAATATTGTATAATTTACATTTTAAGAATTAGTAAGATTCGCCAAGGTTTATACACTTTTAAATAAATATGGGTCCTTAAAATTACCCCTGCTACAGAGAGGGCATATATTGTGATCGATACGTAGGGGAAGGATCAGTCACAATATCTGCCCTCTTTGTAGGTCAGATGAGGAGACAACGGACCATATTTTTGTCCATTGTAATGTTACAAAATTGGTTTGGTCTGAAGTTTGTTCTTCTCGTTTGATTGTTAATTCCTGGGGATCTGGAGATTTTGATTCATCTTTATTTGCGTGGGTCAATTCTCAAAAGCTCCATAAGATGTTGCTAGCGTTTGTCTCTTGGATGTTATAAAAGGAAAGAAATGAATTTCTCTTCGAGGAGAGACAGGTATCTCATGTACAAATTGTTTATAAATCTATTGGTATGTTAATACCTACAACCAACATAAAATATCTAGAAGCCCCTATCGTTGGATTAAGGGGATTGAGGATTCTAGCAGGGCTACAGAATATTTTGATGGTGTTGCATTGGATGGCAGATGTGCAACAAGTCTTTTTCTGATCATTAATAGAAATAATTATTTTAAGTTAAAATTAAACTGTGGAGGTGGTTCTAATTCAAAGGCAGAGCTACTTGCCCTGTGGTGTCTTGTAAAAGTGGCTTGCTACTTTGGTGTTGATTGTTTGAGAATCTTGGGAGATTCATTGATGGTGTTTAATTGGGCTAAGAGAATCTACAGTCTAACAATCCTCACTTTACAACGCTAGTTATAGAGAATTGATGAAATTTTGAATTCTTTCTATGAATGGACCATTGATCACATCTACAAAGAACTCAATGATGTGGCGGATGCGTTATCAAATGAAGCACTTAATGAGGAGGAAGGTCTACTTGTTTGGGAAGAATGGATTGATGGTTATCTACAAAATCAAGGCTCTCTTCACTTTCTTGAAGATTAGTGTTCTTCTTCTTTGCTCTCTTGATCATGGATTGGACTGTCCCGGATCGGTTTGTATTTTTGTTTGCTTAGTTGTGAAGTGTGATGGGACATGAAGGTTTTACCTTATGTTGGTTCATATAACTATGTATGGAGAAGTACTTTTTGATTATATTAATAGAAAAGGTACAATTTTTTCTTTTTTTTGAAAAAATGTTAATATTAATTTATGATATTGTAATTAATGTTAATGTTGTTAATATTTTAATATTGAATTAGTATTGTTAATAATGATTTTTTTTCTAATATTGTAATTTATGATAACAATTTTAATAAAGTTATTAATATTGTTAATTTTAGTATAAATGTTGTTTCTAAATATTAATAATGTTATTAATATTTTTTAAAATAAAATTATAATATTCATTAACGTAAAATTCTATTATTAAAATGAAACTATTATAATATTATATTATTAAGTTTATAACTAAGTGCGTGATAACATGAGATAGTTACAAGTAAAGTAAAACAAGTTGAGATAAATTATAACCAGTCATCCAACATGTAATGATATTCTATTTCTATGTCTCTGATGTTCTTGTAATGTAATATTTCAAGTGTGAATTCAAACTTGACGTTCACTAGATGTCATATGGATATGGATTATGAGCTTCCCATATGAGCTTTCTGAAATACACACACAACTGGAATTGTACTGCTAGAATGTTTTGCAATAATAAACATTAACCTGTATTAAAGTATATTATTGAAATTATTGGAGTTTGTTGAGGTTGGAAATGATACATTCCCAATCAAATATTTTGAATCTCTAAGTTGACTACACAGAGAAGAAAGCAGAATGAAACACCCTAATTTAAAGCCAACAAAAAATACAAACACATCATATCTCCACCTTCATGTATGAGTCAGGGGAGTTGTGCTATGTATATTTATTTAACATGTTAAATAAACAGAAGAGAAAAATAAAAGGAAATAAAACTTAAAATTTATGTAATATATACCTGCACATTAAAATCTGCCATAAAATCTCGTTGTAACTCTCATGCTTTCATGTATGAGACAGGGGAGTTGTGTTATGTATATTTATTTAACATGTTAAATAAACAGAAGAGAAAAATAAAAGGAAATAAAACTTAAAATTGATGTAATATATACCTGCACATTAAAATCTGCCATAAAATCTCGCTGTAACTCTCATGCAGATTTTCAGTATCAAAATAAAAGAAATATATACAATATAAACAACACTTTCAATTTATATAGAATCGAAGATACAATTTGAAATTGTAAAAAAGATAAAACAAATAACTTAAAGATCAACAATGAACAAAAATATGGCAACAAAATTTGCTTCTTTTATTGAAAAGCTTCATTTTTACACTGATGTATGAGTCTGTATAATTTGGACAAGGAATATGTTCTTCACGAGTGATTAGCATTTCGAATACTGCTTAGTCACTGTGTAAGAAGCATATACAAAATATAAGAACTAATAAAGCTTAAAGGAAGGCTTTAGTGAATACATTTGAGAGTTGGAAATGATTTTATGCAAACAAACAACCAATGGAAGGAAAGCTAAAAAAACTAACCACTCAAATCATCAACACACAATAGGAAAGGTTACCTTTTACAACAATGTATTGATTATGTTTCTCCAATCAATCTCTTAAAAAGAACTCTTGCTATCACATAAGAGTTATACTCTAAAAGATAGTGTAATTAAAAAACTTTAAACTTTTAAAGACAAAGAAACATTTTCTCCAGCATACCATAGTATAGGAATGATTGCCTCTTCTCCTTGTGAGTTTGAGTATTTTAAAGACCTCCTTCAAGAAACCATTAGGAAAGTGAGTCTTTGTGTTGGTTTAAAATTCATTTTTTTTAATAATAAAGTGGCTTTAAGGAATTAAATAGTAAACAAAGTCTCACGTGATACTTTTGTTGTTTATTTAATTAGTTATTTTAAAGTGGACATAATTATTTCAATGATAAAGTAAACTAAGAGGGACCCACCTATTCGTTAATTTTTTTTTACTCATGGGAAATGATTTTCCAAACTAAATATAATATCATTATGTCTCCCTCATATCCTAATGTAAAACATATCCATAGTAATAAGAAAACATATGTAAACATCAAAATACCTTATTTCCCCAAAACATAAGAAACACCGGCATATAGCATAAAATCTATTCAAAATCTATCAAAATATTAAAATATGATCTTGCCATAGTCGAAGTACTTAAGTCTTCAATAGCTTATACAAACTGCATGTAAATAGTCAAAATCAATTTGTCCATGAAATCACATAAACCAAAAATCATAACAACTCTCAAACAACCTTGGTACAAAGTGCTTGAAAGGAAGGCGTAAGTGAAAAGGAGGCCCAACAAGTGCCTTAACCACTATACTGTTAGATTCCAACATAAAAGCTTCAAGAATATCTTCCTCATTCTTTTGCTCATCTGAAGGTGAAATCAGGGAGGAAGAGGGTCATTATTAGTTACAGGTATTGGATCTGCGGGTTGATCAAGAAGTGGTGGATGATTTTTAGGTGCAGGCGGATTTTGAGGCACATTTTCTGATGAAGCAGAACTAGCTGTAGACTGTATATGAGGTTGGGACTTATGTAACTTTTCCTTGTGGATATGGGGGCCTAACATCCCAACTCGAGTTATGCATATAATGATGACGTGGAAGCTCAACAATACTAGGATGAGGCTGCAAGACTGGTGGCACCTGTACAGGTATAGAGTGATGCAAAGGGGGAGTAGGAGGTGGGCCCAAATAAAGATGACCTGTCTTAGCATACTGGTTAAAATCCTCTGATCGAAGTCAAAATGCACTAAAAAACTTATCTTCTTATTTCTACCTCATTACAACAAAAACTGGAATTTGCGTCGGACTTAGCGCTAGATTTTAGTGTATTTTTTTCCCTAGTTGTGGTGAATAATCCGGTGCTAAACCTAGCGCTGTTGTATAGTTTCGTAAAGAATTTGGCATCTTTTTTGGCATCCAATTTTGCGCCCAATTTTTTGCATTTTTTTATACCCTTCTTTGCGCTCAATTTTTCATCTAGTATCACATCCTTTTTTGCACCCAATTTTGCATCCAATGTTTCGTCCGGTTTTGCACCTAGTTTTACGCCGAGTTTTGTGCCCAATTTTCACACCCTTTTATGTCCATTTTGCATCTAGTGTTTCGTCCATATTTACATCCAATTTTGGGCCCAGTGTTGCATCTAGTTTAGCATCTAATTTTGCTTCCAATTTTACTTCTAATGTTACGTCCCATTTTGCATCCCGTTTAATGTCTTTTTTACATCCAGTTTTGCAGCCAATGTTGCATCCCATTTTATGTATTTTTTGAGTCCAGGTTTATGCCTAATGTCATTTTTGTTTTACATATTTTTTTTGCATCCAGGTTTGCACCTAATATTAATCCCAATGTTGCGCCTAGTTTTGTACCCATGTTTGGATCTAATGTTGCATGTAGTTTTATGTCTACTGTTTTGTCCCATCTTACATCCAATTTTGCGTCTTGTTTTACATCTTTTTGTTTCTATGTTTGTGCCTAGTGTTTCATCCAGTTTTGTGCCTAGTGTTGTGCATGGTTTTGCACCCAGTGTTGCATCCATATTTGTGCCCAACTTAGTGCCTAATTTTATGTCCAATTAGGAATCCACTTTTGTGTCTATTGTTGCATCCAATTCTGGGCCTAGTAGCATTGCGTCTAGTTTGGTGGTCAACTTTGCTCCCAAATTTGTGTCCAATGTTGGGTCCTTTTTTGCATCCACTTTTACGTCTAGTGTGATGTCCACTTTTGCATCCTGTTTTGCATCTGATCTTGCATCCATTTTGTGTTTTGTTTTGCGTTCACTGTTAATTTCAATTATTAATAGTGAAATATATCATTTTTTTATTGATTTTGTGTCCATTTTATTGATTTCATTTAAATATTGAAATACATCAAAGATCTCAAATATCATTAATGATTCAAATTTATAGCATAACATCTGTGAAGAAGTTTAAAGGAAATTCACAAAATCCATTCAAAAGTAGTAATATCATCATGCATAGTAATTCTCCATCAAAAATATTATTGACAATTTATAATTTATAGAAAGTAACAAGACAACAATAATAATATCATCATCATCTTTAATCAAATCAACTAAAATTCAGATGTATGATCAACATATCAAAACCTTTCATGGATATCATTATTAGAGACCAATTTGACAAGAAGTAAATTGTATGATCTCCATATATAAATATAAAAGTCAAAATGATAAAGATATCATAGTTATATATCAACAACAATACATGTAAATATAATCCAAAATGTAACATGCTCATGCATAGCATCAGTAGCTATCTAGCACCACCAACATCATCATCAAAACCATGTTCATGATCCTCATCATGATCATCAAAATTTCCAGATTTATCAACCTCATCACCATCGTCATTGTCATCATCATCATCATCATCATTATCTTCTTCTTTCCTATATCTGAAGCAAGCTCAACATAATTTGGATCATTATGTATGTGGTCATCAATTGTTGTAATATGAAAAATAATAATTCAATATTAGATGTTAGTATTAATTTCATACCACAATGTTTATTTCTATTATATTTCTAATATCAACTCATACCAAAGTAAAACAAACTATAATGGGATTGTAGTTAATATGTGTGTGTGCACTAATATGACTACAAAAGAAAGTGAAAAAAATAGAACTAAATGATAATTTTAGTAAAAGATATGAACAAATTAACTAGTTTAAGAAGTATGAAATGTCATGATCCGAATTTTAGGGGGCATATGGTCTAAATTCGGATGTATAAGCCATAAAAGCATTAAATGGAGAGGCCACCCTCTCCCATTGATCATAAAAGCATTAAATGGAGAGGCCACCTTCTCATATCCATGGTATTTGGTAGCACATGGTTTTGGCCCATGGTATGGCCTCAAGACACATTGTAATAATGCTATATAAAGGCCTAGCAAGCCTTCTCATGATAACAAGTTACTCATTTGGTTTCTATCCTACATTTCTCTTATTTTATTGAGTTATTATTGGGGTATTGGTTCTGAGTGTCTTTCTTAGTATAGTTTGAGAGGTGAGGCTCAAAAAACCCTCTTTGAGCCTCACCCCTCCATGTGGCATATTTATTCTTTGTTTCTCCATCTATGCCATTCATAGCCCAGATCTCACTTTTGTCTTTCTCACAGTTGGTTCATTGTTTGCTTCAATTTTGAAGCTATCTCTTCTCCTCCTCTCTCGGCATTCAAGTCTTTTGGGTCTTAGCCCCCAAGATTCGGATCATGCCAATAACAATATTGATCTTCTCCTTACTTGTATAATAACATTATTTTATATTGGTGTTTCACAAAATTGAGTATGGCATGGGCTTGATAATGGTAGGACTTGAGTTTGGCTTGGACTTGATTATGTTGACAAAGACGTTGGAAATGGGGTGTTTTAGTGAATGTTTAACCCATGTAGTGTTGTACTCCTTAAAATAAACAAGGTTTAGTATTTTAGTTTACCATTCAATGCTCAATTAAATACACTAAAGGTGTCTTTTAATGGAGTGGTATTGAAGGTCACATAATCACTTGAGAATAGATGGAAGCACTATAACGGTTTACTCAATAACAAAGTAAGTAGACAACAATTGTTGGTAAATTCACTTCTTCAATTTAATCATAACAATTTTTTGTCTTCAACCATAACCAATTTAAATTCTATCTACTCTTAGGATTAACCGAAGTAAACTATCTTCATATTTGCAATTTGAAAGGACCTTTATCTTTTAGGTATTGGTAGGTTAAGAATTCCAACAAGTATAAATCTAGCTTGTTCATCCAAGTATGGATTCTCAGGAGTGGAATGTGTTAGAGCATTAAAACACATACTCATACTTAAGATATAATATTTATGCATTTTTATTACTTTCCTAGGTGGTTTTACTATGTTATTGGCCATTATTTTCCTTCCTAGGTCCACCACTTGCCATTCTTATCCACTTGAGCGCTTTCATTATCATCCTGCCTATTTTTCTGGCTATCAAGTCTGGAAAGGGTGCATATCCTGCTTTTGCATTGCTTTTATAGCTTTTTCTTGCTTTTGGATGGATAAGACTAAAGTTAGGTGCTCTAGTGCTTTTGGTAGTTGCTAGTTTTTGTGGCCAACACACCTTGCATCTTTTTCACTCCAAAAGCTATCATATTTTTCTAAATTCATCCTACTTCACATTCCAAAAGACTTTTATCCCATTCGTGAGCATCTTGAGTGAGTTGGAGATAGATGTTTTTATCTTGGGGGTTTTAGCTAGTTTAGTAAGCCTACTTTTTGTGACCAATTCGAATGCTTCCAAAGCTATTCGAATTTATGAAGTAACTCTATATATTTGCAGCCTCTTTATGATACATGGTTTTCTGATGTACATTTATGCTATACAGTTTAATATTGTGCATAATTCCGAGTTTGATTTTTAGCGTTCTTGACAATTCTAGACTAGCAATTTGTGTGAGAAGTGTTATTCAATATTATGGTCAGCCTGTGATTTGATTTTACATGGTATTAGAGATTTTTAGGGGAGCATAGTTGCATCCAATAGCACACTTGAAGCAAGGAGTTTGCACAGAAGTCCTGCGGACCATTGCCTTGTTCTCTTGAGTTTAGCTCAAGAGGTCTACCCGGGCGTGACGAACTCCTGAAAGTTCCTACTATCATATTGAAGAGCTATATAGTTTGAATCATTCTCCAGAGATTTGTTTGGTTGTGTTTTTGCAGGTACATATCATTCCACAGTGCGCACCTTAGTTTTCTCATGGATCCATCTCAGAATGTGCTTTTGAATCCATTTAATTATTTTCAATGGAAGGCACAGATGGAGATTTTGTTGAGGTCGAAATGCCTCTACAGAGTACCAATGGGCACTGAAGCAGATGCTACTTCAGCGGTAGAGAAATCTAAGTGGCACAATCAGAGAGATGATGCATATGGCCTTCTCTACCTCAGCACATCAACATATCTTCTATTCCATTTGTATGGTCTGACTTCACCAAATGAAGTTTGGGAGAAACTTAAATCTTTGTTTGGTAAAATTGATGAGTTGAGAGGAAATCATCTAGAGAATGAGCCGATTTCTCTAAGTCCAAGTAGTTTCGAGAATCTACAAGATTATATATCCAAATTCAAGTCACTAGTTTTGCAGTTGAAGTAGTGCGGTATTAACAAAAAGGATGAGCAGTTAGTTTTGGCAATCCTTTCGAAATTGGGGCAAGACTACTCAGTGTTTGTCTCGAATTTCCATGCTATAAAAATTGTTGTAAATAATTGGAAGATGCCCAGTCTGTCCAAATTCATGGAGTCATTGACTCAAGAGCAGAATACGCTTATGTTGATGGGTACATTGAAACCGTCAAAAGATAAATCTCTAGTCGTTGGTGACTCAAAGAGTTCGAAGGGTAAGAAGAAGGATAATACCAAAAAGCCTCATGAGCAGAAGAAGGATAAATCTAATTCACAAGAGGATCCCTCCAACTCCAGAAAGGATCATCAGAAGAAGAAGGAGCGAACCAAGTGATAATATTTCCAAAGGGGATTTCATCTTGAAAGCTCTTGTATGAGAAATACCATAGATCAGATGGCACAAGTCCTTGAGAAGAACCATATCCCCATTCTCAAAGGTGAAAAGAAGAAGGAAGGAGGTTCTAAATCAAATCACAAGGAGAGAGTTCGTGCTCTAATGGCCATCACATCTTCATCCAATGCTTACATCATTGATTCCGGAGCTTCAAGGCACATGGTTGCAACCGGAGAATCATTTTCTACTCTTGATTCCTCCAATGGACCAGATCCTATCACTATTCTTGGAGATGACTTAGAAACTACTTTAAAGGGTAAAGGTAGAGTAGATCTTGATAATGGCTCATTTTTTAATGTCCTTTATGTCCTAGGTCTAGCTACAAACTTATTGTCTGTCTACCAAGTGACCCATACTGGTTCACCCAAAAGAGTTTTCTTCACCCCTAATGATGTGGAGATCTCTGAGATCTCCACAGGAAGAGTTGTTGCATTAGGCACTGCCGATCATTCCACCAGAGATTACAAGTTTGCACAGTTTTTGCCTATCTCTCCACCCATAGCACTCCTCTCTCATGCTAATGAAGAAAACAATATTTGGCATGAGAAGTTTGGCCATCTAAATTATAAATACCTTCATGAGTTACATGATAAAAACATGGTTGTAGGGTTTCCAAAAATCGCCTTCTCTAAGGGAGTCTGCGAGGGTTGTATTCTAGGAAAACACCCAGAGAGAAATTTTGAGAGATCAAGACCTGAGAGAACCTATGAACCTTTGGATCTGATCCATAGTGATATTGATGGTCCTTTCCCTCACTTTTCACTGAACAAATCCAGATACTTATTAACCTTCATTGATGATCATACTAGGTATTGCTGGGTCTACTTCTTGCAATTTAAGTCTGAAGTTTTTGGCTATTTCAAGGTCTTTAAAGCCTTTGTTGAAAACCAAGTTGGTAGGAAGATAAAGGAAATCATATATGATAATGGGGGAGTGTACATTAAATCATACTTTCAGCAGCCCTATGCAGCGGCTGGCATACACATGCAACACACTGTGCTTTACACTCATAAGAAGAATGGAGTTGCTGAGAGGAAATCACTGTATGAACTCAAGCAAGCTCCCAGATCTTGGTATGCAAAAATGGACCATTTCCTCATGACACAAGATTTCTACCGGTGCAAATCTGATTCGAATGTGTATATAAATCACACCAATGGTAAGATTGTGATTATAGTATTATATGTTGATGATTTACTGATCACAAGAAGTGCCACTGATGAAATTTCATCACTAAGGACAACTTTGCATCAAGCTTTCTCCATGACAGACTTGGGTATTCTAAGGTAGTTTTTGGGGCTTGAGATCACTCAATCACCCAAAGGAATCACTGTATGTTAGTATAAATATGCTTATGATCTGTTAAAAAGGTTCAATATGGAAGAATGTAAGGCCGCAAAGACTCCTTTGCTTTCAGGAGTCAAGCTAGAAGAAGGGGAATCTACACCCTTGGTGAAGAACACTCTCTACAGGAAACTAGTTGGAATCTTGTTGTACTTGACTCACTCCCGACCAAATTTGGCATATGTAGTAAGTCATGTTGCAAGGTATATGGAGCAGCCACATGAACTCCATTGGAGGTCTGCAAAAAGAATCTTTCACTTTTTGCAAGGAACTAAGACACATGGGATCCACTATGCTGCCAATTCCTTGTTGGATCTAGTTGCATTTTCTGACTCATATTGGGATGAGGATAATACAGACCAGAAGTCCACTTCCGGGTTTGTATGCATGCTTGGAGGAGGTCCTATATGTTGGTATAGTAAAAAGAAAAGTGCAATTGCACTATCTTCAATAGAGGCATAACATCGGGGAGCAGTGAATGTAGCTACTCAATGCATCTGATTGCAAGGAATTCTTGGTGAGTTCCATATTGACTTTAGCACTCCCACTGTTCTTTGGGTTGATAATTAGAGTGCTATAAGGATATCCTCATATCCATTACTCATACAAAGAACCAAGCACATTGAAGTGCGCATGCACTACATTCATATTCTAGTGAATGAGAGATTGATTGTTTTGTAGTATTGCCCCACTGCTGAGTAAACTGCTGACATTTTCACTAAATCCTTCACAGGAAATACTTCCAGCCATCTTAAGTTGTTGCTTGGAGTGGATGAACATGAAGTGAAGTTTGCTTGAAGATCAGGTTTCAATTTTTGTTCTTGTACATTTTGATGGAGGGTTTTGTCCAATGAGTTTTTCCTTGTTTCCTTGTTTTTTGGACAACAATATGTAAAGGGTGACCAAGCCTTTGTTGTTGGGCCCTAAGTTTTCTGATATTTTTTTCACATACAATCAGGATTAAGGGAGGGTGTTAGAGCATTAAAAACCATACTCATACTCAAGATATAATATTTATGCATTTTTATTACTTTCCTAGGTGGTTTTACTATGTTTTTTGCCACTATTTTCCTTCATAGGTCCACCACTTTCGATTATTATCCACTTGAGATATTTCATTGTCATCCTGCCTAATTTTCTGGCTATCCAGAGTGGAAAGGGCGCATATCTTTCTTTTGCACTGCTTTTACAACTTTTTCTTGCTTTTGGATGGATAAGACTAAAGCTAGGCTCTCTAGTGCTTTTGGCAGTTGCTAGTTTTTGTGGCCAACACACCTTGCCTCTTTTTCACTCCAAAAGCTATCATATTTTTCTAAATTCATCCTACTTCACATTCCAAAATATTTGTATCCCATTCGTGAGCATCTTGAGTGAGTTGGAGATAGATGTTTCTACCTTGGGGGTTTTAGCTAGTTTAGTAAGCCTAATTTTTGTGACCAATTCGAATGGTTCAAAATCTATTCAAATTTCTGATGTAACTCTATATATTTGCAGCCTCTTTATGATACATGGTTGGCTGATGTACATTTATGTTATACAGTTTAATATTGTGCATAATTCTGAGTCTGATTTTCAGTGTTCTTGACAATTCTAGACTAGCAATTTGTGTGAGAAGTGTCATTCAATCTTATGGTCAGCCTATGATCTGATTTCACATAATGAACAATCTTACAATTAGGATATTTGAATTGTGTTATGTGTCATTGGATTTGAATTGTAATTCTTGATACAATCCTAATAACATCCAACAAAACATTACTATCATACACTTTGAAATTCTACTTTTGGTGCAAAGTTTTACCCAATAAAATTGTGTTTTCACAATTGATAACAAGAATGTTTCTACCAACATTAACCTGCATATCGATCCGACGATAGAGTTTGGGTAAGTCACTTGATAACAATTAATACCAGAACATGTAGTACACTTACAATGTCATTTTGGTTACTGCAATATATATATATATATATATACTTGCACAACCAACACTTGATTCTAGGGTTGAAGAGCATTCTTGAATCATGAATTACATATGAAAGTCTTTGCACAATATGGAAATCAATTTACTGAGTGAAGAATATTTTCAATTTTCAAGTCAAAAGAGTTTTTCTAATAAGTTTTGGGAAAGAATATATACACAAAAAGAAAAATTTTGTTGTTGCTTGGGTTCCCCCTTTTATGTTTGACTATGGCTCCTAGCATTTTCACTACATTAGCACAACACAACTTGTGTGAACATGTTCCTTAAGTTCATTGAGCATCCATTTCTTGACTAGCAATTGTAGTGCCTTGCCTCAAGTTCGGCAAAGGCATATTGTATCCTTTACAATTACACATATCCATACCTTGTAAAAGATAAATATTTTGCTAAGAACTAAATCTATTTATTGGTCCGGCCATCATTTCTTATGAGCTATTTTAGAGACTAAAATGAAAGGCATGCTTTGCACCAACAATGGATTGTTTGAAGAGGTCGCCAAGTCGTAATCAATCATCCTCGTCTTCATCTAAAAACAAATTCACTTATATCTTCCACTACATAGTAGACATTTCTCATAACATGGTGGTCATTCTGACCTTATTTTTGTACAGGGCTTGTTGTGGCATGCTTGGCTCATTTGCTCTAGTTCGTATAATACATCAATCTACTTAAAAAATTGTTCACCGAATACTTATCAAGTTTTCCTTTTTGCAACTTCCTTAGGATTTCCAACAATTGAAAGGTGTGGAATTGAATCTTTTGTCAACCTCGGTAATTTGGTCCACTAGATCCTTCCTCTCCTTTCCCAATGTCCAAACCTCTAGTGTCAGCCGATGAAGTTCATGTTCTTAGGATTGCTAAGTAGTATATGGCTCAAGTGTGGTGGTTTCCATCGGTTCTGTAGTTGTGTCAAACTTACTCGAGCTCTTCATAGCATAGTGAACCCATTGTCAAAGTTTAGCTTCTATTGAGCTACCTTGTTCAGTTGGTGCCATCCAAAATGCCTTCCTTGATCACTGTGAGGTTTTCTAGCAACTAATTTGAACTCTTGTATATATTCCTCCTTTTGCTTGATGTTAGCATGTAGTTCTTGGTATCTTCTAACCATCATTTGGCTCAACACATCAAAGTGCCGTTTCATTTATTTGACTGATAACATGGTCTTAGCCTACAAGATGTTATAGTTCGTTGTTCCCATGAGCAACCTTGGTTTTTCAAGCACCGTCGACACTACCATTAATGTTTTCACCATTCATGCCATTGGATCGAATGATGTCTCAATTCAAGGTTTACCCAATATTAACTTGTTTCCCTTCCTCGGTGACTTGTTTCCCCTTTTTCCTTTTTTTTTAAATATATATTTTAAAAAATATATTATGTCACTCCCAAATAATCATTTCATGCAAATTTGGAGATATCTTCTAGCTGTTATGGACACATGTACCCTTGTTCCAAACATTCTCGCATTCGGGAGACTTGTTCAACCTAGGTAAAAATCATTTGAAAGATTTTAGAAGTCAATGTTCTGTTTATTTTTTGTTGGATTCTAAACTTCTAGTCTTTGGGCTTGAAAAACTATATGTAAAAGACCTTGAGATCTTCCAAGGTTTATTTTAAGAATAGAAGAATTTCAAAGATATCAAATACCTCAGGTTTTGGACAATGTAATCATCAAATACTTTGATGAAAACAATAATAAAATAAATAAATAAAACTTCTTTTCTAATTGTGAAGTATTTAGCTCCCTACTTGCAGATAAACTATCTCTAAAAACAATAGATATATCAACCTTGCCAAATTTTATTGCAATTCTAAAATAAGTGATATACACTAACATCCATCTCTCCCTTAAGTTGTTCATTGTAGAGCATGTCATCTAAATTGAACTAAATGTAAGAATGTATACATAGAGAATCTTTTCCATGTCAAATAAACAAAATAATGTGTTTCAACCATATTCTACAATTTTGCACTTTTCAAGTATCATAAATGTTAACATACTCGTCATGTGTAGTTACAATATTACGTACAATCCATTAAGCTAAATAAAGATACCATTTAAATGGAGAAAAATGTTGAAAAATGTTACTTTTATGGATAATTTCAACATTCTAACTGTACTTTCCGAATGCAAATGGAATGTTATTCTAAAATGTACTTTCCAAATGCAAATGGAATGCAAATGGAATGTTATTCTAAGATGTGAAATAGTTAATGGAAAATAATCTCCCTCCTCAATACCCTACTATAAAGGAAAAACGAGCTTCCCCTAACTCAAAATTTCCTCATTATCATAGTCACATTAAGAACACATCGGTAGTTTGGTAAGTGATGTTGATTCATCTTGATGACCAGGGATTGTTTCAGGAAAGCACTTACTATCAGAAATTTGGAAGGGAAGTTTGATACCAATCCATTTGCAAATTTGACAGCTTTATTCCCATGACTAATCCCCATCAAGACTTTAATTCTTCTCTTATCCCATACTCTATTTGGACTAAGGACCTGCCCATGTAAATTGGTTGTATTACATGCTTGCCATATAAAATATAAGAAAGCCTTGCAGGATACTAATAGGAAGTGCTTAGCTTTTGCATGCTTCCAAAATCGTTCTATCATAGATTATATTACACAAAATCCACATGGAATAATTAGTTATTAATTTCCTTGCCATAATTAAAGGTCAAAAACCTCCAGAAAGCACCTCATAATATTTTAGTAAAGGTACAAGAGCAATAAAGATGACATACATAAACTTCTACTTGTCCACATATCAAAAATCTAGGTAGTTGTTTCCTTGTCATATTTCCATTATAACTCAACAACGTAAATAATCTATTTTCCAATCCCTAATAAACTATGTTTTCTTTTGGCTTGCCCCCATTTTCTACCAAATACATTTCAAACCAATCTTGGCTAATTTAGCCAAATAGCACTACCAATTTCCTCATAAACTGCGATAGATGTAAGGATTGTATGATGATCTTTCATCTTAAACACATTTGTAGGAACATGGAATTTTTCTCCTTATGGAAGGGAACTGCTCTCAAAATATTTCCAAATTTACCTGCTTCCTCTTTGAATTTAGCTTCCTGCATGTCTTCTTCTACCATCCTAGAAAAAATCTCTGGATCCACCCAATCTTGTTCTCCATTATCATGCCAGTGACTTAATGGTGTCTCCTCTAAACATCCCTTATTGAATCCTCCCTATTTGTCTTGTCATAAATCTATATGACCAACATCTATTTGCAGATTAATAAAAAGAATGGATATTATCTTTTGTCACTATCTGTGTACTATCTATTCACAGACCATGTACTAAATAAAGTTGCAAGCATTGTTTGAATTCCAAGAAAATCCCCAAATACCATCGTCAGATATCTGATACCGACCATATAATGAATTTAAGCCAAATGCCACTATAGAGTTGTATCACAACAATAGAAGGTTAGATTGTCTGATGGTGAGAAGTAATATTCACAAATACCCTATTTTTGCGACAAACTTGTCGAGCTTATCCCATCTATCCATGGTAAGACAACCCTTTGAGAACCTGACCATCTTAGAAGCATCCCTGATAAAAGGACAACATGGCTGTGGCAAAGGCCAGACATCATATACCAAATTTTCTTGCAAAGTTCCAATAACTAAGAGGCAAATGCGTTCACAATAACAACTAAAAAAATGCAATCACGATGCTATTTCTATACATCTCCCATGCTGATGTAGAAATGCATCAATTTTCATGATGCACATTTTATTAACATGTATTCAATTGAAACCCACAATAGCCAGTTACTTGCATTGCTCCTGTTAGTCAACCCATTGACTCATGTACTCACCACCTTTTAATGATGTCTTCATCTGATATCAACCTTCAGACACACCGTAACCAGTATGGTTCAACCACTGAGACCATTTCTGCGGACAAGACCGCTAACACTACTCCCATAGATCAGTCGTTATGTCTTCCCCCACCACCGCTCGAGGCCCCCCCCCCAAAGCTCCTTGTTTTCCTCTACGCCGCATCAATATATACCCCAATGCTTGTGCTTCCCCCAACTATAATATCATGGATGACCTAGCCCAATCCCCCGCTGCTATGTCAACCTAAGAAGTTTTAGAGAACTGCCCAACACAGCGCAAAACACTATTGTCTCTCTATAGGTGCGATCGACCCTTTTGATTTACGAATGACGACATTCGACTTAGACCAATCTGAACCCTGTATGGGTGGGGCACATGAAGTACACTATTGGCTTCTTCCTTATTGAAATAGCCACAACATGGTAGACACCAACAAAATTATAACAAATGAACATATCCATATTGGAGAGGTATAACAATGTCCATTAGTACAATTTGATGGAATCGATGTTGAAACCGATTCATCTTTCACACCCTCCCCTATAGTAGACATCGCCTTAAACAATAGATCACTAGACATCCTCTGAATATTTAAGTGGTGGTTTATCGTAAATGAATGAAATTGAACAACAATGGTTCTCGCTTCTTTATGGAGCAGTGTTAAATGGTATTTTTTAACTTGATACACCCCTTTCATCTAGTTACACAAAAGTTTGGAGTTGGTGAAGATGGAAATGTCATTTGCACCGTAGTTTTTTGCTGCTTTTAGTCTTTTAATAAGGGCAATGTAGTATGCTTTGTTGTTTGTGGTTGTTCCATCCCTCTTTATTTGGAAAACCTTATGCGAAGCAACATTGTATAGGACATAAACAATGATTGCTTGTCTTGGGTTGGGATAATAGGACACCTCAATGCATAAAGTCCATTTCTGCACCACCATGTATGTTTTGAATGACCTGAAGAAAAAAAAAAAAAAAAAATTATGAGATGTCAATGGAACAATAAAATCACATGCCATAAAAAATAGGCATGAGAGCAAAAAGTAGGCAGATGGTATCTCAACAAGGCATGCCAAATTCATAAAAATTAAACATAATAAAAATCCAATTCATGGGTTGACCTGGGCTGACATCCTTTATTTAAATTGTATTTATTTAGTCTCATGAATTTGTTTTTATGTCAATGACATTGAGAAATGCTATCACAAGAAGTTTTTCTATCATTGGTACTTTTATAGTTGCAAGCTACAAGGTATGCTGTTGTAATCTATAGAATATATTCTTGAGGCCTGTATGGTTGTATAGCATGATATCATGGAGGGCAGATACATTATGTAAGAAGAAACCTCGAAAGGTAGCAGATGCATATAAAGGCGAAGTGATGAGAGGTACTCCTGAATTCATGAATGTGTGGATTATGTTGAAAGCAAATGGGTAACAAGGTTATGCAAATTTGCAAAGGTGCATGGTAACCATAACATGAAAAATAAAAGCCATTTGAAGTGAAAAAAATGCTTCTTTTAAATTGTGATTTTTCAAAGTGATTAGTACACATAGAAAGTTGATTACATTCAACTTCCGACTAAAATGGAAAGTGGTCCTATAGTCTAGGTAAACCTCGGAGCACATTACAAGAGACAAAGATGAACATACAAACTTTATATTATGTTGACTTGAATATTTGCTACACTTTTGTTGAATATTATTCCATTCTATAAATATTTGTTTTACACCTTTTATATCAATGTTTTTAATTTAATTAGAGATTACTTCATTTTTGTTCGGTATGCTAATATAGAGTTGCTAACTGCATTTTTCTGAGCCATCCATTCTTTTATTAAGATATTTAAAGTTGATGAATGATATGTAGAAAGGTTTCAAGTTTGACACCAAATAACAGTTCCAATCTGTGTTATGGGAAACCGGAATAGGAGATCCATTTCTCATTCCATTAAATTCCCTTTGTTGTCTTAATGCTATAATAGTCCCTTGGTAATCAATTTTATATGCATAATATACTTGTCAGAGTTCACATTTGTTACCCTCCGAAATGCACTAGCCTTGTATTTCTTTTTGTTCCCATATGAGATAAATAGGTTCCAAGGCACAAGCAGTAGGCATATTAATGGTGTTCACATTTGTTATCCCCCGAAACCTGCTAGCCTTGTTTCTTTTTTTGTTTCCATTTCAGATAAATGAGGTTCCAATGCACAGGCAACAGGCATACTGATGTGGAACAAAATCAGAGGCATTATGCAGTTGTGGTCTTTGTAAGCCTGCATTTATGGAGTATGCCATCACATCAAACCCGGGGACTTGCATTCCAAATCCACAAGCAGTGGGGACTCACAAAGCAATAGGGACCACTAAACAATGTTGGTCTGGGATTTGGGCTTGTAGCTCAAAGCGAGCTTCCAGATTGGAAAAGATTTTAGTGTGTGTAGTACTTCATAAACCACCCATGGACCATTCCCCACATGCAGCTTCCAGATGGCAAAGGAGATGAGCATCTTATACCATTTTGCATGTACCTCTCAATTCTATAGATAAGGGTAAAACAAGTTATGCACTAATAGATAATGTCGAGCACTTATTCTCTGCCTGAGGGTATGTTAAAAAGGAAATGGAAATTATTGTTCCGCTGCAATTATGCTGTCATAAAGACGAGATTCTCGTTTCAACAAGGTAGTGTGGGACTACTGGGATGATCTCTAAATTTATAAATTTTTGAAGGCTGTACCAATGTATTATTACATCATTATGGTTGCATCAAATGAATTTCCCTTTAACTTTGTGATGATTTTTCCAATGAATTGACCCGAGGGAAGATTGTTTGATGTAGAAATGGTGATACCTATGCTGGAGAATATTTTCTAGATAAAATGCATGGGTTTGGTGTTTACCATTTTGCCAATGGTCATCGTTATGAGGGTGCATGGCATGAGGGAGAAAACAAGGTCTGGGAATGTATATATTTAGAAATGGTGAAAGCCAGGCTGACCATTGGCATCATGGTGTTTTAGAGACTCCTAGTACACAGAATTCTCGGCTAGGATCCCCATAGTTGTGAATCATTCAAAAGTCTTGAATGCAGTGCAGGAATTGACACACTGTAAAAATCTATTTTTTATGTTTTTGCACAAGAAATTTAAA
This sequence comes from Larix kaempferi, assembly GCA_027924585.1. Taxonomy (NCBI): domain Eukaryota; kingdom Viridiplantae; phylum Streptophyta; class Pinopsida; order Pinales; family Pinaceae; genus Larix; species Larix kaempferi. The sequence goes on along the minus strand of BSBM01000722.1, from coordinate 8,434,423 downwards.
TGCCATAAATTTAATGTAAATCATTCTAGCTTTGTGCATAAATTTAATGTAAATCATTCTAGCTTTGTGCCTCACTTTTCAAGCAGACCGAACCATTTTGTACAACTTGGAATGGTTTCTCTTTGTATGTTTCGATTTTGATTTTAGGAATGGTTTCTCTTTGTATGTTTCGATTTTGATTTTACCTGGTTGATTGTTGGGAACAAAGAGAGTGGGTGGATGGCAGAGGTTTTCATTTTTCTACTAAGAATTTTACCTAGTAGATCTGTTTTTAAAACTGGCTGTTGAAATTTCAGGAAACACAGGGAGCAGCAGAAAAGACATTTGAAACTCCTCGAGTTGATGAAAGAGTAAATAAAGCTATTTCTGCTGCCAACAGAGCTTCCTGGTTTTAAATGGAAAATAATAAGGGCAGCAACGACTATATTAATGAACACAGTTTAGAGAGAAGTTGTTTCTGAAGATGACAATTTTATCTCTGGGAAATCTTCATCGCGAATATATTTAAGCTGATGGAGGAAGCCTGTGCTAAGAAATATATTTTCTTTCCTATCCTGATATGGATAAGACCCCTGTTATGGGGTGCCTTTCCAGGTTTCCCTCGTTAAGACCTCTCACTCTTTGCAGTTACCTTTCCAGCTGGGGGTAATTTTGGAGGTTAAACAATTGTATGAAGCTGAAGAGCATACCAGGATTGGGGCACTATACAAAGCTTCGGTGGCTAGACGTTTCTTGGTGTTCACAGTTAGAAGAGTCGCCAAGGGAGCTCCATTGCCAAGTATGAAAAAATTGGTATCTTTGAAGGCGTTTAGCGCAAGAATTTAACATTAAGTGTTCTAATGACTGTAATGCAATGAAAAATTCTCCAGTTTTCTACGACAGAGATGCCAAAGACTTACCTTAATGAAAGACAGCCTGCAGCAGTTGGTTTCCTGTAGCTGCTCACGGAGCTGCAGCAGCAGCGTATGGGGGTATCGGGTTTCCTGTGACAGAGCAGAAGCAGGTTCATATGGAGTGAATCGGATTTCCTGTGACAGAGCAGCAGTAGCGAGTAAGGTGTAATTGGGGTTCAGGGTTTCCTGATATCCCTCTGTTTGCCTGGTGAGAGCTAACGGAGATGCAACAGCAGCGTGGCGAGTGTATCTGGTGGTTTCTTGGTGATGGTGTAGAAGGTTTCCTGTGACAGAGTATTCGGGGTTCGAAAGGAGCATAGGAGGGTGACGAGCTAGGAGAGGTGTAGTCACCATCCCGGCACCCTGTAAGTAAATGCACGTCGAGAGTCGGGATGGTGCGTCTAGCAGAGTGATCCCTGCGTTGATCCGTCGTCAGAATCTACTCCTTACTCCAGAAGGTCAGACGGTGGGGGTTGCCCGATAAAGGAAGAGTGCCGGAGAAAGGAGGAGTACCCGGAGTAGTAAACTCTCCGGGCGAAATCGAAGAAGACTTTTTTCAACAGAAAAATGACGATACTTTATATTGAAGTATGGTTTATTTACAACAGGAATCATCTTTCCAGCAGTCCAGAGATATGACCAAGACAGAATCCAACAGGAAGTAGACCAAATAAAAATAGAAACAGAAGTCCTATGGCATCCAGCCCAGCCCATCAGCAGCCGAATATGTTCTCCAGGATATTCCAATCCTCCGGTGAATGACGCAGGGAGCAAATATAATCTAATCTAAATAAAGAGCAGTTTAGTAGTGAATTAAATGGGACCAAAATAAAGCCAACGCAGTGGCAGAGTGAAGACAGTAATATAGCCGAGCAGATAAATAAGGAAATATTACAATACATGCCGCAAAAATAGGAAACCAGCTAACATAAAAATATCTGCCAGAATCCCATGACAGGCTGGTTCAATCCACAGGTGATCTCATAATGTATCCGACCTTCATCCGCCACCAGACCACGTCGAGAGAGAGAATCAGCAACTCCATTATGTTCACGGAAAATGTGAACAATCGAAGTTGAAGAGCATGAATCAAGTAAAAGACGAGTATGTTCCAGCCACGAATCAAAAGCAGTAGCATTGATCACAGCCACAGAGTTGGCCCAGTTAACAATCACCATTGAGTCTCCAACCACCTGTTCCAAAGCAATGTTGGTCATGGTGGAGAAAAAAAAACCATTCATAGTGCCAAGAGCTCACCCTTGGTATTGGTACCACGACCCCAGACATCCATAGCATGATCTGGTCACCACAAGACAATTCAATGAATGCCCCAGCCCCGCAAAGTCCAGTAGAAGCTAGAGCAGTCCCATCAATGCGAGCTCTGTTACCAGAAAGAAGAAGATGAGAAGGTGCAGTAAAGCGATCCCGAATACCATCAGCAAGACTTTTGTGGAGTGGGCTATTCTCTCGCCCAAATGCACCCGGGGCCCACCGGGTGCCGTCGAGAGAGCCTCACGCCGTTTGCAAATCTTTCCGTCTCCGGCCGTCGTCTGAAAAACCCCATCGCAAGTTTGTGGGTCCCCACGCCGTCAATTCTCTGTCAAAATCCGGACTTTTTCAGCGACCCGTCAGCATGTCAACATCGAATTAATGCATGGAAGATTTTGAATCTCCCTCATCCTCCCGCGAACCCTCTATTCTCTTCTGCAAACACTCTGTTCTTTGCGAATACACTGCACCCGGGGTGCAGCTCCTCTTGGTTGAGAGTTCGAATCTCATTGAAGAAAGATCGACACTTCACATTTGAGTGTTCGGTTTTTCTGATTTTTCAGATTTGTTCGGCAAAGTTTGCGTAAGGTTTTGACTTTCCAGTATCTTCAAGCAGGAGCAGGTTTCTTGGACTTTTCAGTAGCAGGAGCAGGTTTTGTGTGAGCGTGAGCAACAATGGCAGGCTTAGGCAAGTACGCATCTGCAGCTCTATTGGTCGTTGCCATCATAATGATGGGAGCAGCAGAAGCAGCAGAGGTGAAGGCAGCTACCCCAAGTCCAACAATGGAGGAAGGCGCTGCATCAATGCCCTTCCTTCCCTTTCCATTCGCCACTCTCATCGCCTCTTTTATCCCTTTCTTCTTGGTGTATCGACTTTACTGAGATCTCTCTGGTCCGTTGTTATGATCAGGTAGAAGCGGCTTATTCTTATATATATGTGATCTATCATATTCTTTTATGTAACGACATTTTATTGGTATGGATTTTGTGGAGGTTATTCTTTTCTGGACGAGAGGTGGGGTATTTTGTATCGGGTCTTTGGATTTCTTACTTCATTGTTTAGCCATCTACGAAATAAAGGGATCTCTTCACGGTCCTTGCTATTATATATTCTTTGAATTAATAAATTTCTTTTATACAGTCTTGGATTTCGTATGCTACAATGGCAGGGACATTATACAGAGTTAGGTTTGTCTGTTTTAGGGTGATTCGTGAATTTCTTTGAGCAGAATGGGCGGTAACCTTTTGAAATATTTTCAAAGTGGGTGAGCCGTCTATTCTATTCTGTTGCATATAGCCATTACTTTGCATTTGGTTGCAGACAAATCTGATATCTTTTATTTGTAGGGTGGTTTTAGGGTAATAATTTAAAAGTTATACATTTATGGATCTTTCGATTCATTTTTCATTGAAAGATTGAAATGCTTTCCTACAAAATGATGGGTCCGTCATTTTATTTTCATGGAGTGATTGCATAATATTCTGGTATTGTACATGGAGAGATCTTCAGCAGGTGAACGTGGTTTAATGCAAGAATTAAATTCAAGAATCTTTGAATTTAATTGATGATAATTGTCCAATTCTATTTCCACGGGTTCTATAATTTGACACAAGGAGGAACTCTTTTCTTTGAATTTAATTGATTGATAATTGTCCACTCAATCTCCACAGGTTCAATATTTTGATACATAATATTGACAATTAGCAGCTGTGTAAAGCAAATGGCTGTAACCCAATTGTATACCTCTTAGCCCTGTAACCCAATTTAACTATATTCTAATTAAAACAAGTCATCTCCTTATATAATCACTTTTGACAAGTTTAGATAGATGACTTTGAAAATTAAGTTATATATAACTTAGTCTATTAACTATATTCTAATTAAAACAGGTCATCTCCTTATATAATCACTTTTGACAAGTTTAGATAGATGACTTTGAAAATTAAGTTATATATAACTTAGTCTATTGTCATTAGTATTAACTTTTCAGAGGTTGTGAGTTAAGATGGTTACCAGGTTTGGAATTTCACATCTCTGCTTGTCAAAAGAAAGCTTGAGATATGTCTAATCAAACTAACTAAATAAATGGTATTTGAGGATATATCAAATGGAAAATTGAAATGTATCTAGCTAAATTAAATAAGATGTATTGAAGGTATTGTAGTACATTTTATTTAAAGTAAAGCATAGTTTTACTTTATCCATATTTTTTGTTTTTTTTTAAATATATGATGTACATTTTAAAATAGCTCAATTTTTATGAACAAAGTTCCCAACAATAGGGTGGAACTATAACTCATAGTTCCTCCCTATGTTTGGGATAATTTTCTTTAGATAAAAAGATTTATTTGAGTATCTTTTATCCCATTTAAATATAAAGACCCATTTGAAATAAATATTTACTCTTAAACATAAATGTTAAAAATAACTAAATCAATTTCAAAATTTAAAACAAAAATAATAAAATATTAAGCAAAACCAATATGATCCCACAAATAAAGATTGAAAATTATCTCAAAACAAAACATATAATTAATGTTCCTAAAATAGATTGGGTAACCTAAAACACCATCAATAGAAATATTAGATAACCTAGAAATGACATCAACATTTCCCTATAAAGACATCGAGAAATGAATTTTATTTGAATGCATTAATTTTTTTATTTGGTATATGTGAACATCCTTTTGAAGTAATATTGGGAATTTATAGGATGCCCAAACTTGGTCTACTTTTGATCTAGCTATAATTGGCTAGTGAGTCATATATTTTTCCCATGGGTAGATTTGAGTAGATGGAAGTTAATCTAAATGATATCAAGACTTATGTAAGTTTTGAGATTTTTGAGATAATGAATAACAAGTATACCTACCCAATAATGTTGGGGATTGATTGGGAATTCAATACTGACATAGTATTGAATGCAAAACAATGGTGAATGTTGTTTGAGAAAGAGGACCATAGGGTCGTCCAACCCTTGGATCCAAATCGATAGGGAGAAGTTTGTGGAACAAGTAAATGGGGTGCTAGATGAATGTGCCTTGGATGAGTTTCATAATCATATTATGAGGCATTGGGAGGATTACATCAATCTAATGGCTAGTGGATTTTAGAAATAATAATAATGCATAAAAAGAAGCACATAAGAGGGATACTTATTTTTACTTTGGAAACCCTATATAGGAAAAACCAACACAATTAGATATCTATGGGTTTCCCAAAACCATGGCCCTATAAACCACCAATGGTAAACCAATTATTGATGGAATCAAGGTTATCTTAAATCACTTTTTAACAAGTCAAGATTAACTTAACATGCCCACTTTAAACTTCTTCAACAAATGTTGCATATACTCCATTGAATTCTCTGACATTAGAGCCCTAGTCACTCTCATGAGGACTCTAGGTTTACTGGACACATGTTAGGAATAATAATAATGCACAAAAAGAGTATATGCTAGGGAGAGTGCCTAACGTTGGGTGGAAAATCGCTCTTATACAACTAATTGCTTGGATCTTCTTTGTTTAAAGATAAGTATTCACTTTGTATTAATTTATGTGCAATGATTTTACTATGATGCATGTGATAAATATTTTGTAAATGCATGTGTTGTGTGTGTGGATAGAGTTATTTATGTTGTGTTTATATTATGCATCTACATGGGAATTTTAAATGGTTACATACTTGTAATATGGCCATTAGGAAAAATTTAGAATCCCATAATCCACTCATGTCCCCCTCTGTTGGTTGGAATGATGGATGGGGATGCTACATTTGTCAACATAATTGGATTATGAAATGTAATTCAATAAGTGCCCTGGAATTATTTTGGTTTTTGGTGCCTCTTCCATATCCTCCCCTAAGTGTAACATGATTTTATGCACTACACACCCATGCACACGAGTCTTTACCAAAGTCATATCTAGCATTGCAAGCCTCTGCTTAGGCACAATCAATCAATAATGGGTTTACCTTTGGTGGTTTACAGGCCTAAATTGGCTGATGTTGGCTAGAGTAGCCAAGTCTAATAGATATCTAATTGGTGCTAGTGTTCTCTATATAGGGTTTCCATAGTAAAAATACTTATTCCTCTTATGTGCTTGTTATTTTGCATTATTATTATTTTTAACGCAGTATTAGAGCTAGTAACCTAGTCTCCTCATGAGAGTGTCTAGGGTTCCAATGCCGAAGAAGTCTATGGATTATATGAAACATTAACTAAATAAGCACGTGGAATGTAGTGGATGAAAAAGTACTTGGTTAAGGAGTGCTTGATTCAGTTCACTATAGTAGAGATGGATGCAGGTGAAGTAGTGGATTTTTCTTGTATCACAAACTATTGTAAGCATTTTTTATCGAGTTGGAATTAATCACAATGTAAATGGACATACAATTGTAAGACATATTTAGGCATGTTTACCCCTAGCTTGGTGGGTCACCTATGTAAAGTCTAATGTAGATTTAGGTAGACTAAAGAGGCTTGGGCATGTTTTTATTCATGATACCAGATTATTATTATTATTATTATTTTGGGTGGGGTTGGTGATTGCCCCAACTCAAGTTTAAAAGGGGGATGTTAGGTTAATCTTGACTTGTTAAAAAGTGATTTAAGATAAGCTTGAATCAATCAATAATGGGTTTTTTGTTGGTGGTTTATGGGCCCATGGTTTTGGGTAACACATGGTGAATCCTATTTAAACGCTTGAGTAACTTCATTGTAAGATGCCTAAAGTGGTCGATGTTGGCTAGAGTAGCCAAGAGTAATATATATATATATATATATATATATATATATATATATATATATATAATTGGTGTTGGTTTTCTCTAAATAGGTGCTTGGTTTTGTGCATTATTATTATTCCTAACATGTGTCCAGTAAACCTAGAGTCCTCATGAGAGTGACTAGGGCTCTAATGTCAGAGAAGTCAATGGAGTATATGCAACATTGGTTGAAGAAGTCTAAAGTGGGCATGTTAAGTTAATCTTGACTTGTTAAAAAGTGATTTAAGATAACCTTGATTCCATCAATAATTGGTTTACCATTGGTGGTTTATAGGGCCATGGTTTTGGGAAACCCATAGATATCTAATTGTGTTGGTTTTTCCTATATAGGGTTTCCAAAGTAAAAATAATTATCCCTCTTATGTGCTTCTTTTTATGCATTATTATTATTTCTAAAATCCACTAGCCATTAGATTGATGTAATCCTCCCAATGCCTCATAATATGATTATGAAACTCATCCAAGGCACATTCATCTAGCACCCCATTTACTTGTTCCACAAACTTCTCCCTATCGATTTGGATCCAAGGGTTGGACGACCCTATGGTCCTCTTTCTCAAACAACATTCACCATTGTTTTGCATTCAATACTATGTCAGTATTGAATTCCCAATCAATCCTCAACATTATTGGGTAGGTATACTTGTTATTCATTATCTCAAAAATCTCAAAACTTACATAAGTCTTGATATCATTTAGATTAACTTCCATCTACTCAAATCTACCCATGGGAAAAATATATGACTCATTAGCCAATTATAGCTAGATCAAAAGTAGACCAAGTTTGGGCATCCTATAAATTCCCAATATTACTTCAAAAGGATGTTCACATATACCAAATAAAAAAATTAATGCATTCAAATAAAATTCATTTCTCGATGTCTTTATAGGGAAATGTTGATGTCATTTCTAGGTTATCTAATATTTCTATTGATGGTGTTTTAGGTTACCCAATCTATTTTAGGAACATTAATTATATGTTTTGTTTTGAGATAATTTTCAATCTTTATTTGTGGGATCATATTGGTTTTGCTTAATATTTTATTATTTTTGTTTTAAATTTTGAAATTGATTTAGTTATTTTTAACATTTATGTTTAAGAGTAAATATTTATTTCAAATGGGTCTTTGTATTTAAATGGAATAAAAGATACTCAAATAAATCTTTTTATCTAAAGAAAATTATCCCAAACATAGGGAGGAACTATGAGTTATAGTTCCACCCTATTGTTGGGAACTTTGTTCATAAAAATTGAGCTATTTTAAAATGTACATCATATATTTAAAAAAAAACAAAAAATATGGATAAAGTAAAACTATGCTTTACTTTAAATAAAATGTACTACAATACCTTCAATACATCTTATTTAATTTAGCTAGATACATTTCAATTTTCCATTTGATATATCCTCAAATACCATTTATTTAGTTAGTTTGATTAGACATATCTCAAGCTTTCTTTTGACAAGCAGAGATGTGAAATTCCAAACCTGGTAACCATCTTAACTCACAACCTCTGAAAAGTTAATACTAATGACAATAGACTAAGTTATATATAACTTAATTTTCAAAGTCATCTATCTAAACTTGTCAAAAGTGATTATATAAGGAGATGACCTGTTTTAATTAGAATATAGTTAATAGACTAAGTTATATATAACTTAATTTTCAAAGTCATCTATCTAAACTTGTCAAAAGTGATTATATAAGGAGATGACTTGTTTTAATTAGAATATAGTTAAATTGGGTTACAGGGCTAAGAGGTATACAATTGGGTTACAGCCATTTGCTTTACACAGCTGCTAATTGTCAATATTATGTATCAAAATATTGAACCTGTGGAGATTGAGTGGACAATTATCAATCAATTAAATTCAAAGAAAAGAGTTCCTCCTTGTGTCAAATTATAGAACCCGTGGAAATAGAATTGGACAATTATCATCAATTAAATTCAAAGATTCTTGAATTTAATTCTTGCATTAAACCACGTTCACCTGCTGAAGATCTCTCCATGTATAATACCAGAATATTATGCAATCACTCCATGAAAATAAAATGACGGACCCATCATTTTGTAGGAAAGCATTTCAATCTTTCAATGAAAAATGAATCGAAAGATCCATAAATGTATAACTTTTAAATTATTACCCTAAAACCACCCTACAAATAAAAGATATCAGATTTGTCTGCAACCAAATGCAAAGTAATGGCTATATGCAACAGAATAGAATAGACGGCTCACCCACTTTGAAAATATTTCAAAAGGTTACCGCCCATTCTGCTCAAAGAAATTCACGAATCACCCTAAAACAGACAAACCTAACTCTGTATAATGTCCCTGCCATTGTAGCATACGAAATCCAAGACTGTATAAAAGAAATTTATTAATTCAAAGAATATATAATAGCAAGGACCGTGAAGAGATCCCTTTATTTCGTAGATGGCTAAACAATGAAGTAAGAAATCCAAAGACCC